>VZTX01002212.1:0-73857 GCA_013400915.1 Pardalotus punctatus | reverse complement strand
CCTCCCCCCACCCTGTTTCCCCAATAAACCTGCATGCTCTAAGACTGGACTCTGGAGAGCTCTGTCCAAATCGCCAGCACATCGCAGAGATTCCTACAGCACCCCGAAACCGCTACACTTTGGGTCTATTTTTCTTTTATCATGTCTTTCCATCTTTTGTTCTTTTGGTAATAAAGCCAAATGGTTGTACCATTTCAAAAGAGATACTACTATCTTATTAATTTCTAATTTATATTTTAACACATCATCTTGGAAATAGCCATTCCACACACATATACCTACAAAGCAACTCATGTTCACAAGGCCATGGTGTAGCCTTCCTGACCACTTTGGTAAAGAATTTCATAGGCCCACATTTTTTGAAATTAACAAAAAGGTGTATAACTGTAATATAAGAATCATCTGTCACATTAACATCTCATACTATTCCTACTGAAATTCCTGTGGGAAAACAGGTACAAGTAAAACCATGAAGACCAGTTTATACATAAGGCTAGGGGTTTAACTTAATGCAAAGAACTGGAAACGGCCCATACAGAATGAGATTTCCCTGCATGTTAAACATACCAGCACTGCTATGCACTTTCAAATGCACCATGTCCTGCACCTTAACATTTTCTGAAGTACAGAAAAGATTCTCTCTCTCAAACTTCGGGATGATAGCTAAAGGCCTCAGATTCTAACATTTTTGACTTTGATCACATTCTGGATGTGAAATCAGCATCTCCTCTTAGTGGTCCCGCACCTGTAATGAAAACAAGGATGCAGTATGCCTTTCTAATGAACAAGCGTGATACTGAACATCTGCACAAACTATAAAGAGAAGCTTGTCCTGGAGTTTATAAATCTTACCCAGAAGATTACCTAACTGCACTATATTCACCTTAAGCAGCAGACTAAGCCTAAACTTGTGTTAAGTACATACCCCACCCTAAAGAGAAAAATATAGCTGTCCCCTGTGTATGTGCTTTAGCTCCTCAACATCTTTGGCCCAGCCTATGCAGAAACATTGCTCTGCCTGCAATTCCGTTATGGAATATCATAGGGTAACAGTCTGTCTCATAAATATTTACTTGAGAAAATAGTAACTGGATACATCTATTCTTATATTTTCTAGGTTCAACTCAAGTGATTTTTTTGCAGATGTACAATGGAATTCTCAATATCTATGCTAACACATCATATTTCTGTTCTATCTCAGGTAATTAAAAAAGTATCCTGCACTCAAATTAGATATAAAAACCTACTAAGTGGCACATATGACATCTGAACAGCAGGCAAACAAGCTAATTGTACTTGTGAATGGTCTCTGACCAATGCTTCTAGAAGACATGAGCAGCACACAGTTCTGTATCTTCCAATAGAGTGCTGCCTGCATATTTATCTCTGCTTTCAATTTCCTGTACTGATGTAGTTACCTACGATGCAATGCATGATGATGGGAAGGTCAAATCCATCTAGTGAATCAATCCCAGCAATTAAAAATATTTTACATCAATGCACTGATTGTTGAGGGCTAGGTATATACAAAGGAAGGGGGAAAGGATGGCAGGGGGAGGAAGGGAAAGGAATCATAAATGATATGGAAACATCATGGGTAGGAATTAAGACATCACCTCCAGTCAAGATTCAGTCTCTCTGATGTTACTCCTTCTAAAAAACACTGCACAGTCTCATCCTACTCTGATGACTCCCTGTGGAGTGCTCAACCTGACACGCAATGACTGCTCTCTTTCCACCCTCTAAATTCCCCCAGTTTTCTGTAGATTGGAGTCTGCTGTGCATTAGGGAATACTCCTATTACAAGAGTGAGGCAGTGGAAAAAGGTCAAGCTCACAGTAAGCTTCTGCCCTCACTGATGTGGTCATTAGATGGTCAGTACTGAATCCAGATTATAAAAATCAATTGAAACTCAACCTATAGAGCAGCTAATTAAGTATCCTAGCTTTGTGTGTCTTTCATAACAGGAAAGGTGTAAAAACAAGAACTTTGGCATCCATTCAATACCTTGTCTCAAGTTTTTACTTGCAACAATGTCAGGTTTGCATGTGTACTGAGGTGTGCAGCCACCAGCGTAACATTCTGAGTCCTTTCATGCAAACTGTATGAAAGCATTAAAAGCATTAAAAGCACAGCATTCTCTTAAAGCAAAACATCAGGACAGCATCCACACTGGAGTTCAAATCTGAAGGCAGCTACTGGAGGTTTTAATCTTTTCTAATTGTTGGCTGATTACAGAAAAAAAAATCTCTAAAAAACCTGGGTACACTTATGAGGAGAGATATGCAAATAGGCACATCCTTTCCTGTTTGTTTATTAACAGCCTTGTGCACCTTCTGAAATACTCCAGATAATGTAGCAACCAAAAGTTACAAACTCACCATATAATTTAGTTGTTTTTAAAATTCTATATTAGAATTCCAACTACAAACTTTTGAACAAAGAAAAAAGCTCTTTAGGCAAATTTACAAGTAATAAAGTAACTTGTATCAATCAGCTGTGTCTCAGTTCATTCCAGATATTGACAGGAATGTCACTTAACTATTACAGCTCTCTTTCCTAAATTAGAACCACTAATGCCAAACAGGGAAGGGCAGACAGCTACTTAACTTATCAGTAAAGTGGCTTAGCTTCAAGCAAATGAGGTCTCCTTTCTTCTTTCAAACACTGCTGAACAGTGGCAAAAGGTTTTGCTCTGGTCTAATGGAACGAAATTACTCACCTTCCCCATCAGGGCTCATATTTTCATAGGAATCCCAGCGTATTAGTGGGTCTGATGTATTGTAATCAACTATTACTCCATGGTCATTCTGAAGGTGTTCATATCCTACAATGAAACACGTTTGAGACCAAAAGTCATCATAGTCACATATGTAATTATATACACACACAGATTTATGTATGTGGCCTTCTGACAGAGGTTTGCTCCCTGAATGGCAATACCATATTCTGTAATGTAAGAAGAAGCAAGAGGGGAAGAAAGGCTAAATAAAACAGTTTTAGAAAAAAAGCTTTATTTGTCATTCAGAGAGTTTTACCTTGAGCTTTTTGATTATGAGGTAGGCTGGTAACTTGGATCACTAAACAGAACTAATACAGCTGATCCACCCAGTCCTACAGAGTCAGACATGATAAAGAGCTTTTGAGAATGAAACAATGAGTATCTATAAAGAGATGGTACCAAAGGAATGACAAAATTAATCTTTGTTACAGGTTTCATTGTGATCAATACAGATTACTATTCTGATATCAGAAGAATTTATCACTAAGGATGAATACGGAGAGCTGAAAATTTTGACTTCGTGTCCCTTCCAGTTCCCCCAAGGTACCAGCTCTGCAGAACCTGAACCTGGACAGCTGGCTTTCAATGTGTTTTGCTGTGTTTAAGTATGCCTTGCCAATCATACCTGGAATTTTCAGCAGTAACCCATGTTTTTGTGCCCATAACATAGCATTAAATAATGTTCAGGTTTTAAATGGATACATTGAGGAATTTAGGCATAGTCCAGTGACTCAAAAGCAAAGCACAGGCTGCAAGAATTAATGACCTTGAACTTGGCTTTGATACTGATACAAACTCAACAGACTGTCTTTTCTCCTGTATCTAGATTAGGGAAAAAAGAAATCCTCAGTCATCAAACCTTTGGCTGTGCCTACAGAAGCAAGTCCTACTGTAAATTGTTCTAAAGCAACAGTATTATGCACATGCTGTGACTTTTAAAACAAAAATAGTTACAATTAGGACAAGAATTCTATGGTCCTGTAATTTTATGTGCAGCCTAGAAAAAGTCATCTGTAGAGAGCTGCTGTGATGACACTTGTAATAAAACAGATTTATGAACTTTATTATTAAATATTCAGGGATCTTATATTCTTGGCAACCGTGTTCTTTCTTAAAAATATCACAGTCAGTTATGTTATAGAATACTGTGTCCAGTTTCAAGCTACAGAATACAAGAATTATATTAATAAAGTGATGCAAATTCAGGGGTGCATGACCAGGGTCAGGACTGAAAGACTTTGCCTGTGAGCAAAGGCTGAGGGACCAAGGCTTATTCAGTCTGGAGATAAGACGGTCTTGACAGGGACCTCACAGCAGCCTCCCAAAGGCCATAGAGGAGACAGTCAAGTTGGAGCAAGGTAGACAGACAAGAATCAGGCAAAATTTGAATCTAGATAAATTTAGAGTCAATACAAGGAAAAAATCCACTGTGAGGACAGTGAGACATTGGAATAGCCCACCCACTGAGGCTGTGGCATCTCTGTCCTTGAAGTTTTTCATTATTTGACTGGACAAAGCTGTGGGCAACCTGGTCTGATCTCACAAATGAGCCTGCTTTCAGCAGGAGGATGGACTAGAGATACCCTATAGTTATTCTATAATATTTTCAGATGTGAAAGCCATTTTGCAGAAATTGTAAATAAGTATTTCCAGGTGCCACTGAAAACCTGGAAATAAACTCTTCAACCAGTTTATAGGTTAGAAAGCCAATACTACTAGCAACGCTGGACACATGGGGATTTCTCCTCAAAGCATGTATCCTCAGTAACCTAGCAGACCAGGTTATATTCCTGAAATGAATACATACTCATCACATTTCCAGAATACATGTACATATGCTAATTATTTCTGTGGACTTATTTGGATACGGTTCCAGATTTTCTGAATACTCTTTTCTCCTTGAGAGTATTTCAAACATGTGGTCAGGTAATAATGTACTTCTCTTATCATTCTTTGTTCTGATACACAACTCTTGTTCTCAGAACTAAGGTCTCTGCTAGTACATATTAATCACTAATATAAGTAAATAAGGAAGCATTAGCTGTCAGAACACTTATTAGTCACAGACGTAGAGAATTAACACGAGGTCACATTAATCTCTGGTATTTGTACTAAGCGCTGTATGGTGCAAAATTAAGCATTAACCACAAATATAGGGATCATACACTATTGTGCTAAAATGAAAGAATTTTCAATATCTTCCCAGACTGCTGCATAGACTTTTTCTTAACTTGTTCAGTAACAAAGGAGAGCCACTCTTCCTAGCCAGTTAATTCCTCAGACAGCAATTGAATACAAATATCCAATTACTTAGAGCCTTACCTTCCAAAAGCTTGAAGCCTATTAAAAAATCCACACCTCTCATTTGTCATCCTTGGAAGGGAAACTTGAAAAAATCTTGGCCCTTTTTTAGACACGTCAGCTGGCCTGTCTTCAAGCATTTACTATCCAGAAACATTTAGAACAAGCTAGAAAAATTAATTTATAAAACTGGTTTTCTTACATGGCTTTCTAACAGGTTAAGTGAGATCTTCGTGCTCAGTTGGATTCTGTCCAACTGTCTTACTGGCTACTGCCATCAGTTTTTTAATTATCAAACTTGTGTGGAAAAAAATGGAGGAAAACATGCAATTCACAGGACACTGAGGACACTAAGTGGGAATACGTATGAGACAGACAGTTAAGAGTATTTGGTTTTCAATCAGTCTCAGGTAGAATCCATACTTTTTGGGACACCATAAAATGACTAAGAACACATTCATTAACAGAATTAAATTGCAATGATCTGCATGATCTTAAGTTCTTACTGAAAATAATAATTATCATATAATCTTAAACATATTAAAATAGCATTTTGGAAGGGTGCAGAATATCCTACAAGCCAATTTCAAAGCAGAAGCATTTCCAAGAAAACTATAGCTGTATCTCTTTATGCAAAACTGAAGACAATCCAAACTTCAATACGGCAAACATAATCAATTATGACAATATCCAAAAAAGGTTATGGAATAGGCCACTACTGTCACTTTTGCTGAGCCAAACCACCTACTATCCATGTTTTTCACAGATACACAAATGTTTTCTACTTGTTGTAGCAAGTAGTTCTGGTATAGCTTTAAAACAAAATCTGGTGACTTCTATGCTGATATAAATGCAGAGCCTTTATTAATTTTTTTTAAATTTAAACCAGTAACTAATACATTTTAATGACAAAGTAAAATTTCAGATTTTTACAAGAGAAGTGAAAGAAAAGAGGAGAAAAGATTTTTTTTTCAAATGCATATTTCAATATGATTTGTTTTCAAAATAAGCATTTTTTTGGTTCTGTTATGCTCACCTTGAATTTTCTCTGGAGTTCTGGAAAACACTAATTCCACTTTGCTGGAATCAGGGAAACAGTCATCTAAGAACAAAGGATAGGATTTCAGCAAGCTGTTTCTCAGGAATGCAGTTTCAGAGCACTCAGAAATCAGTATTTTCTATAGCTAACTACACATGTGCCCTCATCACTCTTCCCTTCTCACTTGCAGCTTAGTGATCTGCTTTTAAAAGCTCATTCTTTGTGCCACGTGTTCTCCAGAAAAGACCACATAAATGCCAGCCAGAGTTTTGCTTGCTTTCTGCAGTCAAAAGCAGAAGAGATTTGCATTTCCTAATCCCCCCTCTAGACAGACATAGCTTATAAAGAAAACACAGCCGGGAAAATTAAAATTGTTCTCCATATTGTCTAAATCACAGTATTTGACCACAAAACTTTTGGCAGCCTTATGTTGTATATTGCAGGAAAATATGCTTGATTTTAGTTTGCTAGTAATACAGGCTGAGGAAGTTGCAATCCTGCATATAAACATAAGAATAAAACTGAAGTTATTATTTGGAAAATACAAGGACTAGTACAAAGCATTTTCAAGTGTGTCTAAAAACTGTGTCCATTTTTTGATATTCAGAAGCATACTAAGACTCAGACTACATCACAAACACATTATCAGACTTCATGACTGTTTTCACCAGCCAGAAAAGGGAATGATTTAGCTCATCTTATTTCCTTCAATGGTGACTAAGAGAGTCACCATTTAAACAAATGTCTGTTATTTTTACGATGTGAGAGAAGGTGAGAAGGACTATGTAGGGGTATCTGAATTATTCTGACAAGTTAACTAATTTGAAGAGCTTTTCTTGTCATTAGATGTTTACCTGTGTTACATGCTACAATTTAACTAACTCAAAGCAGTCTCCCTTTCCCTAAAAATAATAAAGGAAAAAAAAAAGAAACAAGAATCCTTTTGAAAACAGGTGCTGAAGAAGATCATCACATGCACATGCTTGCACGCCCACACATATACACATCCAACCAACCACAGAAGACAAGTACCTTTGTTGGCCTTATCCAAATCTTCTTTGCCGAACACCAAGCCATGTCCTTGAATAGCTCCAGTGTGAAACTGAAGGCGAAAAATCACATCACGAGTAGCTGACCTGTATTTTTTGTGATAACACTTTATCTAGAAAGAGAAACGTTTTATGTCAGAAAGTATTTTCTTACAATTCTGAACAAATGAGTGTATATATTAATTGCTAACTAAGGCAGCCACAATACAATTTATTGTAGACACCTCTGATGTTGAAACAAGCAGGGTATGCATTATTCTATCCTTCAAAATTACACAGGCCCAAGGTAGGATACTTCTAGGTAAAAAATAATGATCACAGTTTTCATGACTATCAGTCACGTATCAGTAGGTTATAAGCCAGAATCACAACACCTGGCAGTACAATATTGAAATGCTAACCTGTATACAGAATTCATACCTACCAAATTAATTAATTTCAGCACACCCATTTCCTGAGGAATATGAGGACTTTTCAAAAGCAAGCCTGCAAGCCGATTATACCTCTCTTAGGACTTTAAAAAAACCTACTCTAGTGATGACAAGATCTTATTTTAGGTTACTGAAGGAAGTTGACAGTAGTTTTTACTCCGTATCTAGAACACAGAACTCTACAAAAAATCTAGTATGAATTTCAGTAGCTAAAAGTGAACAAAATATACCTATTCTCTAACATCACCTTCCCTTAGACTAAACCTATGGATATTTTACCTACTAATTCTCTGAGTCTACTGTTATACAAATACTGTAATACAATACTGTAATATACTCAGCATTCTTACAGGAATATGTAAAAATTTTGGCAACCTTAGTCACAGAACTGAAAATTTTATTATATTATCCTGATTATATCAGGATTTTATGATAAAGCAGATATTGCTGAAATGCATTAAAAAGACAACAAATATCACTTCTATTAAAGGCAGACTAAGAAAAGCATCTTAGAAAATGCCAAACATTTGAAGAGCATAGAATTATTCAAATGAAATAATATAAAATAAGATGTAGGAACTTACGACAGATGCTTCTGAAAGCTGGGATTAAAACACAGTTACAAAATTCGTCTCACTGAAGGATTTGAAAAATCTAGCATAAGTTCTGCTATCTAGCCTTCATTATAGTAGCCCCATGATATCTTAAATTCCAGAAGTTAATCGGCACTGACTATGTGCATGGCACAAAGAACAACTTCTGAAATATTTCAGCCCATATACCAGAAATGCCTTCTTTTCACGTATTCTGTACACAAATCACATATTCCTAACCCATTATAAGGGCTGGGAGGTTCTCTATGCATGTAATCTTTATCTTATCTGAAAGCAAGGAGGTTGTTTGTTTCTTCATTTGTTGTTTTTTTGGGGTTTTTTTAAAGAGAATTCCCTACAGCATATTGGCAATACCAGGTAAAATAGTATTTGTATATTTTTTTAGACAGTGCTCTACATGCACTAAAAGGAACATTATGTACAAACCCTTGCCTATTAAATGGATCTGCTTCCTTTCAGTCCAACACAACTACCAGCATCACTTCACTACTTAAATTACCAAAAGGTGAGGTATGAGTAACAGTTTGACTGCTTGAGTCAATTAACAAATACTCAATCTCCACTATGCCAAGCAACTCTATGTAAAGGCAAAACATCATCATAAAGGATGAAAAAGGCAAGTTTGCCCAGAAGTGAAAAATGGACAGAAACACAATTAAGTGAGCACTGATGAGAGATATTAGAATTGAACTGCTCCAAAATGTAGAATTGGTATGAAAGTAACTGTGATAATACCATTTAATTGTATGATGTGAGCAAAAACACTTGAAAAGAGCTTCTTTAAGTTTACATACATTCATCCATAATTTGAGTCTTGGCTTCAGTCAGTTGCTGGACATACTCAAAATGTACTGTCTTTTGCATAATCACATTTATAAAAATGCTGAAATGAAGAAATTCCTCCTCTCTAGAAAGTAGAGTTCCCCTACTCTCTAATTCAAAGTATAATAGCCTTGGATAATTTTAAACCAGATTAATTTAAAATTAAATTTAATTTAAAATTAAAGTTAACTTAAAATTAACTTAATTTTAGCCCTAAATAACTTACTTACAGATAACTGTAATTGTTTATGAAAATCTGTCCTCTCTTAAAATCAGTAATATTTTACATCTATATCCAGAGACTGAAAATATCTTTCAGTGTTCAGTACACATAATAAGCTTTCAATGAAGTCTAAGCATAACTTTGAATTCTGACTCCAGTACCTTCTGATGCCATAATCGAGAATTAATGCAAGCCACTGTAGTGTGCTGTAAAATTCCTATATGCATTTGCAGATGTCAGTGCAGCTTTTCAACAGCTGCCTCTGTTCTGCATGACCACATGCTATTCCCATTCTGTTAACAACTTCCCTAAAGCTAAGAAATGGTATTTTATTTCCCTTAAAAAAAGACAAACAACAAAACAAACAAACAAAAAACCAAAACCAAAAAACCAAACCAAACAAAAAAAAATGGGAATTGGAGGCAGAGCATCCTACAGATCATTATTTTTGCCTGATACCACTGAAGTTTTTGCTTAGACATAATTATAAAAAAATATTCAAAACTGAAGTCTTTGTTTCAGAAATAGTGAAATGCTGAAAAAGACACTGGTTTGCTCAGAATTATCTCAAATAATAACATGAGATTAATGAAGAATATCTCTTTTAAAATGATGCAAGCTTTAGTGAAAAGCTACTTGCTCCTTTTTCATTCTAAAAGCTCATTTGAGAGATACTGAATTAAACTCTGAGTGATTTCTGTTGTGATCTATTCCATTTTCTTATGCACCAACAGTCCTTCAACAAGTAACAAAACTTCTTTAATTTGAAACTGTCTCAAACCTCCTGAGAATGCCAATTTATAACAGTATATTTAAAAAGTGTTTCTCCATTTTCCAGTAAAAGAACAAAAGAACAATATACCAAACTGAATGGAGGGGGAAGATAAAAAAAAGAATCTGATACCGACTGAGGACACATGTCCCCAGTTCAATGTTCCCACTGAAACACTTCAAACCACACACTGCTCAACCACACTCCCCCTGCTTCTCCCCTGCAGCAGGCTGAAGAGAATCGGAGGCAAAAAAGGTCAAGATCATGGGCTGGATAAAAAACAATTTACTGAAAACAGCACTGAAATTAGACAATGAGCAGTAAAAGCAACCATACTAATAACAGTGTACCAGAAAAAAAAAAAACAACAAAAAATGAACAAGTCACATACGATTGCTCAAACCTCTCCCCCAGAGAAACCCCAACAATACCTGACTGCTCCTTCCACCATGCCACCCAAACCAGAAGGAAGCCCTTCCCTGTCCCCAAAAAATGACACAAGCTGGTATAGAATAATCCCTGTGTCCTAGCCAGGTCCCTCCTCGCTATTGCAAAAATTAACCCTGTCCTGGCCAGGACCATGACATTATCCTACGCCTTATTCTATGCCATCTATATGATGCCCAAATCCCACATCTTCCAACAATGTACATATATATATACATACATACATACATATATATATATATATATGTACCTACACACACAAGCACAGGGATCATTTCCATAGCCAATGGCCCAATCCCTCCAAGATGTCTGCTGGCAATTTAATTCATGACTGTGAGTTCTATCAGTCCTAGATGTCTTCCACAGAAGGAGGGCTGGTGTGCTGTCAGGTGGTTGCAAGCTGTGTCAGGAGCTCATGACTGTTATATCTGGAATCATCCATCTTCGCTGTCCATGCCAGTGATGGCATACAGTGGCAGTGTCATTCAGCAACCAATATTATACAATTTAATATTACTGACTGTTCTCACCCAAAAATCAAATCCCCTTTAGGTACACACCACATTTCCCTGTCCCTCTGCATTACACATCAAGTGCACTCAGATCCTTGAGTAAAAACAATCCCAAACAAACCCAAAGGATGGGTTTGCTTTTGCCTAAACAGGGCTAATCCAAACTGTCTTCCCTATCATATTCCTCTTATGCACTACAGGGACTTTATTCCCTTCTGCAGTACATGGAGGTTTTGATTGGACAGGGCCAACTCAATTGGTAGAGCGCTAGTGTCAACTAACCAGGTGGCCTTCACTAGATGCCAATGTTTGAATGTCACACCAGCCATTGCTTTCAATCTAGTTTTTAACAGTCCATTGTAACATTCAATTTTCCCAGAAGCTGGTGCATTATATAGAATATGATACACTCACTCCATACCATGCTCTCTGGCTCAGGTGTCTCTGAGGCAATTTTTGAAATGAGTCTCCTAGTCCAACTCAGTTTTTTTGGAGGTGTCATGTCTCCACAAAACTTGCTTTTCAAGGCCCAAGATGGTGCTCCTGGCAGTGATGTGAGGCACAAGGTACATCTCCAGCCATCTGGTGGTTGCTTCCACCACTGTAAGAACGTAGTGCTTGCCTTGGTAGGTTTGCCAGAGTGTGATGCAATCAATTTGCCAGACCTCTCCATATTTATATTTTGACCACAGTCCCCCACACCATAGGAGCTTTACCTGCTTGGCCTGTGATTGCAGCGCATTTCACAGTTATGGATAACCTGAGAGATGGAGCCCATAGTTAAATCCACCCTTCAATCACAAGCCCATCTGTATGTTGCACCTCTTCCCTCATAATCTGAGATGCCATGGGCCCACCAAGCCAGAAATAATTCACCCTTATGTTGCCAGCCCAGATCCACCCGAGACATTTTAATCTTGGCAGTTTGATCCACCTGTTCATTGTTGTGAAGTTCTTTGGTGGCCCGACTATTGAGTATGTGTCCATCTACATGAGGTACTTTTACAGCCAACTTCTCTACCCAGGTAGCAATGTCTTGCCACAATTCAACAGCCCAGGTGGGTTTACCTCTGTGCTGCCAATAGGTTTTTTTCCACCGGCACAGACACCCCCACGGAGCTCTTGCCACCATCCATGAGTCAGTGTAGAGGTGGGGCGCTGGCCATTTCTCTCATTCAGCAGTACCTAAAGCCAACTGGATGGCTTTCAGCTCTGCAACCTGACTTGATCTAGCTTGTCCCTCAATAGCTTCTGCAACTTGCCACACAGAACTCCATACAGCAGCTTTCCATCTTCCATGTATCCCCACACTATGGCAGGAACTGTCAGTAAAGATAGAATATTGCTTTTCATTTTCTGGTGCTGTTTATGTAGTGGGGCCTTCTCAGTACATGTCACCTTCTCCTCCTGTTTCTCTGTTAGTAAGAAATTTTTGCCTTCAGGCCACTTTGTGTAGACTTCCAAGATCCATGGGCAATTGGGTTTTCCTTTTCAAGCTCATTGTGTGATCAGCACAACTCACTCACTCCATGAAATGTCAGTGGCATGTGTGAAACATCCTTTGAACATCCAACCCAGCAGCTGGCAGTTGAGGTGCCAAGAGGAGCTGTGCTTTGGTGTCAATCACTTCTGAAGCAGCTCAAACACCTTCATAAGTTGCCAGGATGTCTTTTTCAGTAGGGGTATAACAGGCCTCAGATCCTTTGTATCCCTGATTCCAGAACCCCAGGGCTCATCCTCAAGTCTCCCTGGGTCCCTTTTGCCAGAGGCTCCAGGAAGGACCATTCTTCCCAGCTGCAGTATAGAGCACACTTTTCACATCTTATCCTGTCCTGACTGGTCCAAGGGCTACTGCATGAGCAATCTTTTGTTTGATTTGTTCAAAAGCTTGTTGTTGTTCAGGACCACACTTTAAATCATTCTCGTCCCAGGTCACTTGATAGAGAGGGCTTAAAATCTGACTGCAATCTGAAAAATACATCCTCCAAAAACCTATAGTGCCTAGGAAGGCCTATGTTTCCTTCTTGCTGGTTGGTAGGCACATAGCTGCTATTTTGTTGACCATGTCCACTGGAATCTGACAACACCCATCTTGCCATTTTCCTGGGCAGGTCCCTCAACCTTACTTTGCTCTGTGGCAAAACTGGTCTTCAGGAGGATATGGATTGTCATCTCCCCTTTCTCAAAAACTTCTTCTGCTGTGTTACCCCACAGAATGATGTCATCAATACACTGCAAGTATTCTGGAGCCTTGACCTTTTCCAGTTCAGTCTGAATCAGTCCATGGCAAATAGCGGGGCTGTTTCCACCCCCAGAGCAGTCCATTCCAGGTGTACTGGACACCCTTCCAGGTAAAGGTAAACTGTCACCTGCACTTTGCTGTTAAAGGAATGGAGAAAAACATGTTAGCAATGTCAAAGGTGACACCACTTTGCTGCCTTGGACTCCGGTTCATACTGAAGTTCCAGCATGTCCATCACAGCAGCACTCAGTGGTGGTGTGACTTTGTTTAGACCATGATAGTCCACTGTCAGTCTCCACTCTCCAATAGACTTACATACTGGCCATACAGGACTAATAAAGGGTGAGCGAGTCTTGCTGACCACTCCCTGCCTCTCCAGTGGATGAATCATGTCTTGGATGGGGATCATGGAGTCCCAGTGTGTTGCGATATTGTCAGGGGTACATTGTTGTGGTAGCGACTGGTACCTGTTGTTTTTCAACTCTCAGCAGACCCACAGCGGAAGGGTCCTCCAGGAGACCAGGCAAGGTGTTCAGCTGTCTAATTTCCTCTGTCTCCACAGCAGCTATCCCAAAAGCCCAACAATCCCCTTTTGGGTCCTTGAAATACCCTCTCCTGAGGTAATCAATGCCAAGGATGCATGGGATCTCTGGACCAGTCACAGCTGGGTGTTTTTGCCATTCATTCCCAGTCAGGCTCACTACATCTTCCAGTACTGTCAGCTGTTGGGATCCTCTTGTTACTCCAGAAACAAACATAGATTCTGCCCCTACAGATTTCAACGGTGTTGGTACATCGTGCACTGGTGTCAACTAAAGCCTTACACTCGTGTGAGTCTGATGTGCCAGGCCATGGGATCCACACAGTCCAATAAATCAGATTGTCCCTTTTTTCCACCTGGCTGGAGGTAGGGCCCCCTCCTGGGAACAGTACTTGTTGATCATTTCTTGTAGGTATGGAGATCTCTTCAAGAACATTGGAAGTAACATTTGTCCTCCTGCTCTGTCTCAGGACTTGCTCACTGGAAACTGGAGCAGCATTTATCAGTGAAGAATTTCCTGCAGTAGTTGTGCCTCCTCTCAACTCACACACCGGTGCTGCTACAACAGAGGTGGGTTTTCCATCCCACTTCCACATGTCCTCTCCATAGTCATGCAGGTAAAACCACAGGTTACCTTGTGGTGTGTACCCCCTCTCTTAAGCAGGGGGACACTTGTTGCTAATAGCAGAGACTGGTCTGTACTGGTAGGGCATGGGACACTTCTTTAAACTGCTGGTCAATATCTTTAAATTGCTGGAGGTCCTTGGACAATCTTTCCACAGACAAGGCATAGGTCTGTAGGGAGGAAGAGATACTTTCTTCATATAGCTGGAGTTTGGTAACCAAATTATCCACTCTTTGTTCTCCTTTTCTTCCATGACATCCATGTCAATGAGTTTATATACAGCAATAGTGCACTTCCTAGAAACTTCTCCCACAAGTGATGTTTGTGTACACTGGATTTCATCTGGATTTATAGGGAATTGATTGTTAATTGAATTTTTATGAAGTACATCCAGCACAGCTAATTCTCTCAAGTACTGGATACCTTTCTCTATGGTGTTCCACTTGTGCACTAACAGATCACCCTTGTTAAGATACAAGATACTCCTCATACTTGACAGAAGCCACCTGCAGAGGCTGAGAGTTTATGTCCTCTTCCCAATCCCTTTATCAATGAACACATCCCAGGACAGGGATCCCAGTTACTTGGCTTCACTACCACCTGATTTCGTATTGTGGGCCACAATATCCTGGCATCAGACCACCCATATCACCAGGTGGTCACCTGGCTTGTGGCTGAAATCTTTACCCATATTTCATAGCTCACCCAGGGACAGGGAGTGGGTGATTACCTCTGGCCCTGCCTCTTCCTCTTGTTGTGGAGGGCCCTACTGCCTCTTCATGCCTCGTTATGCCAACTGATTTGGTCTTGGATTTCTTCTGCATAGGGGCAACTGCTACCAACACATTGTTCCTCTAGTTCAGCTGCAGTTTGAGTGGCCACAGTGCCTATTGATCTGCTTTCCTCCTCTTGCCCCAAGGGTGCTGTCTGGTATTGAGCAATCTCCAATAAATAGCAGCCAGAGCCCAGTACACGGCGTAACTTCATGCCTCTCTTGAACTGCCACAACCTTTTCCTTTTTCATATTTTATCACTTTAACAGAGACCTGTAGTTGTTCAGAGCTGAACTTACAAACCATTGGAGCAGAATAGTCCTTCAAAACCTGGCCTGTTTTCTCCTACCTTCCATGCCACTCATGACTACGCACCCTCAGGGCAGATGTCTGAAAGACCCTCCTAAAAATCTCCTGTAACTCTAAACATAGTGTGGACCACACTGAGGAGGGCTGGCAGACCTAGCCACAAGAACATGCTTTCCTAAATATCCAAGGGGAATTTAAAATTCTCAAAAACTGTTTTAACAGGTCTGAATGAGGAAAAGGAGGTAAAAAGCTGGGGAAAATCATTCTCCCCTGTTCCCCCCACAAACTGGATACAATTATTAATGGACTCCCAGAGGTAGTGCTGGAGGTAAGGGCAAGAGAGCAGTGCCTAATACACATCCCAAATAACCTTCATTCCCCCCTTGATGTTACCACGTCATAAGTTGATATCACATAGTACATCAACAAAACAATCCTGGCTCCTCTCCCTGATCTGAAAAATATCATGAGGAATGGGAATATATACAGAGTTAGGTACCACAACCACATGCACAAATCAAGCAACATTGTGACCAGTGGCTCTGGACCCAATGCAACAGATGCTTAGATCAAATTTGTTTCCAACCCACTCTGGGCAGACCTGTTGCTATCTCAACCCTTCATGCCTCACATTGAGTGTCAAATAAGGCTGTCATTGTTTAGGAATGGTGTTCTTGAATTTAGTGTTCCCACTGAAACACTCCAAACCACACACACTGCTTGATCACTACCCCTCTCCCCCTGCAGCAGGTTGCAGAGACATAAGAAGAAAGGTGGGGGATGTATATTAGAAGGGGGTCTGCATTAGGCATTTTGGGAAGTCTGTACCTCTTGAGTACCTCAGCCAATGGGGAAAGAGAGGGAAATGAAGTCCAGAAATTAAGATAAAAAGAGGCTGTGTCATCTATCAATTTGAGAGACCCCATGGGAAATGCCCATGACCTCTCCCTTTATTCATGAATAAAGTCACAGGACTTCTCTGTCTCCTTTTTGGACATAAACCTCTGGCATTTGTGAATTAATTTTCCTGACAGAGGGTACAAGCAAAAAAACAAAAAAACCCAGACAATTCACACATGATTGCTCACAGACCTCTCCCCTTCTTTTTCCTCCCTCTCCTCCAGAAACTCCAGCAATACCCTAGCATTTCCTCTGTCATGCTCCCTGACCTGGAAGGAAGCCCTTCACCTGTCCCTGAAAAATGACATGAGGTGGTACAGGATAACCTTTGTGTCCTAACCATGCTCCTCGCAGCTACTGCAAAAATTAACCCTATGCTGGCTAAACCTATGACATTATCCATCCCTTATTTGGTATCACACGTTTTTGAGTGCCAGAAAAATTTAGAATTTTTTAGGTATTTTCTTTATAGCAGATAGTTTTACAATTGTGCACACTGCCTGCCAAATTACAGGACAAGATATTTAACGCCAAATTACAAATACTTCCCAAAGTAATCTTTATAAAGAAAATAGCAATACAGGCCTTACTGGACTTGGTGATGCTATAAAATGAGAATGCTGAAAGCAATTGTTTCTAAAACAATTTGCTCCTAAAAACCTTCTCACTTGAGTTTTATACAAACTTTTCTCCCGATGAAAGCCAAAGATGATGACTTAATTAACCCAATAATATATTCTGTAGTATCTCCAAGCATTTCCTCAAATACTTTTGTTTTTTACAAGAACACAAGACAGGTCAGAGACAGTAAACTAAATGCCATGTCAATAGACTTGCATTCCATATAATTAACTTACCATAATATCTCCCTTCAAAAGCTGGGCAGGGTCTATAGCAATGCAGATTCGACTTTGATTTTCTGACCCTATGCTACTTTAACGGGAGAGAGAAGAAAAATAAAATACATGATTCAAAGACACAAAAACACAAAACAAAAAAGAAACCCACAAACAAAACTAAAAAGGACTATGTAATTCTGCAATCATGAAAATTAAAACCTAAATTCAAACATAATGGAAAATTATTACAACTTACTATATTCCAGATGTATAAACTGGTTGCATAGCCTGGTATAACTTCAGAAAAGGCCGACAAGCTGAAAAGAAGCCAACACAAAAGGGTGTTTTATAATATTCAGTTACAGGAAAACAATTACAACTCCGAAGCTTCATTCACATCCAGACTGAGCAAAGCAGCACGCAAAAGGCAATGCTGACTATCAAAATACCCTTCAAAGCAAAACTGGCTAAAAATGTATTTTATTTTATTTTATGAAAAATACACTTTTTCCTGATCTCCAGACTAGTTCTGAATTAGATAGGGAAGGACTTTAAAGGTTTCTCATAAGGAAGGAAACAAATTCTGCAAGAAAACAAAATTATTAAGGGAAGAAAGATAATGGCCAAAACAAAAACAAACCCCCAATATAAAATAAAAATATTTTCAAAATAAACCAATTACTTGATCTTCAGCTTTGTTTCAAAATTAATAAGACCCTTAAATTTCTTACTAGAACAACCAACACCCTGACTTTATTCAAACAGTTATTTTAGAAATAAAATCAGACTAAACAACAACAATATAATCAACGCAAATTCATGCAGATTATATGACAAAAGACCAATGCTATTTAATCCTCAAATAATAAAAATACAGAAACACAGAATTATTTAATCGTAAATCATTAAGACCTCCAAGTTCATCAAGTCCAACCATTCCTTTACTACTGTACTCTAGCACAGTATCTCATTTTATCATTTTAGTTTTAAAGTCACTTAGTATAGCA
The DNA here is from genome assembly GCA_013400915.1 of Pardalotus punctatus. Lineage (NCBI taxonomy): Eukaryota > Metazoa > Chordata > Aves > Passeriformes > Pardalotidae > Pardalotus > Pardalotus punctatus. The sequence continues at coordinate 55,629 of VZTX01002212.1, read as the reverse complement.
AGCTGCCTTAGTAGCACTGGTGAGGCCGCACCTCAAATGCTGTGTCCAGTTCTGCGCCATTCACTTCAAGAAAGACACTGAGGTGCTGAAGTGTGTCCAGAAAAGGTCAACAGAGCTGGTTAAGAGTCTCCACACATGTTCTATGAGGAGCAGCTGAGGGAGCTGGGGTTGTTTAACCGGGAGAAAAGGAGGCTCAGGGGGACCTTATTGCTCTCTACAACTGCCTGAAAGGAGGTTGTAGCAAGGTGGGGGTCAGCCTCTTTTCTCCCAGGCAACTAATGGTATGATAAGAGGACACAGCCACAAGCTGCACAGGGAAGGTTCTGTTCAGACATCAGGAAGACTTTTTTTACTGAAAGGGTTGTTAAACTTTGGAATGGAATGGCCAGGGAGGTGGTGGGGTCACCATCCCTGTAGGTGTTCAAGAAACAACTGGACGTGGCACTTAGTGCCATATCTAGTTGACAAAGTGATGACTGGTCAAAGGTTGTACTTTATGATCTTGGAGGTCTTTTTCCAAACTAAATGATTCTGGGTAATTCCATAAGCACACCCTATCCAAACAGCCTTTCCACACAAAACCCAATCTCAAAACAGAAGAGAGATTATATTTACAATTATTTCCCAAAACAAAGAGGAAATTACTGTGAAACCTGACCAGGTTCTCAGATCCTTTCCAGTAACAGCGACCACAGCTGTTCAGAAACTAGGCAGACATTAACAGCATCAACTATTCATTCAACAGAGAACAAGAAATTTATTTCATCTGCTCCATTTTTCACTCTTAGAATGTTTCTCTTCTGGTTACTTCATTGGGAATATTTAGATGGATATCAAGAAGATAGCAATTCTACTTTGAGATTCATGCAGGCTTTCTAGAAAGCTCCAAAATGAAACACAACTTTGATCCTACACCTGGATAGGAAAAATTAGGTAATTTACCTCCCCCGGCATCTAAGTTTGGGATGCCATGAAGGATAACATAGTGCAGGAAAAGAGGGGTTGCATTCATTTTCACAGATCCAGATAGAAGGCCACTTAAGAACTGCACGTATCTAAAAACAAAAGATTTATCTGAATTATATAAAATCACTAGTACCAGGGAAATGCATTATTTACACACTGATATTTCCAGATTATGGGTAATTAATAGCATTGTGACAACGCACATAACTCCAAAATAATAATCTTCACAAAACAGCATGAAAAGACACTTTAATTTATCACTGTATTAAATCCATGGCTGTTACATTGCTATTGCTGATACCTTTATTTTAGTAATTTACATTATTACTTTAAGTAAGAAACAAAGTAGAATAGACAGTAAAGTCCATTGTTTTGGTACAGATTCCTAGTTGCAACTGTAGTCTTAAATTACTTTCACAGCAGCATGATAGGGGTCCCCAATTTACAGTGAAGTTATCTTCATTAAAACAAGAGCAAGAAGTGCCCCTGTCAGAAATCTTAATGTTAAGGGATATGCAGTCAAATAACATCTTCATAATGAGAAGTGATCTCATTCAGCACAAAAGGGGAAAACTACCACAGCAATGTGAAAATTATGCTATTTCTACGATTTAACATCTGGTTTGGTCACAAGCTCATGAGCAAATTCATGCAAGTTAATATCACTGCAGTGTCCTTTATTTTTTCTACTGGCTTTGAGTCCCTTTTTCTCCCATGCCTATGAGAAGACCTTCATTTAACTTTATTCTCAGGAATGTATAGAAGAAAATCACCTCTTTTTCCCTTTTATGCACAGATCTCATTAACTGAATTCCTGGTAACACCACAGCTAAGGATAACCTGCTGAGTAACAACAGCTTTACTGCCCCAGGATGGGGGTTGTGGTGGTTTAAAAATAGGTTTCATTTTACAGAGAGCTTGCAAAGCTCAGTTTATTTTGAAATGTTAAGAAAATGCAACTTCTTTTTTTTTTGTTTCCTCCTTCAGTCTTCCTGAAAGGATTCAGTACATCAAAAGCACAAATTTACAAACTGACACACCTACATGACAAAAAAACAGTGTGCTAAAATGTTTTGTCAGTGACCTCTCATGAGCTTAATAAATGAGTTTATTATTATCAGTGTGAACATTTTCTCTCTCCCTGCTTTTAATTATAAAAAAAAATTTGACTGAATTTTTAAAAACCTTTCTCAAGGCAGCGCACTTAAGAGGCTTATAGGCAGTTGGCTTATTTTTGAGAAGCATATTCAAAGATTTATCCTAAAGGTTCATGAGAGATTTTTTTTCATATGAAGGGTCTCTATGTGCATTTCCCATTTGGACAAATCTTCAACTGCTTATCTGAGAATGGGTTCAAAATAGACCTGGTCTACAGTTAATTTTACAGCACCCAACTAGCAGTAGGGAAAAGCTAAGTGACCTAATGGCCACAATTTATTTTTATCTGGACAAGATTTAGTGGAGAAAAAGTTTCAAAATGTGAAAAATGGGTGTATTTTCATATTCTACAATTTCAAGATGCCCAAATTATACCCATTTATACAAAAAATGGGTTTTAACTATGATATCACTAATTAATTAACCAGCAATGGTTTCAGAGAAAAAGCATATTAAAAGACCACTGACTGATCAGAATGGGAACAAAGGAGTATAAAGTTATCCACAAACAGTAAGAGAGTTGGTTTGCCTTTCTCTGCAACAAGAGTAGTGGCCACTGCCAGGCCAGGCAAAGGTAGGAGAGGCGAGATTCAGGAGAACAGTTCTGACAAATAGTTTGGAGAACCACCTCTGTTCTCAGAGAAATGACACTTCCAAGTATGTGTATATGTCTGGAAGATGGTAAGGACACCTCAAGTTCAGTACTATTGAGCAAAGATGTTAATTCCAAAAGTTGAAAAACATGGTTTCCATGGTTGAAAAACAGCCCTAATGCACAATTCACAGGCTGTTGGGGAGGGTACCTGTATCTCTTTGAACTATGCCTGCTGCCTAGGGCTTTTTGATGGGAAGATTAACAATATCTCTTTCCTTTTGCTGTTATGGTTCACACTTCTCTGTCCAGTAGGCAGCATTCTCAAATCCTCATTATTAAAATGAAATACACATATATACAAGCATAAAACAGAAACAAAAAAAGGCCAGTAAACTTCTACTTATAAAAAGTTTATTTCAAGCCTAATGGAATATTGTGTTACTATTTTTCAAGTTAAAAAGAGCTGTGCATGTCACCTCAGGGGTTAAAAAAGTAACTGAATATTTTTAATCGAGATTAACAGAATCAAATGCCTTACACTAGTTGTTACTACTGATTTTTCTGCTTTAATTACTAGCAAAGTCTTATACTTTAAACAACTTCTAAACAACCTACTGCATACACATGGATTAAGACAAAAAATGAACAGTAATTAACAAATCAAACCCAGTTGATAGTTTATATTTCTAAAAGAGATTCACTTATATCACAATTACTCATCTGATGGATATAATTCTCTTTTGGTACTGAATCCTTCATTACCTCTCACCAAAGCAAAGTAAATAGTGAACCCCAAAACTATTCACTTTCCGAAGTGCTTATTACTTTGAATCCTAACTCAACCTTTGTCATACAGACAGACTGAAAAGGTAACATATCCAGATAAACATAATGAACATTGCATGCTTTGACAAACATTTACTAGCATGGACATGGAGCAAGTGTGTAATCTGCACATCCTCTAAACAAGTAGTAAAAATATCTTTATTGCACACTAATCAGCACACATTCCATACTCATCATTTAAGCCACAGAAAAATGAGTTTATTGGTTTTTTTGAACAATCAAGACATAGATTGTGACATCTCTTTGTTAACAAACAATGCAGTGAGAACCTATTTAGATAACAGTGTGGTACAAAAGGTCTATCTGGGGCACATGCAGGAACTGAAGGAGAGAACTCATCAATCAAGGAATATTATTATAAGACAAAGTGCTGAGAATTCAGGAGAATACAGAAAGAATTGGAGGCTCTTGTAGAAATAGCCTCCATGTAGCCAGGGTGGGAGTAAGGGATGGGAGCAGAAGATAATGATGACATTTCTTACTGATATGAATTAGAAACAAATTTAATACCTTCTTTGGGATGGCTGCATTAAAGCTGAAACTTTATCATCAAAGAATTTCTTCATAGCAAATCTGTCTAGAGCCTGATCAGCACTGTCAAAAAAGAGACACATGTTATTCTGCATCAGTGTTACCTTGAAAATTCAGGAGGTTACTGCCTAAAATATACAAAAATACTTGGAAGAAAAAAACGGACAGAAATAAAGAAAACTAAAAAAAAAAACCCAACAAAACCTAACTAGCAAGTCTAGTACTTTTGACATTGTGGACAATGATGTCTATTCCACTGACATCTTCTCAGCAAGACCTTAAGACAGTTTCCTTCCTGAGCAAAGCTTCCTTATTCAATTAACTGGATTGCATACTTTCAACATGAATATGTTAAAGTCAGAATGCAAAAAACTTCGGCAAAACCAAGCAGCTCAGGCTCCCAAAGAAAGATACTTGCCATAACTTCTTGAGAGTGCCACTGAAGGGTTCTCTTATAAAATACAAATTGTCTTTTCCACAAAGAACTCTAGTACCAGGCTAGAGGTTCATTTAAGCAGTCAACAATTCATTCAGCCTTTGTTTCCTGTACCCTGAGCCATCAAGGAAGAGACTATCTTTGTAAAAGAACTATTTTACATCAGACAATCACAAACTCTCCAAACATACAATCAAGGAGCAACATATTAAAAAAATATATATTTTCTTCTATTCTCTATCCAGAATGGCTCTGATTTGGGTCTTCTTTGGGTGAAGGAAGGCAAGAGGGTACAGAAAAAAAGAAAAAGAAGTGCCAAAAATTGGTAGGAATGCTGTTAATCACATACGCCAAGTAATGTGCTATGCTGATACTTTTATATCTATTCCAGATAAAAAAATGTCTCTTAACAGATGTAGTTCACAGTGTTAATTTACATCAGAACATAAAAAAATCTGGAAGTTTCAAAATATAAGTACACACCAGAATCTCAGCTTTTAAATTCCACAAGTAGTTCAACATAAATGAGTTCAGAGAGAAAAAAAAAAACAAACCTGTGCAAAGTACACATATGCATATGAGGATAAAAATGAAATTTATGCCTTTTCCAAAAATTAATCAGAAGATGACAATTGTCTTGTCAGGGTGCTGGATTAGGCTATAAAGTCAAGCCTTTTCTTCATGGGTGTTAGATTACATAGCGTGTACTTAAAATATTCTTGACCCAAAACCTCTTTTTCACTCAATCCATCATATTCTTCATACATCTTCACCTGCACTAGCATCCAGATTTTAGGCAGCCCATTCCTAACTGGCCAAAAACTGCTAGTACTTTGCTTGTTAAAATAGAGTCTACCAAGAATTGCAAAGAGCTCTGTTTGATCTCATTAAATCTGACGACACATTATTCCTTCCTGAACAAGAAATTTTGATATTATACCACATAACTAAAGGGGGTTTGCATCAATAAGGGTTTTTCATAGAATCAAAGAATGGTTTAGCTCGGAAGCAACCTTAAAGATCATCTTGTTCCAACCCTCCTGCCATGGGCAGGACACCTTCCACTAGACCAGGTTGTTCAAAGCCCCATCCAACCTGGCCTTCAACACTTCCAGGGATGGGGCATCCACAACTCTGGACAACCTGTTCCAGTGTCTCACCACTCTTACAGTAAAGAATTTATTCTTTAATATCTAATCTAATCTACCCTCCTTCAGTCTATAGCCATTTCCCCCTTGATCTATCACTGCATTGCTTTGAAAAAGTCCCACTCCACCCTTCTTGAGGGACTCCTTAGGTACTGAAATACTGCCAGAAGGTCTCCTTGGAGCCTACTCTTCTTTCAGACTGAACAATCCTAACCCTAACCCTTAGCCTGTCTTCACAGCAAAGGTGCTAAGCCTAAATTCACTATATTTCACTAAGCCTAGATTTTTTTGGCATGTTGTCATGGTTCAGGAATGGAATTCCCTAATTTAATGTTCCTACTGATCCTCTCCAAATCATACTTATGCTTGCTCCCTCCTCCTCTCCCTCTCTCCTGGAGCAGGATGGAGAGGAGAACTGAAGGCATAAAGGGCAAAGATCACAGGTTTGATCTTTGACTAAGAACAATTTACTGGACACAGGAATGCGATAAGAAAATGAACAGTAAAAACAACAATACTAATGAGTGAGGGTACAAGAAAAGAAACATTGTTGCTCACTGTGGAAACCCCCAACAACAGACAATGCTGGATGGCTCCCTCTACCCTTTCTCAACTGGAAGGGACCCCTTCTCCCTGGAAGGATCCCCTTCCCCCCACCCCCAGCAAGGACATGAGGTGGTATAGAATAACCTCTGGGTCCTGGCTGTACTCCCTTCAAGCATACTGAAAAAATTAACCCTGTCCTGGCCACAACCAGGACACCTATGCATGCTGACAATTATGAACTTTCTTTAGTGAGAACATCTTCAAAGCCTTCTAAGTACCAGTTCAGACTCAACAACAGCACATGCGGTAATTTCTGCTTCTGCAAGGAAATGTACCATTTTCAAGGGTCTTGATAATGCTAGGGATATATAAATCCTAGCTGGGAAACCCCCAACCTCATTCTTACACAGAAAAGTTAAGTTTTGGATAGCAGCTGCCAGAGATCCAGAAAGTTAAAGAGGGCTTCTAAGCTCACTCCTCTCTGGCAACTTCACTGGAGGAATCCTGAATTTTTCTGAGGTAAAAGGTGATACTTTTCATTCAACAACACCTGAATGTGACTGTAACAGCACTATTAAAATGTATTTATAGCCAGGTACCTTTTAAGGATGGCATAATATTGCAACACTGAAATCACACCACAACAACTGTACTACCCTCACTTGACAGTTTTCGTCATTCACAATACTTCTCAACAAAACATGAAATTGGGGCAATCACTGTCACAATTACTAACTGAAACAAGTATTTTTTTCAGCATATATTAGTGTATGCAATGCACCTAGTCTCTTGGTCTATAATTACTTATAAATATGGTTTAACCTAATGAACACAGATTATTGTCCAAGATTGTAGTTTGACTGACATCCATGAATAATTTGCCATCAACCTCCAGCGATTCAAGACTCCATCACCTACAGTAGTCCATCAAATCTATTACTGACAGGCTGGTGCGAATTCAGGACCAAATTTTATTTGACTGTGGCATTTAGAGTGCATTTTTATTTTAATACATTTATGTATATATATAAATAAAAAAGCCCCAAGGGGAAACAATGTGATTAAAAACCCAAGAAAAATCTCCAAAACACATTTCATCCTTTTTGAGACCATTTATTAAATTGTATCTTTTTGATATAAATTGTCAATTGTCACTTCATAATTTGAGCACTCCAAAAGAAACAAAACCAGATACCTATTGTTTGAATTGACTGCAAAATAAAGTCTAGATTATTTCTTACACTTCATTATGTATTTGGATCAATGTCTAGGAATTCCCTATTCAAACACTGTTTCCAAATTCTAGTAACTGTTTTCCTTAAGTACTTTAGAAATAATTTCTCACCGATTCAAGAGGCCACTTGATGGATGTGGCAAATAGATAGGTTTAATAGAATAAAGATAGTTTCATTACATAAAAATGGTTTATTGCACATTCCACCATTCATCTCAAAACATCCTTTAGAAAAGTTTTCTGCAAACCAATAAAATCTCAGTTTCAAAGGGACCTTAAGCTGTCACCTAGTCCAGTCTCCTGCTGGAAACAGGATTACAAGAAAACTCATGAAAGCAGGCTCTGTTAAGAAAGACATGCTCTGAAACTCTTTGAGAAGAAAACCTGACAAACCTTTACTGACAAACAGTAAGCTGACAGACCGTAGTCAACTAAAAGGCATTCCTCCTAATGTTTATCGTAAAAAAACACACAATATGCATTATTCACACTTACCTTGCAGAAACATTGGTGAAGTGCATATACGACGATATGACTACACCTATCCTTCCTTTTCCTCCCTGTATTAGGAAAAAGGGAATGATAACTTCTTTAATGCATTTCATTTTTGGACATTATATTTAAGACCCATACTAAATACAATTTTAAGACAAGAGTTTCAGAGTCCTTTTGCTCATGCATACCCTTTGTTGATGGTAAGGTGGAAATAACGGGGAGTAGCTTATATGTCAATAAAAGCTGGCTGACAAATGACATAAAAAACACACAGTAGGATTTCTATGTCCATGCCTGCCAAGTCTTACCAATTAAGAGGAATTAACTCGGGGGAAAAAAAAAAAAGAAAAATCGTATGAACTATTCTAATTTTGTATTATTTTTTTCCAGAGATCATTCAGAACAAGTCTAGACAATGTTGCAATTCCCAGCAGGAAATACCTATTTTGGAAAGAATAAGGAGTTCCGGACAGGTTTTCACATTTTTACCTCCCCAACACCTGAGAGTTATAGTAACTGATTTTCTATGGATAATTTAAAAAATGTTCTAAAATATTTTAAAATAATTTAATTACAAATTCAGAATTTACCAAGCAGTAATTCTCAGATTCCAAAATATTTTCAGTCTCTCAGCTGATACAAGTACTTGGCTGTATCAATCTTTGTGGCAGTAAACCAATATTACCAAAATGTAATAATCAACAACACACATTATCAATTGGTATATAACCGTATACCTAGAAATACTTTGTGCCCTTTTCTTTTGCCCCAAGCATGGGCCATTCTCCTGGCTGCAGTCCTGCAACTAGCAAGAGTTCAAGTGTTTCATACAATAATGCCATTCTGCCTGGAACAAATTCAGGACTAGGGACTATACAACCTGACTTGAAGTTTTGGTCCTGTTATCATCATCATTGTGTTTAGAGTAACACCTGCCAGTGATACAGAGATAGGTTTGCCTCAAGTGTCACGACCACAGCTACCAACTGAGTTCTGAATTCATTTTATCCACATTTAACTCATGTTTTTCTTCATTTCTGTTTATTGTGAGCAAGCAGGAGAAAGCAACACAGCTTTGCTCTAAGGCACTGCAATGATGCTGTCAATTAAATCTTTCAGAAGTATCCAGGAGGTCCTTAATGTCCTCATTTCCTACAACCACACACAGTCTAAAGAGATGATCTGTGATACACTGCCTATCCTTATCCTGCAACAAAACTCATGAGTGTCACAGAACATGAAGAGTTTCCTACAAAGCTGGAAAAACCTCAAGCTCTAAATACATTGACAGAAGTAACTGTGAGCTTTGAAGGATGTGAAGTAACATCAGTACATGCTATACCTGCAGCAAGGGCTAGGACCTTAGTCATTATAAAAAGAAATGTTTAGCAAGCATGCAAGGTTTAATTTAAGCTCACTTACATCAACTGAACATCTGGTACAATGTTGGCAACATTCAACAAGAAAAAAACAAACAGATCAAGCTTTTTATTTTTTAAAATGAGAAGAATAAAAGACAAGGTTTTTGAAAATTAATACAAACTCATCTCTTGCACTTACTCTGCAATGGATCACCACCACATGCTGAGGATCATTGTCCAGCCAGGACTCCATTGCCTTGCAGATGGTGCACACCTTCTCAAGAAGTGGAGCATGAAGATCAGGCCACCCCACATCCATAATCTGCAATTAAACAAGTAACATTTGCAAGAGACACCTTGACCGTAGTATCACATTTTAAAAACTGGATTCAAATAATTGTCACGGTTGAAAGTCTCCACAACTTTTCCATCTCAGATAATCATGCCATTCAATTGTCATGGTGCTTACAGGTCTCTTAAGGGGAAGAGGGGATTTTTTTGTTTTTTAAGGAACTAGTACTTTTATAAAAATAAATAAACAAGAAACTTCCTCCTCCTCTTCCTTCCCCCATCCCAATCTCACCAAGCACTTAAAAGTGACAATATTTCTGAAGGTGTTGATTTCCTTGAGATTTTTCAATTAGAATTTCTGGTATTTCGTAATAGCAAATACAGTCAAAATTAGAAGAATTATTTTTGACGGGTTTAATTTTATGCTCAATTTATTTCCTTCACTTGCAACAGATAACGACATGTCAAAATTTTGTTCAGATTTTCTATTCACTATATTTTTACTAGAGCTTAATAAGCCTATTATTATTATATGCATATTTACTTTTAAAAACATGTGCAATACATATATATTAAAAAACCCAGTAACTATGAACCATCCTTCATGACCAATAAAGCATTCAAAAGGTTTCAATTAAGAGCGATTTTACTACTTTCCTCCATAGCATATCTTTGTAAATCTATTGCTGTAAATACACATCTATGCTACTCCAGTCTTATAACAGATGCTGAAGAGTACCTGCACACCATTTTTTACAACAAACACATCAAATGGTGAGAAGGAGCAAGAGAAGACATCATTCTGACATTTCTTATGTCTCTGTTGTGCAGAGAAGCAATTATTCGAAGATGTACAAAAGGGAAGTCCTTATCTGAACCAAGTTCACTGGCTTCAGCTATCTGACTGTACATTACAGTATACAACCTCAGTATCCTGTGATTCCACAAAGGAAGTATACTTGAAGTAAAATTTATATCACCCAGTAGAAGTTTTTCAGAAGTTACAACAGGCTTCAGGTCCTGTGTGTAAAGTCTAAGAAAACAACAGGAACAGCTATGTAAAACACAGATCTAACGGACACAAAACAGAACTTGAAAAAAATAAAAAGGGATGCATGTGAGGTTTTTTATTATCTTCCAAAACCTCTTACTCTGTATATCAACACTTGCATAGCTTCAGGGCTTAGCAGGCCATTTAAGTTGTATTTAACACTAGAAAGCTATGCTATAGAAGACAATCAATACCTTTGGGTTAAGCTTGGCAAGGTCATATCTCTTTTCAGAGAGGTTCAACACCTGTTCAGAAAGAAAGAAAAATATATTAATCATCAAGACTCTACAATTTATGTAGTAAATAGCTGTATTTGAAATATAAAAATACAAGATACTACAGCAATATGGCTTCAGGTTTGCCCACTGTTCTACTAAACTAAATTAACATTTGACGTCAGGTAGCATGAGCAAATGTATTTTAGATAATTCAGTTATTTTACTACAAAACTAAAGCTAAATTTAAGTGCACATTTTGAAAAAGGACAATTAAAATACCACTTCATCTTATTTATTTCACATGGCTTTGAGTCAGAGGTATGCTGAGAGACCTGGATAGCATGCAAAATAATGCACAGCATAAGAATTAACAATGAGAAGTCAGGGACGGTGGTACAGTGTTAAATATTTGAATTTGTGTGCCTGATAAGAAATTATTGGTCTGTCAAAACTTTGCAGGGAAGATATGACATACCTATTTAACTACAGTTTAGTCTGAGATCTTCCAACTCTTCTGTTAACCTACTACATAGCAAGTTACCCTATGCTTAGAGATAGACTGCTAAATGAACAAAAGAAAGCAGTGTATACAAGCATAACTGACTCTTTCATTAGGAAGTACCTTAAATTAGTATTAACAAATAACAAAAAGCTGAAACACCAATACTTGGGAACTGAAACAATGCTACTGAGGCAAATTCTCTTTCACAGTGTGGTTATTTCACATCCCAAGTTATGTACAGATGGCATAATCATTGAAAAGGCCTCATTAATTATGCTGAGAGAATGGAATAAACAGATCATAAACAGGAGAGAGAGTAAATATGAGGTAAGTCCATTATACAGTTTACTACTACCCAAGGACAATTTAAGAACCCTTTCCTAAAGCATAACACTTTTCTAAAGTATTACCCTTTTTTCATTAACCATCAACTGTCTAAGCAAAGAAGCCAAAAACTGAACAAGTTAAAGCAACTACACCTCTATACTCACCCTTCCTGAAATATCAATCGTAAAACTGGAATGAAACCAACATTTTCTTCTATAAATGACACTTTTTAAAAATAATTTTCTACTAGCCTTAATAATTGGAAAACAAATTAACAGGTGCAATTCTCAGTACAGAATTCTTAAAATAACTGCTAAAGCTGTATTAAGAAATCAACTACCTAAAATTTTCCACAGGAAAGAAAAAGGGCTATTTGACAAAAACTTTTTTATTCATCTTTCTTACTGTATTTATATTTAAGAACAATTTAAAATTTCTGTGTGCCAGGATACAGTCCTATTCATGATGCATATCTGTCACTGCTGGATCAGACACCAAACTCAAAGATGCTGTTGCACCCAAGTCCCTGTCAAGCTACAGTGACCACACTAAGATACTCCAGGAGTCCCACCCCCCATTAGCACAGATATCAGAGACCAGATATTGGTCTCCAGTACAGGAACCAGTATTTCATACACAACAAAACATGACATCACAGAAGACTTTGAAGAGAAGTATATGATATTAAATAGATGCCACTGTGAGTTGGTTTTGTCTGAGGTAGAGTTAATTCTCTTCACAGTAGCTCATATGGGGCTGTGTTTTGGATTTGGGTTGAAAATGGTGTTGATAACACAGGGATGTTTTCATTATTGTTGAGCAGTGCTTACACAGCATCAAGAGCTTTTCTGCCTCTCACACCCCCACCAGTGAGAGGGCTGGGGATGCACAAGAAGCTGGGAAAAGACACAGCCAAGACAGCTGACCCAAACTGACCAAAGGGATTTTCTACACCATATGACATGCTCAGCGTATAAGCCTAAGGAAGGACAGAGTGGAGACATTCAGAGTGATGGTGTTTGTCTTCCAAGTCACCATTATGCATTAGGGAGCCCAGCTGTCCCAGGGATGGTTGAACATCTGCTGGGCCATGGAAAGCAAGGAATAATTCTTTGTTTTTCCTTGCTTGTGTGCACAGCTTTTGTTTAACCTGTTAAGCACATCTTATGTATTTTCTCACTTTTTCCCTTCCGATTCTCTTCCCCATTCCACTAGTGAGGAAGCAAGTGAGAAGCTGTGTGGGGACAAGTTACTCATTGGGATTAAACCATGACACAGTGGATGATTAACTGCATCTTTTTTGGTCCCTTTTTGGCATATCCTAGTCTACTTACTTATATTTTGGTACAAGAAAGAGAAGTATTAGCCTCAGTTTCTAAATTTTATCTGTTGGAAAAGTCATGTTTCTTCTGGGAATCAAAGCCTACAGGGAATATATATATTTTTTTAGGACATCATAGCAGAGAAAAATTTACTGTAAGCCATGGACAGGCTTGCATCTCTACCTAAAGGACTCTGGTTTCAGACTGTCAAAGTATAATCTTCTACTGTTAGAGAAAATTAGATACACCAGGGTTTTTTTCATACTCTTCATAACAAACTCAGACTCAGACAGGAATCAATGCACTCACCCAATTCTTTGGGTGTATCATTCCCTTCTCTGCTCTCACTAACAACTGTAATGAAAGAAAAACAACTAGATAAAAGATGAAAAATGCTGATTTGTAGTATATGCTCTGTTAGCTGAGACCCTGACCCAATAAAAGAGTAGAACTGTTCCCATCAATTTCAGAAGGACTTCTGACTTGCAGACCATTTTGTGGAGGTTTTCGGGTTTTTTTTCTTTGCTGATATACATGTACCTCTTGAGCAGGCTGAAGAGGTATTCAAAACATGAGAAACAAAAGATAGCTTAAAACCAAGCTCTCTGAATCTACAACCTGGCTGTGCTTTCTCAGGTTATCTCAGAAATTTGCAGAAACACATTTGGAGTAGATGGCATCAAGCTTTCTTTTGATGAAGCTAACTGATTTCCAAAGTGCTCATTTGAAAATAAATTAGTATATCAAACAAAAATAAAACAAGAAAATAAAAAAATCTCAACTTTGCAATCCTTCTCAGATACTGAACAAGACTTACCATCTATCAGATTTTTGTAATACAAACAAACATTGGGTGAGATTTAACTGGACAGACTACAACTTTACACTGCTGTCTCATGGAAAAGGCCAGAAAACTAGTGAATTTGAACCTATAAAGCTTTACACCTTCAAACTATTGCTATTTTGTGCCTTATAAGCTACCAGTGTCTGATGGAAGGGAAGCCAAGGGTACCAAGGCAGCATGTTGAGGACACTAGTCCACATCACAAGTTCAATCTGGTTCATAATGCACCTATGACATCCCAGTTTGTGAGCAGAAGATTATGTGTTTAAATCACTAGGTGGAATTTCTCCAGTAACTGATTTCTACTGTGAGTAAACTTCATGTTCCTGAAGTCATGGATTTAATTCTAATCATTTACAACACACTACCTAAAAAGACAGTACAAGACAAAAAGTAAATAAAATACTGGCCCTGTTTTAAATTCACCTTCATAGAACAAGCTGAGGCAATATATGCCATGGCACTAGCCAGGAAACAGTACAGGAGATTAACAGCTTTTTGTCATAATTAAAAAAAAAAAATAAAATCTGCACATGGACCTCATTATCCGTTTGCTTAATTTCCTATAAAGAAACTGAATGGCAGGAAAAATGCACCTAAAACAAGTTAATGAGAAAGAGTTGGACAGAACACATCATTAGCAACCCTACTTTTAGATCTTGCCGCACAATATATAGTAGAGACTGACAGTGAAGACATGATGGTGGGATCATATACCTGTATAAGAACCCAGACGTAGCTCACTGCTACAAAAGAACAACACACTCCACATTGCAGGGTGTGTATCTTTTAAAAGCATGCTTTGGACAATGAAAATGATCAGTGCAATTATTCTACAAGCATTTGACTATGTGTTATTACTACAGAGACTGCAGTGCCCCAGCAAAAAAAGTGCTTTCAATATCTAGCAGCTTAAAACGCTACTGAAAATCTTGCAGTTGCTTACCAGGCTGTAAAGGTGGACCACAGAGTGACTTTTCATTTATAATGGTATATGAGGACCTAAAGTAGTCTTCCCACGTGACAAAAGAAGATGTATCACAAACGGCTGATCTTACACGTACCAAGTAATTATCCCCATGTTTGGATTTGAGCATTCGTGTTACATCTTGTAGATTGTGGAGATAAGTTTCCTCAGAACAGCCAGCAGGGAAGGACACAGCAATGATCCGCTCTGTGATGTAAGTGAGGTCAAGTTCATAGCCTTCCTCCATAATGTGATCAAAGTCCGCACTTCTGTGAAGAAATTAGATGTGGCAGTTCAGAGCAAGGCAGCCAAGAAGAAACATGGGATATTAATGAGAAGAAATTGCAACTTGAACACCTACAGCCAAGCATCAGAGTTTTCCAATAATTTCATGACAACTACATCTCATTAAATGCCTATAGAGCTCAAAGTATTCAGTTCAGAACACAAATGGAGTTCTTCACCAGAACTCTTCACATCAAAACTACAGTGAAAAAATCTCTGCAAGCAATAATGTGGAAAAGCAGCAAAATAATTACAAACAATTTGACAAATATTAGCACAACAAATTTGTGAATCAAATAGCAAATGTATAGGTACTTATGTCTGCACACATCTCTGTAGAATTCTGCAAATGCTTTACAAATTGGAAGATTGACCAGTGATCTGTTACACACTGCAGATCTTGAAACCTGCTCAGAGTAAAATCGAAGTGAATCTAAATCCAGTCTTCAAAGTACCACAGACATGAATGTAATTCAAGTAATTTCACTGGTTAGTCTACAAATACTTTAACTTCTCTTTCTTTTCCAGGTATGGGCACAACGTTGAACTTCTTAATAAAATATCAGAAGATTAGCTCTGTAAATATGCCCAGTTGTTTTCTCATAAAGGGTTTATAAAAATGGCACTTGCGTAGCAGGTCATATCTTGCAGAAGACTGAACTCACAAAAATCATGAATAACAAAGCCTAAACCCACCACTGCACAATGTGATACTGCTACATAAAATATGAAAGAAATACTTGCCGTGATACTTTGTCACAACTGAAAGAGTTCTTCAAAGCACCTCTGGAATTCTGAAACAAAAAAAGCAGAACAATCAGCCCAGAACCTTACTTGCTGTCGGTGATGCCAGTGTGTCTTGGGGTGATTTTATGATGACACCCTACTCCTGATCATCTGCTTAATGGCCAGAAATAGGTCCTGTCACTTTAAGCTGACCCCAAGGTTGGGCAGGAGCCAGGGGAACACCTCGTGTGTTTGAATGGAAGATCCCTTAGAACTCCGCATAAAACGATGCTGTATATCAAAATCTGGGAACAGCTAGGGCACATACCAGCATGAAAGTGGCACATTTTCTTTCAGAATTTCTGAAAGTGAACTATTCTGACAAATTTTAACTGATGGCAAAAGCTGCACCTCATGTGAGTGCTTGGTCCCAGGTTCACTAGTTTCTGTCTTTAGTTAGACAACAGAAGATGAGAAAACTTCATGGTATTTTCAGCCTCTTTTTACCCAATCCCTGCTTAGAATTTTAAAGGCTTTAGAGAATAACTCCATGGGTGCCAAAACAAGTAAATAATTATAGGTGAAATTCAAGACATAGTTTTTGGCATATTTTGTTTTGGTTTTGAAAGTAGAAAGCAACATTTGTTCATTTCTGTTGGTCACACAGATGTATCCATTGCTTAAGAAGTACTTCTGCCATTTCTTAAAATTTTGATGACAAAACTGTCATATAACTTGAATATAGAACTTAATGGCTTCCTCTGGTAAGAAAATAAGTGATAAAATAATTCCCCATTCCATACTGTTGTGCCATTTAAACCAGCATAAATCCTAGTAGCATGCAGTGTATAAGCATATGAACAATAACATAATGCAAACCACTAGCCAAAAAAAAAAAAAAAAATTAGTAAGATATATATTCACTGTATGCCTGCCGTGTCACCAAACCATCAGAATACAAGTTTCCCCAAACAGGATTCAGCAGCACAGGGCAGACCATCCATAAAGGTAAATCATCTCCACTAAAGTGAAAACAAAGAAACAAACAAACACTGTCTTCTGCCTTGCTACACACTGGAGAGGTAATGGCAAAATATTTGACTAATCTTCCAAGACAGCAAATGCCATCTGGCATATCCCAGGATGGACAATTAAAAATCTGACAAAACTAGGTATGATTTTCATTTCCTGTCAACCAACAGCAGTAGAGAAGATGAAGGACAAAGAAAAAAGGTGGCTCAAAATGGGGTGTTTTAACCACACCTGGCTAAAATTTTAGAGTTGTAACTAGGATAGATTCAGTGAAACTAGTGCTTGATAGTTGTTGTGAGTAGGACAGACCACCCTAAGATTATTCTTCTGTGAACTTCTCCCCATGATTCTTGTTCCACTGCTTCCCTGGGACTGCCTGGCAATGCAGTCATAACCAGTATACCTGGCAGTACAACCAGTTATATAAGGAACAGTTTTCAAAAAAGAAAACACCTTCTATTCACCTATTTATTCTGTTTTAGAGAATTTTAAAATTCCAAACAGATCAGTACTGAACAATAACACAGATGTTATCCCTATGTAAGCAAGGGCAAGGAGCCTTTTGGTCAAATTTGCCTGCAGTTTTACAAAAACCAGCAGGGGGAAACAATTGCTTCTCAAAAGACTACAGTCTTCTCTCCAATCACAGATTTGCTTTAATAAGCAAATTCATTGCATCCAAGGTACTGTGTCATTGCCCTTTCCCAGTAAAAACTCAAGCCATACAACTCGCTCCTTTGATATACTCCTTTTACCACCTTGGTGCCTGCATCTAGCACTGGGCTCATCACACTGTTATTCCAACTTTCTCAAAAATTAAGTCCTCAGACAAAACCATCCCAAAGTCCCGTATGGTTGAGGCATGATACAGAAGCCAAGAAACAGTGCCATATTTAATTGTGCATCATTTTCACCAGGCCAGAAAAGTCACTAGACTTAAGTTTCCCAGTACAGCCTGCTGCCAATGCAAGCATAGAAAGTGGGCCAGACAGTCCAATTAAAGTAAAGCACAGATAGAACTAAACAGACTTTTGAGATCAGCCCTGTTTATTCACCTTCTTCTGACACCAAGGAGGGTGAACTTCTTTATGGATTACCTGGCTTGCCTCAAATAGCAAGCCTGTGCTTGTCCCAGGCAGCAAATAGCATCTCATACCTTTACAATCTTACTTCAAGCCACTTCACAGCTTCAGAGCAAAAACATGACAAAGGCAACCATATGATGACCATGACAGGCCATGTCTTACTATGTGGCACAGAGGTGGCATTGAAACAACTTCTCCACAAGTTCATAAACAGAAGGAATAAGAAAAAACCTTTCTGCTAAATCTGTGTCCCTTGCCCTATGATGAAAGGCTGTCTCTCAAAGAAAGAAATTGAGAAAATCAAGTAAAAAATAATGCCTAAAAAAAAAGAAAAATCATATCTATAAAAACAGTCATTATCTCAGCTAGATGATCACCCTCAATTTTTCCCAGAACAGAATAAAGAAACTTGGGTTACAGCCAGCAGGCCTACATATGTCAGTAGATTTACATATTTCATAGGCTAAAGTCCTCTGTAGTAGAGTTTCAGAGAACAGAAAGATTATGAAAAGGACAGAGGAAGGGAGTTCAGTTTTGCCCCAGAGAAATTCATTGCATTTTTGCAGTACACTGAATTACTACACAGGTCTAAAAAAATAAATCAAAAACTTAGTATGTGAACTACTAGTTTCCAATACCAAAGTAAAACTAGACATGTGGGCCACACACAGACTTAGAAATACTAGGTGGGATTACGACTTGCCCCTCTTGAGACTAGAAACAAAGGGTAAGAAAGACAAATGAAAAATCAATCAGTTGCCTTTCCTAAGACCCTGCTGCTAGTATTAAAGTATAATATAATAATACAGTATATGCTTAAAAGTTATCTCAGCAGACTATAAGAAATCCTGGTTTCAAGGGCTGGGTTGTTTTAAACAGTTGACATATATATGTTCTTTTGAGAAACAGCACTACTGAAAACTCAGGGCTACAACATCTGACACACATTCACGTAGGTCGTATGTTTTGCTCCTGGGCTCCTTCTTGAATGAAAGGTGTAAGGGTCAATAAGTAGAAACTTCAACTATCTGAAATGCAAATCAATTACAAATCTGTGACCTAAAGGCATCAGGATGTATTTTGAAGGAATGACATGGATCTATTTTGGATACAAGTATTTTATTTGTGCCCATTTTTAATGTTGCTAAAAGTATCAGAAATTTTTATTAGCTAATCTGCATAAAATTACATGGATTTTACACAGCTTTTAAAAACTTATGAAATTTTTTCCTGTGTGATTGTTCACCTTACAGTATAAATAAAAATACAAATAGAAAGACTCATCAGCAGAGTACCTGAATGCATTTGAACCAGATCTGTGATGTATTTTCATTCCCCAAGCCATGGACAGGAATCAGAGGAAATTCTCCAACCTATTCTAAGGCACAGTGTAACTGTTCTATATCCTCCAGCATACTGCAGGAAAAGGGCAATTAACTACACTGATCATTGGACAGCTCACCATAGTAATGACACAGTGAAACATGCTTGGATATTTTGGATAAGAACCCAAATTTGCATAATCTTTTGGCCTCTGGCTTTAGAATGATTCCTAGTGCAGAAAATATTCATGCCTTGTGAATACAAATGTCAGTATGCTACTGTGTATCAATTTCTATAGTATATATTAAAAACCAACTTTAAATATTTTTAGTTGACTCCGCAGAAAAGATTCATTTCTACTGCAAGCAGCTATTTGTTTGAGAGCAAATTTAGTTTTGTTTTATATACTGTGTTCCATAAAAATCCTGATCTGTTCCCCCATGTAGTATAACAAGAGTCCAGACAGATATGCCCCTTGCAAATAGCAGCATCCACAGAACTTATAAATCTCAGCTTGCTATCTCTCTGCCAAAATCTACCCTGACTTTTAGTTGCTGGCGAAGCTGCTCCCATGATTCCTTCCTACAACATTTCAGCCAAAACTGCCAGGCCCCCCAAACAATTTCACTGTAGGGCTTTGGAATCCATCTCAGCTTTATCAAGTTTGTTGGGCCCTTGGATATAGAGTTTTATCTACCAATCTGCCGGGGCAAGAAGGAACTAACCAGGGTGGGAAGGTTATCTTCCAACTCACTTAGATTCAAGAAAACAGCCCTGCTCATGATCTGAAAGTTCTGTGTACAGTTAGGTTGTCTATCCATCATCTGGTCTTTTCTTAAAAAATTGAAATTTTTTAATTTCAGAGAGAAATGGATATGGCTGCACTAAGCCTTTTTTTTTTTTTTTGTGGTTTGAAAGAGAGATGTGGATGAATTCACAGTTAATTAAGAAGGTTTATTGCAATAGAGAACTGGTCTGAAATTGAACAATGAATCTGTGAAGACCATGGACATCTTGCAAGTCCTTTCTTCTGCCCCTTTTTAAATTTTAGCCTCATTGTTACAGTGGAGAATCAAATACCTGCATCACAGTTGCCTACTAGCAGATAGTTAACTATAGGCATCTCCCATGATTTATTTAGAAATCTACAAAATTCGACATCTCTGTGTCTTGGTTTGAAGATAAGTGTCTGCTAAGGAAGACGGGAACCTTCCTTAGAACCCACAAATGTGAACCCCCTTCCCTCCAAATTATTATAACTTTGGAATCAAGGGTTTTCAGGAAAAGATAAGGGGAAAAGGATAACATTTTTTACTAGTATCTATAGCAAGGCAAACAATCAACAGTAGCAATGNGCTGCCGGCCCCCTTGTGCAGAAAACTACCAGCACAGCCAGGAGGATGTGCCCTCCAGGAAACGTCCCCTTCCCAGACGAAAGCTCACTCACCAACGAGAAGAAAACAGTGCAGATCTGAGAAACCTTTCTGCCACTGTAGCTGAGGAGCCCGCAGATCCCCCCTGCTGCCTCTCCTGTAGCTGGTGGTCCAGTGCCTTAGCTGATGACCACATCTGCTCTCCATTCCCTACGCCCAGCTCGCTCTTTATCTCTTACAAAAGGAGTTAATAGTCCTTAAGTATCCAGCCATTAGTAACCTAGCACCCAGGATGGGGAAAACATTCTACACCCCTCAACCTCCAACACTCTGTTAAAAGGTAACTCCAAAGGTTAAAAAGTTGTCTTTTTGCTCTTACTTATTTTACAAAAATTGTCTACAGGTATACTTATAAGTGATGTCAGTACTGAAATGGGCTACACTTCCCATTTGCCGAAATTTCTACATCAATTAGACAACTGAGTTCTATTACATTTCAATAAATGTCATCAATACTACTTTTACCAGGAGTACTACAGGCATAGTAATAAAGGGCTGGGAAGCGGCACCTACGTTGTTTTGTAAATAACATGGCATAGTAACTGGAACAAATAAAAGCTAAAAGGTCAATTTCATATTGAACACAATGCAAGAACAAATATTTTTCTTTGCTGAAAAAAAAAATCTCTTGATTTTCTGAACAATTCTGAATACAGTATAGTCTATGAAGATTATAATATTTTGCTTTATTTGTCCCCTGCTTGATTTAAAAATAATGAATGCAGAGTTCAGTTCATTGTTCCTGAAAAAACTCAATGGCGGAAGAAACCACTAATTGTCCTAATTAGAAGCTAATTTCACACAGTACAGAGACCAAAGTGCGTACTTTGAAAACGGCTAGCAACAAATGCTTTTTGAAGATGTAATACAAATAAGCAGCCATAACCAGGAAAATAAATCAGGCCAAGTAAAAGAAAAAAGAATAAATAAAATATAATTACTTACACTTCTGGTTACATGATTTTTAACCACCTCAGAGTTATTAGCCTGCAAAAGGAGAAAAGTTAAAACAACGGACTTTAATTCTCCAGATAGTTCAAGTACATTCTAAGAATTCCCCACCTAACAGCAAATACAAACACACAAAAAGTCATTCAGAAGTACATATTCATTCTACAGTATTAATAAGCAAACTACCTTTCAAACAGATATGAAAAACTAATTTTGCATTATTGTCCTGCATATTCAGGTCTTATATGACAGTACACAGCTATTCAGAGTGTTTATTTCAAGGTACAATATCCATGGAGATGTACATTGCTAACCGCTCATTCCCTTTTGCGTTTTTTTCCCAATCTCTCCTTTTATGCTTTTTCATTAAAACAGACACTTGAGTGGATATTAATGAAGTGAATTGCTGAGAATTTTGTACAATAGTGTACAAAAAAGTGTCCTCAAGGCTTTAAAACATGCTAAATTTTATCAATAGAGGTTTAAAACAAACCTTTTAAAAGAAAAGAGCCAATCCATTACTACAAAAAATCCATTATCAGCAGTGGTACAAGTCAAAATTGGCCTCTAAATCCAGCTGTGGGAAAGATGTTTTGAACTAGAGAGGCAGCTTCGTAACTGTCAGCTTTTTTTGGGAGGTCACTGAAGTCCAGATACACTCTAGTTACAAATCTCAACCAGAAAGGGCTATAGGTTTTCAGAGTATAAATTACAACACCTGCAACACCTTGCTTAATTAAATGAACCACACAGAGTTTACCGGGGCATACATCCTATATCAACCATAATGCTTACAATGTGAGATTGGCTCACAGTTAATCCATGAGAATAGGCTTTGAGTTTGATTTCTTTTTTACTTAAAAGCTTGACTTATATTGTCAGCTATCAAATCTCCAGTGTTGAAAGTACAAACCTGTCAGTCAGAAGAACTAATGTACAGACCGACCAGTGTTATTAATTCAACCTGTTAACCCTATTGTTTGAAACTTCGTGGTTCTTCTCAGCAGATTAAAGGTGATATATAGGACAAACTTTAGTTACTATTATTTCACAGTTTTAGCACACTCACTGCTACTTAGCAAAAATACACAGACCCAAACAGAAAAAGGCAAAACCACAAAATATAGGTTTTGGATTCACTTGGAAATCTCTGTACAAAGAAACTTCATGAGGACCATGAGCAGAGAACTTGGGAAAATGCACTGCCCACTTACGTCCTTCACCAGAAAGTTCATACATAAGCTGAACTCAGCACCCACCCTTCCACAACAACTAAGTACCCTATTTGTGTAATTGCGTATAGAGACATAAATGAGGTTTACACCTAATGCTTGCCAGTTAAAAGGGGTTTTGTCCATGTATTTCTTAGTTTGGCATTGCATTGGTGTAGTCTGGAAGTTTTCTAGGATGGTTATTAGGTGGAATATGGAATAAGAAGCAAGTAGCTCTTCTCCTCTTTCTTTTTTAATGTTTTGAATTTACTCTCCAGTTTGTCAGCCTTCTACTGAAATGTCTCATATTCTCTCACTCTGCTAGAAGCAATATCTCTCTCCACTTCAGCACTGAAAGGAAACACAGAGTACCAAAAACACAACAGGGCTTGGTATAACTATCTCAGCTAGCAGGATCACACTGTTTCCTTTTCTTCCTGACTTAAGGGGAAGAGTGCTGAAATGAGTCGTGCTGAAAGAACCATCTCAGGTAAACAGATGAGCTTGTATACACACAAAGAGCGTCTGAATGTATGTTATGTATGTAATAAGGGAGTACACTCAAGTCTCCACATGCTCCCTTCACAGCTTTAAAATTGTTACCCCCAAGCCAAATATTGCTACTCCTGCTGCCTATTCATCAGCTCTAGGACTAAAATTACAAATAAACCCCATCACTGGCTAACTACTGTGGTACATTTGCAATGTGGACAATCCAGCTTCAATTCTCTGACTGGACACATATGAAGAGGGGCTTTGAAAGTATACTCTAATATCCAAGCTACAGATCTTAACCAAGATGACCAGCCACATTGAGATGGAAGACTTAAACCTCAATTTCTAAAGGCTTTAATGAAGGTTTGATGTTTCTTCTTGAAACTTCATAATTATTTACTACACTGGCACAGTGTGACCACTCTGAGAGCTAGCTGTGCCAATTATAAATCTTTCTGATTTTAAGTCCTAAAAAAAATAAAAGAAAAAAAAAAAGAAAAGGGATCACACACAAATCTACAGGACATACAAGTGAAAAAATAAAGCGAAACAAAAAAAAATATTAACCAGAACTGCCAAACTGATTTTAGAATCTCTGTAACAAAACTGTGAAAGTCCTCCCTTCCCTCCTTCCCTATTCATCTCATGCCTGTTGTTTCCAGTTTCTGAGTTCTCTTCCACTTGGAAGAGATATTGCCATAGGCAAAAGATCTGATCTCTTACACAGAAAACATCACCAAATACTAAAATATCACATCATTTTGGGGGTGGTTTTTTTCCAATACTACATGTAAAAGGAAGCTTCCACAGGGAAACTTTGATCTGTACTAAAAGAAGTATTTTCCTGGAGTAAAACTAGAAATCAGAGACAACAGGAGATTTGATGCCTATCACATTTCATTAGCCCCATGTGCATTCATTATGCTTTGACCCAATATAAGATACTGAACACCATGATAACAGTATATTTGATGTATTATGGCTAGCATGCTTATGACCTTATTGACATTGTGAAAATGTACTGGGATGACTCCTGTGACTGGAGTTTTGGAATGGAAGGGTACAGGCTCTTTAGGAAGGACAGGCAGGGAAGATAAAGAGGCAGTGCTGCCCTCTCTGTGAATGACCAGCTGGAACGCATGGAGCTCTTCCTGGAGATGGATGATGAGCTGATTGAAAGCTTACAGGTCAGGATGAAAAGGAGGGAGGGGCAGGAACAATGACATTATAGTGCAGGTCTGCTACAGGCCACCTGACCAAGAAGGCTGAGCCAATTAGGCCCTTCTCAGTAAAACAGCATGGCCTCAGGGTCACAAGCCCTGGTCCTCATGGGGGACTCCCAACAACTCAGTATCTGTTGGAAGGATGACACAGGCAATCCAGCAGGCTCCTGGAATGCACTGATCACTTCCTTCTCCAAGTGATAAATGAGCCAACAAGAAGTGCTATGCTGGATCTTGTTCTCACCACAAGGAGGGTGTGGTGGGAAATGTGAGACTCAAAGGAAGCCTGGGCTGCAGTGACCACAAAGCAATGAAGTTCTAGATCCCTGGGGCAGTGAGGAGCATGCACATCAAGCTCACTACCCTGGAACTCAGGAGAGCAGATTTGGCCCTCTAGGAATCTCCTTGGTAGAATGCCATGGGATAAAGCACTGGAGGGAAAAGGGGCTCAAGAAAGCTGGGTGAAATTCAAGGATCATCTCCTAGCTCAAGAGCAATGCATCCCTACCATAAAGAAATCAGGCATAAATTCCAGGAGGCCTGAACAAGTTGCTCCTGGAGAAACTCAAACACAAAATGGTACCCTCTAGAGGGTGGAGGTAGGGACAGATAGCCTGAGAACTGAGAGATTGTTTGAGCAGCCAGGGAACTAGATAGGAAACCTAAAGCCCTGACAGGATTAAATCTGGCCAAGGGCATCAAAGGTAACAGAAAAGTTTCTATTGGTACATTGGTGATAAAGACTAGGGAAAATGTGGGTTTTCTCAGGAAGGATATGGGAGGTTACCCCCATAGGTTACCCAAGGCATAGAAAAGGCAGCATTGCCTTTACGGCTGGTAGAAATATGAAGCAGACACAGCAGTAAAGGGAAAAAAGGGTATATCTCAGTTTAATAGGATCCTAGGTGCACACTCATCATCGGTGAAACACACCAAGAAGCACGCCGTGTACAATACATATACAAATTTATGGACCTCGCAAATTAGCATATCTACCTAAAATCCCCCAATAAGAAACTTAATAAATGAAGTAATTGTCCCCCTATTCTAATTACCTCCCCCCCCCACATGAGACTACAGCCTAGTTTACAAAAATATGTTCCAGAGAGAAGGCTCCGTCCAAGGTTGGAGACCCTGGTTCTGAGATAGCACGAATGTTTGGTCTTCCTGCCTTGCAAGACCCCCAAACTAAGCAAAATATCAGACTACAAGAATTATAAACATGGGGGGCTAAGGTACAAGGAATGTGTATAGAGGGTACCAGGGAAGGGAAAGGGTATAAAAAGGGTATAAAAAGAAAAGACAGAAAATCATCAGGCATCACTGAGGTACTCAATGGAGGTAAAGGCAGGGATTGGGAGAATGAAGAACTGTCTGCTGTAGGAGACCACATAGTCTGAGGCCATTTAAGGAACCTGAAGGAACACAAGTCCATGGGACCTGAGGAGATACATCCATGGGTCCTGAAGGAACTGGCTGGCGAAGTGGCTAAGTTACTATCTACCATATTTGAGAAGCTGTAGCATTCCAGTGAAGCTCCCACTGACAGGAAAAAAACATAACCCCCATAAACATAACCCCCATTTTTCTAAAGGGAAATAAGGAAGACCCAGGGAACTACAGGCCAGTCAGTCTCACCTCAGTGCCTGGCAAGATCCTGGAGCAGATCTTCCTGGAAACTATGTTAACACCATGGAAAATAAGAAGGTGATTGGTGACAACCAACATGGATTCACTAATGGCAAATCTTGCCTGAAAAATTTGATGGCCTTCTATGACAGGATTACAGAACTGGCAGATGAGGGAAGAGTGAATGACATCATCTACCTGGTCTTGTGCATTGCATTTGACATTGTCCCATACAACATACAACACCCTTGTCTTTAAATTGGAGAAACACGGATTTCATGGATAAACCACTTGGTGGATAAAGAATTGGCTGGATAGTCACAGTGTTGCAATCTGTGGCCCGATGTCCAAGTGGAGAGCAGTGGCGTTCCTTAGGTGGTTATTGGGATCTGGCACTGTAACATCTTTGTCAGTGACATGGAGAGTGGGATCAAGTGCACCCTCAGCAAGTTTGTCCATGACACCAAGCTGTGTGGTGTGATGGACATGCCGGAGGGAAAGGATGCCATGCACAGGCACCTGGACAGGCTTGAGAGGTGGGCCTGTGTGAACCTCATGAAGTTCAACAAGGTAAAATCCAAGGTTCTGTGCCTGGGCTGGGACAATCCCAAGCACAAGTACAGTCTGGGCCAAGAATGGCTCAAGAGCAGCCCTGGGAAGAAGGACTTGGGGGTGTTGGTGAACAAGAAGCTTGACATGTCTCAACAATGTGTGCCTGGGAAAGCCAACCATATCCTGGGCTGCATCAAAAGCAGCATGGCCAGCAGGTCTAGGCAGATTGCCCCTCTACCTGCTCTTGTGAGAACCCACCTGGAATGCTGCATCCAGCTCTGGGGGCCCCAATATAAGAAAGATATGGACCTGCTGGAGCAGGATCCAGAGGAGTGATATGAAGATGATCACTTTTCCTATGAAAACAGGGTGAGAGAGATGGAGTTGTTTAGCCCAAAGAAGAAATTACTCCAGAGAGACCTTAAAGCAGCCTTCCAGTACTTAAAGGGGGCCTACAAGGAGACTGGAGGGGAACTTCTAACAAGTGTATGTAGTGATTAGACAAGGGGGAATGGCTCTAACTGAAGGAGAGTAGTTTCAGATTAGATATTAGGATGAAATTCTTTGCCATGGGGGTAATGAGGCACTGGAACAGGTTGCATAGAGGAACTGTCTGGATACTCCAACCCTGGAAGAGTTCAATGGCAGGCTGGATGAGACTCTGAGCAACCTGGTCTAGTGCAAGGTGTCCCTATCCATGGCAGGGGAGTTGGAAGTAGATGATCTCTAAGGTCTCTTCCAACCAAACCATTATGTGATTCTATGGTTCTACTTCTGCACCTCACCAATCACAGCATTTCAATATCAAACACAACAAAACATCCTTGTTGTCACACCCCCAACAAAGACAGTTCAAAGGAAATTAGATTGACATGGTTAGATAGAAAAACCACTTGTCCATGGAAAAAGCTAAAATCATTCCAAAACCAATTATCCCACCTCCCTCTCCTACCATTATGCAAGAAAACCATCACAGATTC
Source organism: Pardalotus punctatus (assembly GCA_013400915.1). Taxonomy (NCBI): domain Eukaryota; kingdom Metazoa; phylum Chordata; class Aves; order Passeriformes; family Pardalotidae; genus Pardalotus; species Pardalotus punctatus. The sequence continues at coordinate 27,866 of VZTX01002212.1, read as the reverse complement.
CTGCCAATGACTCCCTAAAAACAGCCTCTCTGAAGAAAAATAAAGTCATTTTAGCAAAAGATAAAATGACACTGCTTACAGTTTCTTCACCTTTGTTAACTTTGTTTCGCTTATCAGTAGAGCTATCTTGCCCTGAAAGCTCTTAATTTGGATTCTACTTTCCACCCTCCAAATCTACCAGGTGGTGTTGTGACATTTCTCCAAGCAACAGACTTGAGCTTTGACTCCAGCATTTAATGACATTAAATGAGAAGAATCAAAAGCAAGTTCATACATAACACCTCTGCCACACCTTAATACTTATAAGCAAGTACTAAATTTTTGTTCCAATGTGAAAAACCTAAATAAAAAGAAACAAGTATGACTTCTGACATGACAGTGAACTAAAATTGAATGGGATGCCAGAGACTGAAGGTTAGTTAAGCAATAAACAAACAGAATCCACCATTATATAACAGTCAGACCAAATATCAGAATTTTACCTAAGGTATCATATTTGCTTCACAGTTCTGTCTGAAGAGTCCACACGGACACATGATTCATTGTGCTTATTACAATGAATTCTGGCTAAAAGAAAATCTGATTTTTAAATTAACACTAAAAGATTTGTCTTTTCCTTTGGAAAGACAAGTGGCAGTCCTCCATTACGCTGTAATAAGTAATGTCACAGTCGTTTATTACTTCAATATATGGCTAGCATTCACTTTATAGTGATGGCATTAGTACTGCCCTTTCTTTTTACACATTCCAATGTTGAGAAAGCATTTTCAAAGATTAACCAGAGGCATTTTCACAAGAGCCATAAGATCTGTCACTCTCAGAATAAGCTATGAAAGAATAGAAAGTTATGCAGATAAGCAGAAGAAACACACCCTGTAGTGGAAATTTCCGTTTTCCAGAATGAGCTGTCAAATAGAACCTATGCAAGTCCATTTGCTTTTTAGTGAATTCAAACATATATGAAAAGTTTCTATGCCATCTGAAAACTATTGACACCGAGGAATCTGAAACATAAATAACTTTGCTTTAGAAAAAGAAAGTTGGGAAGGTAGAAAGAAGCCTGCTATACCTTGGAAGAACATCACACTTCTGGATTTATCTGCTACAGTAGTTAGTGTCACACTTCTGAAAAGCAGATGCTTCTGTTTTGCAAAGTACCATGCTCAGTAGAAAGGTTTGAAGTCAGTTTGGAGAAAACAAACAAGCAGGCAAACCTTGCTCTGGAAACTACCAAACCTTTCCCTCTTGCTGATTGCCTATTCCTGCAGATTGTTTCAATGAAAGCTTACTTTTCATCTCATTTTGGATGAATGCCTGGAAGTGAACGTACTGTATTATAACAAAACGTCATATTTAAATTCCTATTAAATCTTGTAATTCTCTAATATTCCTAGAAACAACATGAGCCCTCCCTCCTGGCAAACACAACTAGCTTTTGAATTTAGTATGCACTGCACAGTTCAAGTCAGGATCACCACACTTCATTAATTTGGGGGAGTGGGGTGGCTAATTCATGCAGTTTTATTCTCTGTGCCCTCTTATGATTAAGTCAGAGACATTTATGAATAAGGCACTGATAGCACTAAAAGCAGCATTTTGGAACCTCAACTCTGCCTGTCTCTGGAGTCCATGGCCTTACTCCAGGAAGCACTTGAAATCTAAAACCCAAAAACAAACGCCATAGAAATGCATTACAAAGAGGCCCACACCAGTCCCCTTCTGGAGAAATGCAAATCCAAAAAAAAGTTTGAAAATAATCCATGTCAAGTGTTTCAAATCAGGCATCAGCTCACAGGTTTTGTCAAGAAAGTGTCTCATCAGTCTGTTCTTATACATATCTATGACTAAAAAAAAATCAAGAAATTAAGAAAAGTAGGATTTTTTTTTTAAAGAAGTTGGAAAAAAAATAAGGAAAGGAAGAGAAAAGCACAGGTCAAAATTTAATAAAGCAAAACTGAACAGCAAGACAGAAGCTTTAAAAAGAGGTTTCAAAAAGTTTCAAGGCACCTTTGCTTCCTAGTGAGATCAGATAAGCTGTATGAATCAGAAGTGAAGAAACATCCCTCGATAAATGTTTCTCCAAAGCCCACAGTTTTCTTCATGGAGACGTGAGCCCTGTGGTTCTGGATGATGACAGAGCAGGAACTGAACAGGCAAACCTCCACTGGATATTCCCACCCTTTGCAAACAAACCAGAGAACAGAACAGGCCTGTTGCATTTCCCTTCCCATGATGTGCAGGCACGTGCATGAGACAGGCAGCTACAGCCTGCAGCACTCCCTGGAAGAATTGCTCTGGTGAGTCTTGAAAGGAGCCAGGAAGTTCATAGCAATGGGAAAGTCTGGTAGATTTAGTGTGTCCTTCATCTTCACCAAATCATGCCTGCTATGTGCATATAATGCTTGCTTTACATGCATCTCACAGGTCCTGTGAGCTAAAGTTTGAATGTAGCATGTAGGAAAGAAAAGTAAGTCCACCTAAATAACAGAACTAGGCACGTTCCTAGTTTTCCATAAGATTTCCATGCTATTGCTTGAAAGAAGAAAGACAGGAAAACACAAGAACTAATTAGCTACTAGCCACAGACACTTACTACAAACCAAATCCACTTTATACATTTTTCACAAAAGCTTTTACTAATTTAAGCCAGAAACCAAATTTAGAGGTGGCAGAGCAAAATCATTGCATACATCAGTTTCTAACTCAGTTTAGTCACTGTCATCATACTCCACCGCATTTGGAGGTCATGCCTGATTAACCCAATTTAGCGCCTTATATCTTCTAATACTGAGGCCCCACTTGTGGGAGATAAAGAAAAGCCTTACAGAATAAGAGCCTTTTTCACCTTTATTAAATCCTGTTCACTTCTGTTCACTGCTGCCCACCAGAAGGCATTCTGGGAAAGGTTCAGCTACAGATAATGTAACCAGAGAACAGGTTGCGTGCCTAGCGTGTGGTCGTCTCACGCGTGAGGCAGTGACTGGATGGCGAAACACGTGGACGCTGTGCGATCAGAGAGGTGGCTGGATGGAAAGGCCCATGGGTGATGGCGCCGTGTGGGCAGGCAGCCAATCCGTGCTTGTCTTGATTAAATTTAGAGCATAAAAAGGCTTGGTTTTTTGGTGATACACATTTTTCTTCGAAGCACCAAGAAGGAAGTTTGTGTGTCTTTGTTCCGCATTGCTACACCCACTTAAAATGAAATTGGAGAATGCAATCCTTCATCTACATGCCCAGGCCTTCCCAATACCACAAACAATTATTCAGCCTCCCATTTCTGAAAAAATCTCTTGCATGTTCACATTAGAAACAGATGGACTGTGTTCCATGGGAACATCAAATTGTCTCACATTGTTTTTCTCAAAAGATGCGTTTAAAAAGTAATGCAGTAAGGATAAAAATTCACGTTGTCATATTCACTGATCTTTCTCATACAAAACATCTGGGGAGAATTGCACTCAACAGCATCAGAAAAAGCAAGGAGAGGTTTTTTTGCGACCGGGGACATGCATTCTTTCAACCACTGTTAGAGTACCATGTGTTCTTAAAGTTCTTCCTCACTTTCCCCATATATAGCTGGGAGTTTGGTTTTACTTTTCTGTATCCACATGCATTTTCAGTTCTTAGGTGGGTTTTTTTGTTTGGTTGGTTTTGGGGGTTTCTTGGGTTTGGTTTTTTGTTTTGTTTTTTTGAGAAAATACTGGCAGTAGGTTAAATATATAGGTATACACAAACTACCGCATATTTCAAGTAATAAATGAGATAGGCAATTAGAATGAGGCCTTTGTGACTTCACACTCACTTCTTCAGCAAGTTTTTCAAGGTATTCTCCTACTCCTTTTAAAAAAGCAAATTAAAAACACACACACCCCAAAAAAAACGCCAAACAAACCAATCTCTATTTCTCCCACAATTACTTTTATTCTGTTCTCCTCCTATCTTTAAACAGTCCAGAGCACAGTCTGACTCCGTGTTCAAAATCAGGTTTTAGTTTGTTAGGAGTAGCCTGAATGTTCAAGTCTCTGATTTTTCTCTTCACAGGCAGAAAAGAGGCTTGCATAATTAAGGAGGCGGGGGTGGGAATCAGAATCACTGACACCCTTCCCCAATTTCTATCAAAATGATCAAACTTCCACTTAGCAAAATAGCTAAACAAGCTTCAGCTTGAAGTGACTGTTGCGATAAAATATACATTACAGGTAAGTGTCCACTTAATCTTTCCACATTATAATAGCTAGTTATGAAAAATTATGTTCAAATGGCAGACTGGAGGTATGCAGAATTCTTTAGTAACCATTTGGAAAGAAAAAGGAAAAAAAAGAGAGGGCAAAAAAGAATGAAAGGCTATCAAGGTTAAATCAGAAATTTCTCTGCTAAAGACCACTACTTAAACATGTCTTAAAACTGACAAGTCATACAGTCATAAGGACCATTTATCAATGAAGTAATTTTAGGATAAGAATCCATGTACATAAGAGGTTTGGGCCTTCACACCACATTTCATTACTGCAAGACATTTGGTGGCATAAGTGATAAGGACTCTGAAGAATTAAGATTTAGTTTGCTTTATTATTTTCAAAGACACACTATCATAAAGGACAAAAAAGAAATTCAGTGAAGAAGACTAGCTTACTGCCCTCTTGAAGCATCTTAAATTATCCTAGACTATTTCCTGGAATCTAAAAATTACCTCTAAAATAATATCCTTCCATTGGCCTTCCTTTTAATTTTTATCTTTTTAAAGTAATAGATGAAGTAGAAAGTATTCAGAGGTTTAAGGTTAGGGCCTAAACCCTTTCTTATCTTGGCAGCACTACAGAAAAAGACTTGTTTAAGTTGTTAGCATTTTTTTAAATTAAAAAGATCAGTTTAAGAAATACTATCAACTGAGTAACTAACAATCTTTCAAGAAAAGATCCAATAATTCCAGTAAAGGCCATTTAAACAAACCTACCATCTTTGACTTTTATCAAAGATTAGATAAAAGGCTAAGTCAGCTCTGAGGTAAAAACAAACAAGCAAGCAAACACAGTGACCATGCCAATTTTCTTTTTTTTCTTTTTTTTTTCTGGGGCGGGGTTAAGCTCTAAATCTCTGTAATGAAAGACTATTCCCACAAATAGTCCATTGTCTCTTCATGAAATAAAATTAAGCGCAGCAGAATAGGATAAAATTAAGTGCAACAGAAAAGGTCATCTTTGCTGAACATTTGACTTGAATTAACAGAAGTGGACTAGTATCATTCCCCTTTTCTGAGGAATGTGCATGACAAAGTAAGTAGTGTTAGAACACTTGACAGGAGCTGGTTTAAATTTTAGCACCTGAAATTCCGAACAGCTGCATTGAGTTGACTTATGAGGCTCCTGATGTCATTACAAAGCTTCAAGATACATGGCTCATGAGAAATAGGAAGAAAGGGCCCCTTTCATAACAGACATCCAAGCAGAAAATACTCAATAAAAAACACATTTTGAAGAAAAAGAACATCTGTGAATTTCATCAGGCTTCAATAGTCTTCCAACAGATATGTCACAGAGTCTAACTACAGTTCTTGCTATAAGACAGCTTAAGGAGAGCAATACAGGCAACCTTTACATTGACTAAACATATGCAACACTGATTTAAAGCAGGCATATGTGTTGTTTATTCATGTGAAAATTAAAGGTTGGAATTCCTTGGCAGGAATAAATGGGATAAATCCATAGTTCAACAGCAAATTATGATGCCACAAAGTTTTGTTTCATTTGAATAGATGTTGCCCTCCCTATTATCTAAAAATCTCAACTAGTTATTCTTGATCTTGTCAAAACTTTACACTCAAAACAGTTGCAAAAGAAACCGTTCACAGCTAATACCATCACAGATCATCCTCCTTCAGAAAAACAGAACTCTTCACTAAATAGATAAAATTGACTTGTGCTCACCAAAGACTCCTCATACAAAAATGTTGCCACATTTCACACCAAAAGCAAACCACACTGTTCAATCTCACCCTCAACAATAAGAACATATTGTATACTGTGTAGTGAAAATATTTCATCTACAGATATCCCTGCAAGAAATATAAACAGAATTCCACTCCTTCTGCACAAACTAGTAAATGTTTTATTTGGAGGCTGAATATACCTCTGTCTGTATTCCTGCTAGTAAACTAAAACAGGTTAGGCCACTTTTGCCATTTATACTCTTCACCTGCTGGCAGGCCACAGAGTCACATGGGACCAGATAATCAGCACTACCCCATGTACACAAAAATCAAGTTCAAAAAAACCAAATTCAATCAGAATTATTAATGACTAGTAACATATCCCACAGGTTGCTATATGTTTAAAATTATTTCTGAATCACAATAACAGATTTTCCATTTCAGAATCAATACTTGGGTCGTGCGCACAACACGAAAGAAACAGCAACTGCAGTTGCCACTATGCACCTAATACTGTGAGCTGCAAACACAAGAAAGGGTTTCTTTTCTATTTATAATTTTAGCACAAATGCCATAGAAGATACTCAGTCTCTCCTGTGGGTTAATTAAAAAAATTACTGGGTCAGACGTAGGAGAGGCCTCCAATGAGCCAATATCCACATTCTTCATAATACCAGGAATTACTGATTTCAGTTTCCAGGCTTTGCTTTACAGGATAACAATTTTTAAGAGCACCTTTTGACTTCTGTGGTTCATGATAGGTAAGTACCATTACCTGTATTTTTCCAGCAGGGAAATCAAGACACAAAAAATTACAAAGTGACTTGGCCAATTCACACAGCCATTCAGAAGTGAGATGTAGGATTCCTAATTGCCAGTGGTTGTATCACTTACCTACAATACACAGAGTTCTTGGATGACACTCGTGCATCAGCTGTTGGCTTCTTAGTCCTAGTAATGACACAAGCAGGTGCCAGTGCTGGTCCAATAAGTAACTGTTACTCTCCTTCTTCCAGGCATCATTCATTTTACCCTTGCAGCTAAAACAACCAAATTCAGTCATGCAAGCCAGAAAAGGCTTAAAGTTTTCCTATCCCAACTAAGTGTGGGTTCCACCAGCAATAAAAAATAACAGGTCCCAAAGAGATCTTACACACTTGTACTTCAAACTGACAGGAGACATCACTATGTTGAAACAAATAATTACTGAGGTATTTTTTTATTTAAAACACAAAAATAAAGCACAAAATATGTGGATTCCTGCATGGGACAGGACACTGTAACAAGCTTCAGGAGCAGACCCTTGATTTGCCAAGCCTTCAGAGAGGAAAGGTGATGGCACAGTACTGAAATAACAGGAGGTTATAGGACACTACAAGAATAACCTATAACACCTATAACCTAAATACCTATAGTCTGTAATCCCTACAACCTAAATACCTATAACCTAAAAAACCTGGTGGATATCAGTAGTGCCAAAAATACCTACCAGCTCATAGCTGCTTGGAAAAAAGCAGGGTGTTAACTAACTGGAATAAAAAATTATGATAAAATAATTTCACACATAGTCAAAAGACTGTAGGTTCATCCATTTACACCACTCAGCTGAGCTTCAGTAATAGTCATCAGGCACTTTAACAAGTACCTCGAGGTTAACTACAGTGAGAACTGTCTCATTTAACATGTTCCCCTTCAAAATTATGGCTCTCCAGGACAGAGTTGCCTCTAAACCAGCAGAATTGAGCCAGAAATTCTGCAGCAACACCTGGAGAACAAAGGTGGAGTTTTCTTTCAGAACAGTTGCTGAGTCCTATGATGACTCAATTCATGGTATAGAGAGTGCGTTACTGAGCAAAGAGGGCCTCATGCCTCATGTCATTCGTAATCCTTAGAAAAATAAAATGAACATGCAGCCCATGCAACAGAGCAAGATGCAAGAACAAAAAGAAACATTAGTACTGTACACAGCACAGGCAAAGAGTCAAAGGGGCTACTACCTGAAGACACAAGGACAACCCAGTCCAACCTTAACACTCAGGAACATCTTTTAACTACTAGCATGGAAGAGACAGCATTTGCCTCCATAAATGGTTAAGAAAAAGATCCATCTCCAATTCTCAATGCTTCTTAAATCACAAATTATTTTTAAAAAAGGAAAAAAAAGTAGCATATTGTTTCTTCAACTCCCAGCTCACTCATGATCCCTAGATTACCCCTAAAGAAAACAGCACAGATTGAACTCTTGCAATTTGTCTGCTCTCCCCTCTGACTCCTCAGTGGGCTTGCAAGTCCAAGATCTTAATAAGCTATATCTCTGCAGCTCATTTTGTGATTGCCACTTATGATTCACTACTCTATCCAACCAAACACTCATACTTCCATACATGGAAGACATTAACTAAGCTGTCATAATAGCATGCCTATTGCTGAAAGCAAGGACATCATCAGCCTTGGTGAACTCCTGCCTGACACAGCATGTTTTAAAACTTCATATGCTGCCTTCAATTACAACCACCAATTCTCCTTTCAAGCCAAAGCGAAAAACCACCAAGCAGAGCAGTGCCCAGCTGAAAGAATCAAAGCCACATACACCCTGCACCACCACCACACGCAGCAAACACCTGCACCTAGAAAGGAAAGACTGTCCTCAGTTGTCCTGACTATGTGATTACCTCGTACTTATAAACTGGTTTTGCTAGTGTTCTCATTAGCAGCACCTAAGGTTAAAGAAGATAAACGTGAAATTTCAATTACTTTCCTCTCACTGCATACACTAGGAAGAAATAATTGGGAACACCAAAGAAGTAGGCAGGCTGGCTGAGTAGTGCAGTGGAAGGGATGAACTAACACTACATGCACATGTAATTAATAACTGGAACCACTGTGGAATAAAATAGTCATCACTGACATACATAAATATAATCTCTGCTCTCTCCCTTCCCTCCACTGATCAAAACCCTTGAGGAATCAAACATATCTTTAGCCCTTTGGCTAACTAAAACATAATTCTGCTGTAACCTGCTTGCTAATTACAGCTGACTCACTGCCTATGAAAAGGCCCCTTTTTCTGACACAGGAACACTAGGGACATCCAGTGGACAAGAGCTTCAGAAGAGAATTGAAGAGCTTTGTAGATTTGTGGTATCTTATTCAGGCAACTCTGGACGGATGAGCACTAACATTACAAATAACACTTGATTTTTTCTTCCCTGAGCTCCTCTATACCTGAAACAGCTATATATAGCAACCTGACTTTACAGAAAAATTTCATATTCTTCTGATTCTGTGTCTTCTGCATTTTCTTTTCACAGAGATCAAGAACCATGTCAAAGACTTTTGATGCTCTGCTGCTGTTTTTGAGCTACAAAACTCAATAAACCATCCAAGATGCATTGACTATTTTTTCCATACACAGAAATAGTGTATTTCTTCCCAGATGAAGCAAAATAGTCAGGATTTGGCTGTACCTCAACTTCAGTTCTCATGAGCAGTTGAAGCAAATTCTTCCCCTGTAAATCCAGACACAGGTTAAAAATGAAAGAGTTTTTAACCTGTTAAGAGATAACAGAGGATATTATGACATCCAAATGATCTAGACTGAGAATATATGAGTGGCTCCAATTCTTTTTCCTGGTTTTCAAAGGTCTGGGACAGGCTGAAAAATCAGCTTTAGAGAAAAAGTATGTAGCTAAGAAGCAAAACAGCAAGACTTAAATCCAGTGACAATGTAGAGATAGAAAACCAAGTATAAATGTCTCATTCATTGGTTTTAAAAAGTTATACGCTGTGTACCAACTGCACAAAACAATAAACTTCAGAAAGACTTTTCCGGTCCCCCTACTGAAGGTACAGCTAATCTAAAAGACATCTACAATAATCTGGTTTGTCAGCTTTCAATAATTTATTCTTGTAAGAAATGTACTGGATATGCATTAGTGTAATATTTCATAGCTCCATAGCAAGGTGGATTTTGCTTCTGCACTTCTGTACATTCACACATTAACAAGCAATATCAGAATATAGGAATGCTTTGCTTCTTTCAGAAATAGTTACCTCTTCAGTGCCCAGTACACACACACAGAGGCACATTATTAGTCTATTCACAAATAATCAAGCAAATGCTTCAAAGACAAATCACCTGTTCTTGCATACACAGTTAATACAAAAACATTTTCCTGGTGTGATATTTCCCAAATTGAGCCTTAGTTTGAAAAAGTCCCATATTGATAGAAAAATATTTAAAATTACTTTTTTAATGAAGAATTCTGATTCCAATGATCTGTGGGTAATTTTTCTTCATATGACTGTAACACCAGTCACATCAGTTAATGAGCAACTGACTAACATGAGATAAATGTTAAGTCAAACAAAAAAAAAGTCAACAAATGGCAGGCTATCTGGCACTAAGGAAATAAAATCTGTCCTCACTTGCTGTAACAGAGACACAATAATATCCCCACCAATGCGCAAGAGTTCATTGGCTGGGATATCCAGTAATTACATCTCAGTGATTTTTTTTTTTCCCACTTCCAGATGCATATTTCAATTTTATCAGCCTTTCTTTGTATTTTATTTTTGCAAGAAGTATGTGATTTTTCAGAGGAGGAGCCATCTTCAAAGAATGAGCCAGTTATTACTGAAGGTGTATTTCAAAGTCCAAATCTCAAACAATATTATATTGCTTTTGCAAAAGCAATTTAACCACTTAGTTATAACGATTCACTTTCTTTCAAGCTACAGCTTTATCAAGTAAGAAATGCTGGCATGCTTGCCACAGGTTATGTGTAACACAAACTATATGCAGAGGGAGGAATCTTCACCTATAAAGTGACTTAATAAAAAACCTGTTCACTCTAGTTCACTACTTAATCATGCTACAAAATTGAGGAGAAAGGGTGAAGACCAGCAAAATGAAGTCACTAACATCCTGCAAATAGCATGAAGTTACAGTTACGTTAGGAGATTTTCTGAATGTTACACAGATGACTGTCAGGAACCCAAATGGAACCTCATGGATGTATTTAATATGGATCTTTATATATGTACATACACACACACACACACACACATTTATACATACATTGTTTTTTCTTACCTTTTTTTTGGGCGGAGGGGTGTTTGGTGGGGGGGTTTTTTGTTGGTTTTTGTTTGTTGGTTTTTTTGTTTGTTTTTGTTTTGGGTGGTTTTTTGTTGTTTTGTTTTTTAACACACACACACACACATACACACACACACACACACACACACACACAAACACACACACACACACACCCCTATTTATTCCAATTTACACCTTTGGAGTTAAGTCTGGAAAATATAAAAAAATTTTCTGGCTAGTCTTCTTCTGGCATGCCAGTCAGTTATTGTTCCCCAAAACACTCATAACAAATTCTGGCTTTCTTCCATGCTGTGGTATTTCATTTTGCAATATCACAGTCCTGACCCACATCATGAAAGTTCTTCAACTCTCTGAAGAACACATACAAGTCAAAGACACTTGGTACATAGGTTATTTGGGAAAAGGATTTTTTAAATCCTCTAATTAAACAGAAGGTAGTTAAAAGCAAAATTTGATGAGTTTCTCTTGATAACTGTAAACTACTAAACAGAGATGTTTAGTATCTTTAAATCACAGAATTAGTTCTTCAAACCACAGAATTTGTTCCAAAAGAGCTCAGAAGCAAAGGAAACTCAGAACTCAGTCAGAACTTGAGTGTTGCTAACAGGGGTTAAACCAGACAGCAGGAACCAAGATCTTAAAACTAGATTTTACTGGACTTTGCACTAGCCCTCTGCACTGTGGTTTAATTTGCCAATTTGAACTGTAAATGCTAGCTAGTGCCCCTCCTTATTTAATCTGTGTAACAGATTAAAGAGCTTTACAAAGAAGGTTGAAATTGTTTGACACGAATAAGTGCAAAAATATAGTTTCTTTGTTCAAAATATCTCATTTTGCTGCTTCTTCAGCTAAAAAAATAATTCTTAATATTGGCAATTGTATGTATCTTTTTGAGACTTTACCAGATCTGACCTCTCCAAGCTTAATGAGGCACAGATTACTCGAGAAACTATACTACCCTTTCAGGATTCTGTGTGTACATATTTTGGTACAATCCTATATATTTTGGAACAATCCCCATGAGAAAACTTTCTTCATTTGCAAAGCCAAACAAAACTTGCAACATTACCAGCTGGGGAGGGGGCCAGGAAGCAAAGGGGTTCCTTGTTCTGCCAACATTTTCTTCTCCCAAAGGAACAAACTACCAGAATGGATTGATTTTCTCGAATGGAAACAAACTGTGTACCAGACCAGTTGTACCTCAGAATTCTGGACCTATAACATATATATTGGTCTGATTTCTCAGGGTTTCAGTCTGCTTCCAACATCTGAGCAATAGTGATAAGAGCTACAGGCATTATGTGGTCATAAATGGCACCTCAGTCAACAGCATCAGAAGTTTTTGGGGTAGGAGGCAGAAGTTTAGTCACAAGAAACTGCAGATATCACTGTTCAGCCCACAGGTTTCACTGCATCTAGGGTACATCTAAGATCTGGGACAGATATGCCCATCAAATAAAAGGATTAAAGATAAGATGAATGCAATATTTAAATGATAAGCATAGGTTAAAAAGGGGGAGAGCTGTGCTGTTTTTTTAATTCATATTAGAGGGAAGAAAAGAATGTGGTAGAGAACAGCACCAGAAAGCAGCAATGCCACTCTCTTCTACTCAACATCACAGAAAGATATGAAGGCTGAAGTCACATATCAAACTCGTTGGTAAAAAAGGAGTTGTGAACCAAGCAGGACCCATCCACTTTCCCAAAAAAATGTATTCTCATGTTGTAAAGAAGCAGTCCCCACTATGAGGCACTAATACACCCATTTTTGAGATTGAGAGCATTTTGTTGGAGGCTGACATGAAAACACAGGAAACACCTGAATTTTACAGCATTATTTCTGACTTTCTTATATCACTATACTGACTTTATAGCTCTCTAGTCATTTTAACAAACTTCCCTCCTCTCAAAACACATTAAAATAAAGTCTTAAATATATACATTCAAAATATATCTTCAATTTTCCAGCTATTCAGAAAAAAGATAATGCAACAAAATGGTACAGAATGACATTTAAATACATATTTTATCATCAAAACTAGCTCTCCCAGACTAAGACTGAATTTGCTTTACTGTGCTTTAACTGTAGCAGGTATTTTAAATGCTTTCTTCAGCAAGACAGAGGAAGACAAGAGAAGCAGCTTTTTAGAAATAATTACTAGTAAAATACTATTAAATGCTGTATTATCGCACAGAAGTAGCAAAATCAAATTCTAACAAAACTTAGACATTTCAGCTGGCTGATAAAAAACAGTCCGAAGTTCTGGGAGAGACCTCAATGCTCAAAATGGATAATACTCTCATTCTGTTTCCACAAAATTGTGGTTTCTCATTATGTCTGGAATTCAGTTTTCAATCTTTTATCAAGTCACTAAGGCAACTCCTTGCAATGTAAGGCTGGGGTGGCTCCAACTTTTTCAGACGCAACATTGCAAGAGGGAATTCAACCAGTTTCTATGAGTATGCATGTATCATCAAAATACCCAGCAAAAGCAAAACAGTAAATAAAAGCAACAGAGCAAAAGCAATATAGTGTGATATAGCAATGGTGCAAAACGCCATGCATCACTGGAGTCCAGTGCACTTTGCCTGCCACCCAATTACAGCCATTGTTGATGTTCAGACCACCCTTCAAGATGTTGCTATTGCCTTTAGTGTAATAGTGGATGCAAAGGCAGTGCCTCTCGAGTAGCAGCTGGGAGTACAATGCATAGTAAGGGTAAACAACTTTTTATAACAGAAACTGGAGAAGAAAGGAGTCGTATATTCTTGTAAGCTCATTAATTCCCATTTCCCAGAAACAAATGTGATATGAGCTATATAATGTGATCTCAGGGAGCGTTCCAAGCAGCAGCAATGTAAAACGTATCATTCCCAGGTTCTTTGGTCCCACTTCCAAAGGCTAGTGGATGTCTTTCTACTTCTCTTAAAAAAAAAAATAAATAAAAAAAAGTTACATGGCAAGTCTGTGTGAGATCTCTTACATCTATACAAAAAGGATCGGAGCTAGTCAGCAAATAACTGGACAAGTTAAGAGGTTCTTCCCCAAATCAGCCAGAACAGGATAGGTCATGGGAGGATAAAACAACAACCAATAAAAAAAACCCTCAATGTTCCTAAAAACATTCTAAAGCATCCTAAGATTTCTAGTGGAAAGTTCACATTCACCATGAAAAAGTAACTCATCCACATTTTGATGATGAAAAAAGAAAAGCAGAAATAATTCTATTTCTTTCTCTCGCTAATATAATCTCAATATCTTTTCCCCTTGCCAACAGATTAATTTTAAATGAAAATCAGCAAGGAAAAAAACCCAACCTCAAAGTTATACATCTACCAGCTGGGTCTTAACACAACACAACCAACTATCTCAAACTGTAAGTCTAAATAAGAGCTGTCATCTAAAAACATTAGCATAATTTTTCATTTTTTAAAAGCCCCAGCAAAGTGAGTACAAAATACACAATGTTCCAGGACAGCACTTCTACTTACAAGGTTTATGCCCATAAAAAGCAATTTCAAGTTGTTATGTCCCTCAATAGCTTACAGTTCTGGTTGAATCTGAAGATTTATTCATTACACAGTAAATTACATTGATAGGTACGTTACATTGATAGATACATTAACACAGGGCAAAATATTTTGTGGGTGGGAAGATCTGCAAAATACTGCTTCTAGGTATAATCACGAAAAATCAGAAGACCCCCTTGGAGCTAAAAATGTCAGTTACAAAACTCATACAGTAATCCCTTGTACTTCAACTGCAAACATTTTCATTTCAGCCCAACATCAGGCAGCACTAAAAGGATTGCATGCATGGTAATGTAAATGCAAAACAATGCCTATGAAGGAAAAAATCCTTGAAGTCTTCAGCCTTACTGAATGTGTTTGGATTTATGGATTCCCAGAAAAATGTGTCAACCACAGAGGTTTGTTCACACAGTTCTCTCCTGAAAACAGCAAAACACAATTTTTCATTTAAGCCCTTGATTCCCTTTGTCCATCATCTGTGAAGGATAAGGGGAATCCATAGCAAAATAAAAGAAAACCCAACAAAATGAACAAACTCACATGAACCTATGTGAGAAGCAACATCACCAAGTGGACCAATTTGGGCCACTTCTGGTCATGACAGCCTTAATTTTCACTTTCGCCAGTACCATATTAACTAAGGTATAAAAGTTGAGAGTATTTTGCTGATCTCAGCAAATCAAATATTTTCCAGGTTGCTCAATTATTTTTAAAATTTGGAGACCTTTACTTCAAAATCACTTAAAAATAACAATGTGATTATTGACAAACCCTTGCCATTCATGTGAAAAGTTTGTGGCATTTTGTTTGTGTCTCTTTCCCCAAAACTACCTTCATTTTTCTCAGATAATCTGACACATTATCTGTAGTGCTTGAAACATGAAAGAAATTTAGAAAGTTCAAAAGAAACACTACCTTTAAACTGTCATTACCAAAGCAGCAGCCATCTCTTTAAAAATACTACACTATTTGACATTTTGCAAATTTGGCTTCTGCTCTAATTTTGTACTATTTTAAAAATTCAAGGAGGAATTCTTTCCATACTTTTGAATATACATGCTGAATTCTGTCAGTGACAAGCTGATGCAGCATGCAAATCAGATACAAAAGAGAGAAAGAAAGATTACCCTCAAAAAGAGAGAACATCATCAATTTCCAGAAATGGTAGCATCCAAGATACAGTTGCTTCCCTTTCCAAATTGACTGAGTATCACCACGAACATACTGGACCAAACCTCCAACAATTTCACTGTAGTAATCAAAGAAGCACCAGAGATTAAGACATTAGCAGGAACATAGTAACCTTGGAAACCTCGGTGACTTTTATTTTTCATTTGAACTCAAAGCGCCACACCAAAGCTCTGAAGAGTCCAGCCATCTGCTTACTCACTTCTAGTATGAGTCCCTTCCCTGCTTTCACCTTCCTAATGGAACTACTAACATAACAACATGGACCACAGTGCACTCAAATTAAATTCACTTAAATTTTTTTCAGTCTCCTTGCCTGAGATTACAAGTTAAAATTGTTTTTTACATTGCCAGTGGAAGTCCAGAGAAGTACCCATGTACACACTTCACTCATTAACAATGAACAGTCCTGCAATCAGGACATACAACGCACTGCAGAAAGAGTGAGAAGTCACCACCCTTCAGCTCCCATAACTTGAAGCAATACAGAAATGAAAAACTTTTGAACAGAAAATCTTCTTTCAAATCTTCCTTAAAAAAAAAAAAAAAAAGAAAGAAAAAATAAGAAAAAAGCACCCAAACAAAAAACTCAAAGAAAGCAAGCATTCAGACTTGAGATTTGGATTTAAACTAAATTAAATCCCTGAGACAGGAGGCAAAAAAGCAAAACTTGAAGCAGGTAGGAAAACAAACACCAGATTCAGTATTCCTAAGGTTAAAGAGAAGTAAAGCTAAGATATTTGGGAAGGGGCTTGTTGATTCAGTTTGTTTGTTTTGGTATTTTTTCCAATTTTTTTTTTAAATTAGGACATTACTTAAACAAGTAGGAAATCTTTAAACTAATGCACAATCACAAATGAAATACAGTTTTGGTTATTATATGACTAACAATGCATTTTTTCATAATTCAATTCTAAGTTAATTGAGCTGTTTAAAAGACGAACCAGGGTGCATCGGATAATGGTGAATTTCTGATGAAGCTCAGGGAAAGTTCCAGTTAGAATTAATTACAGTACATTACATCAGACCTTTGTTTACAGAGAAGCCTGACTGAGAAATAAAATAAAAATTGTATCTCACACAGTTGCCTTTTTTGCAAGTGTCACAAAGACAAACATACGGGAGAGGGAACAGGTTCATGTATTTCTGTCAGTCACTTGGTAGAAACTATTACATTAGACAACATTTCAAGAGTATAACCTAAATTTCAGGAAGGTAAATGAAGCAATCATCCACATGACGTGCCTTGGAACTCTTGGCAAGGAGGACAAAAATTATGCCATCTCTTTTCCTAAATTTGACATAAAAGACAGAAGGATCTTTCCTTCTTGCTCTAAAAACACACAAGAGAAATTGTCATATGGCACTGAACCATATGATTCTCTTAAGTATCTGTCCCGCTGGACTGCCAAGGGCCACTGATTCTCTTCACATTAAAATTATGGTATTACCTTTATAAAGGTAAAATTATGCCTCTGCAAGAGACAGAGCCCTGCTGTATGACCTTAACAACCTGCCCCAAGAAAGCACAAGCTTTATTCACAAACCTGTGCAAGAAGTACTCAAGTTACAAAAGCTAATAGATACGTTTGAGAGCCAAGACAGCTTGTGCATTAAATCTCCAGAGTAAAACTATGTGACCAACATTAGCGTGTCTATATATGCAGATATATCTACATATGTAGAGAGGAAGTTCTTTACTTTCAGAATACAAGATGAATATCCCAGGACTTCTTGATAATTTTTATAGCTTTGATTATTGCCACTCCTTCTACTGCCACTAGGCATGTTTTTTACATTAATTCAAGTTAAGGTTTAGTTTATTTCAATGCATTTTTCTGCAATCATGTTTTTATTTCCTAAACTGTTAAAGAGATTAAGAAAGAAAAAATCAGGGTATCACAAGGAGCTTTGGGGGTAATGTGGAGCCTTCGTTCAATCTCCTCCATCAGCAACATCTTTAACAGTTTAAGCAAAAAGGAAGAATACTGTCAAAGAATAATTACGTTTTCTCAGACACAAATGCCTAGAAAAGAAAAGAATTAGAAAAAACGTGGCCTATGAGGGAAAACAACAGGACAAAGTTCCAAGTCAGAGTTTATAACTTTTATGATTAAAACTATTTTGGTGAGTTTACAAATGAAAAAATGCTAAAAACATATTATAAAGCTGTAATTTCTCTCCAAAAAGAAAAACAAATAAAAACAAGCATATAAAAAACCCCAAAAAACCAAACACAACAACAGACTAATAATACAAAAAATTCTGTTGCTTTGATTTAATTTGAATTCCACTGAGATGTCTAAGACAATGTACTGAAGTCTGAAGGAGGATGAATCAAGCCCATAAATAATGAACCGATTTTACTGGAGCTGGAAAAAAACCATAGAGCCATCTGTCTAGGACACTAGTTTCCTTGAAATATAATTTCTGAGTTGCAAAGACTCAACCTGTATCAGGTAAAGAAAAAGTCTTTTTGACTTAAGCATAGCAAAAGTATCTTCCAGGCTGAATTAAGGATGCATGCAAAGGCATAAAGCTGCATCACATCTGATTCAGTCAAAGACTTCAGTAAATACTTAAACCGATGGATTCGAAGATAATTTAAGTATTTCCTTACAAACTTAATAAAATCAGTCAGTTTTCAAAAGGAGGAATTAACCTATAAGAAACATGTCAAAGAAACATGTTCAAGAGGTTTCCCCTCTAGCTTTCAGGCTACCTACAAGACAGAAGATGGAAACTGGTTTTCAAATTTCCAGACTTAAAAGGACAAAATGCGGCTACAGTCATGAGATGATGACTTTCAATGACTCAGCTCTATACCACATACCTAACAGACATAGGAAAAGCAAAATATGGAAAAAAATTGTATCCGAGGACAGAGAGATAAGTGAAAGTGTTGTGATGAAACAGAAAAATATTCCTACATCGAGAGACATGTGCCAAGAAAAAGCTACAAAAAAAAAAGATAAGTTCCCAGAATAAAATCCAGAGCAAAGCTCTGGGGCACTAGACATGCTGCAGCTCAAAAAACGTCAGGGAACACTAATTAGATATGGATATCTGAATAAATAACAGTACACAAACATTTCCAAGTTAAACAGGCACAAACTGAGGCCATAAAAGATAGTCAACAAAATGAACTTGGTTTGGTACTGCAGAACAAAATTCTTTCAGAACTCATTCTTAGAGTCTTATTCAGAGTGAAATAAAAAACACTGCCTTTTAGAGAGCAATTTAAAACACAGTACATACAGGAATAGCAAATACTTTCTTCTAGAGTGGTTTTCTGCTCCCATCCCTTAAAAGAAGCATAGATGACTAAAGCATGAAGTATTTTTAATAGTAAACTGAAATGGTATTATGTATTGGTTGAAACACACTGAAATTTGAAAAGTTTGGTTTAGTTCTAAATAAGCCTGTTGCAAAAGAATACATTACAATAGATTAATCTATGCAAGGTCAATGACAAGTTTATGAGAGTTTTCCCTGATCAGAAGAGGCATCACTATGGCCCAGCAGGTTAACCACAGCCTGGTACTGTCTAAGCAGGGCAGCAATTTTGGGCTGTCTTTTCTATCAACATGCAGAAACTTATGGGTCTTCAGGCCCCCTTGATGAATACACATATCAGTCAGACAACACCTCACTATGAGTATGTACAGCCAAAACACTAGAAAAGTCACACTACAGATACAACTGTGTGTTTTTCTATTAACATATAGTAAGCTTCTGAGCCTTCAGCAACAGGGTTGCACTGCCAATGCATACCACACTGATGGGTGTAGAAGCCATGAGCCTTAGAAAGTAGTCAGAAGAAAAAAAGACACATAGAAAAGTTCTGAATTTAAGCTATGTGCTGATCTACTACTTCACTGCAAATCATAAAATAAGCCTCTTGTAAGAAATAATTGATTATTAAATTTGGTCTTGTTTCCATAATTTGGTTTTTCATATTCTGTAACACATGTCAATAATTTCATTTCAGTTATACAAAAATCATAAAACAGGCTAGTATTGTGATGTTAGGCTATTATATACTTTTGGCACTCCAGATACTAGCCACTCAACACCCAAATGGCTGAGAGCTGAAATGACAGTTTCCTGTTTTAAACATAAGGCACACATATTAAATTATTTGTCTCCAAAACAATTTAAGCAATCATTTACACAAGTCTCCAGAATCATCATTTCTGGAAACTCTAGTTCCATCTACCGAAGCAAATCTGCAAGCTACCAATGTTATCAACAAACCAGATTCTTTCTTATACAACTGGTGGAATTCCATACCACAAGTACTGTTTGAAGAACCAAAGCTACTGTGCAAAGAGAGATCTATTACTCTATCTGGTCTAACAAAAAGTACATCTTTCTACTAAACTGATTTGCTTCTACCAACAGACCACCATTACTATAGTACTATTACTAATCATTATTGAATGTATATAGGTGATGAAATCCTTTAAAAGGTAATAGCTTACTTACAAACTTAATTACCACTGTTTGGATTTTATCACCCTATTTCATAAAAAAAACCTCACAATTCAGCATTTACCCAGCATACCAGACAACACAGTGATTTTCAAATGCACATGTACCATTTTTACTCAAAATGGGAGATGTTTATCCAACTGACACACTTTGTATTTACTACAATTTCCCAAATTGTCCTGAAAAATCTCCAACTCCTTCACAAAGCAGATATTCTTCTCTTGAATTTAATTATACATCTTGGATGCACTGAACCAAGCAAATGCTTGCGTAAAGCCAAACATCAAGGTAACAACACAGATATTAGGACTAGATCCGTGGTCTCCAGAAGAGACTGTTAAAAATGCTGTGCTAAGAGATACCAAGTATTAATCAAAAGTTAAATTAAAAAGAAGGGAATATTACCCCACAAAAATATTTCTGGCAAAATAAAGCCCTCCAATACTGCTAGATTTAGACTGCATCTGTAAATGTCTCCGATTTACACAAATCTAGCCATGGGGAAAGTAAGTCATGTGAGACCACAGAACTACTGATCTCATCTTGTGTGAAACGAACTTGAAGATTTTCAAAAGTAACAAAAAATCTAGTAATGAAACTGAACTGGGGTAATCTACAGTAATCACTGAAAATTAATAATATGCTTATACTTTGTATAATCCAATGCCAAAAGTTTGCCTTTAAATCTCAGTTGCTGTACAAATTGTGTGTGTGTACACACATACATGGGGGCTGATATGCAGATGTGCATGTATACCTTATTCACCCACATACATTTTTTTCTTTTCTGGCAGAACTGGCAGGTTTGTTTTTCACCTACTCAACTTGATGTGTTCAACTTAAAACATGTCCTCCTGTGAGAAGAATGAGTAACTCAACCACTGGTGCAAATGTTTTGACTATATTGGGATTTTATTTTTTTTAATGGCAAGAACAATACTCCAGCTAAACAGCTGATTTAATAATCATCTTATTCTTAATTACTTCATACAGCTTTTGTAGTCTCAACTTCAAATACACGTAGATCAACAGCAAGAAGGGAGGCCGAAAAACATGCTTACCTTTTCTTCACATTTCCTGTGGCAGGCATACTTGCAAACTAAAACAAAAATAAATAAAATATATGACTAAAAGAACAGGTGGATTGTCCCCTCCATTTCTTTAGATCAGCTTTCTACAAGAGATCTGGCCAAACTCAAGTCTGTATATATAAAACTATTCACATAGTTAAAAAAAACTAAACTAAAAAAAGACATGCATTTACTTTTCCCCCATTCCTGAAAGATTAGTTAATTACAGCAGTGTTATCAGATCTGTGCATTCTATCAGCTCATGATACCAAATGTCTGGTTAAATGTCATGGGCTGAATATCTTGACACTTACCTTTAAGCTTCACATAGGCCAGAAGTGTTACCATTTAAATAGCACAGATAGTAGGATCAAGTTGTTCCCAGTGTAACCTCTGAATCTTAGTCATATTAGTAGTCCCAGAGATGTAAGAAAAGCAGGTTGACTTCAAACTCCCAGGCAACTAGTACTGGCCAGACTATAATTTCCGATCATGAAATTCAGGTTATACAGTGTTGCAAACATTACTTTCAAGAGGTAAGCACTTGATTTGTTGTAAATTCCTTCTTCTTAAGAGCGGGAAAGGTTGAATTGTACAAGCAACTTTAGACTCAGGAAATAGCATTTTACTTTAAAAGTAGCCTGATGAGCAGTGATGCAACTACAATGCAAAGAACAAAAGCTAGAATCTGACACAGGCTGGTTTTAATTGATTTTCCATATGCACTTCTTTACTCTGAAATTTGCTTTAATTCCGTTCAGTGTCTATCCTTTGGATTACCATGAGCTACACTGTATTTTAAATTCAGGAAAAAATTTACTTATTCAATCTCCAAGATCAGTAAGCTGCAGAATACCACAGAGGTTTAATTGGAAGATTAACTGGGGCGTAACCTCAGACCACTGAAGCTGAAAGCCATGCTTGTGTCTTGGTGCTTCCACACCAGCCTGACCTAACAGGAAAGATACAATTACCAGGGTGTGAGGTCAGCAAATACTCATACTCATTTCAGATTCAAGTGCAACAATTGCTGAATTAAAAGCCCTTATGTTCCAGTCATTGCTCAGGGGAAAAAAAGTAAGGCTTACTGACACATCTTCTATTCTATCTTGTACACTCTATGTTCACTTATTTTCCCCACATACAAGTTAGGAGCAAGTTCTGTGTTCGTAGTGCTTCACAGGATCAAGTTTCTGTATTCTCGAAATTTATTACTGTTCATACAAATACACTATTAGCATTGATAATGATCTACAACCATATACCACTTAAACACACTATCAACCTTAAAGCAAATGGAAGACTGCTCTTAACTCATTTGGGAGAACTTCATTTTCTTGCATGACAGCATAGGGGATAACTTGCTAAATTCATTAAGCGATTTCACCAAAACTGTCTATTTAGTAGAATCCTTGTTTTAAATCAGTATGATTAGCTTTAGCTTTGCAAAAGGCTAACAAATGATCTAAAAATACGCATATGATCTGTTTGTTCTATAAGCTACTTTGAGATCTCCTGCCAAAACAAAGATAACCACAAAAAAGTAAAGAATAAAATGATAAATCTGTCGGGAAACCCTGATATCACAGGCAAGGTCTCATCTACTTTATAGATGCGTAAATCTAGATTTCTGTGAGGCAAGATTAAATAGAAAACAGATTTCATTCCATGACAATTCCATGATTTTGTTACTGGTTCATGTAAAACCAAATCACAAATATCACCAAAACACAAAACCTCTGTTAAAGATGTAGATAACTGATTCGTAATGCGAACACTGATTTTTTTTTTTTTTCCCAGTTTCCATGTACAAGGAAAGCCAGTGAGTGTTTTCTGCTCTTGTGTAACACAACAGTTCTTACAGTCTTTTCTGGAAGTAAATCATTCAAGTCAGATGTGAACTTAATCTGGATAGCAACTTCAAGACTGAGTCTTGCAGGAGCATCTCATTCAAATTCATATGTAACACAGAAATACAGCATACAAACTCCATACATAATTAAAGCAAGAACACTTCACAAAGCTATATTGCTATATTTATGAGACTCAAAGGAAACAAAGACTAAAGCCTCCAGAGGTAATTAGTCAAATGCTGCCAGACAAAGCTCTCTGACTGAAACAAACTGTGTATTTTTTCAGGTGTTTAGATTTATAATGTTCTGAGTATAGAGATCTGATTTACAAAGACTGCTTCACTTCTCAGCATCCACAAATATCCTAATCATATCTAAATCCAGTACTTGCAAGGATGAGACTGAGTTAAGTCATTACTTTCTCTTCTTCGCCATCTAATAAAGCTGATTATGATAACAAAACTGGATAGAAATAAGCCCTCCAAAATGAGATCACTGACTGTGCAGATGCTAGGAGCAAACAAAGCATTCCTTTGTGCTCAGATGCAGAAAGGAGGTTCTCCATCTTCCCTCTCAGGTGAACTTCAAACTTCTTGTTGCATATGTTGCTCCTAAAAGGCACACCATCCACATCTCAACAACAGAAATGTATTCCCAGGCACAACTGATTCAAATTCCAACTCTCTTTTCTTGACAGGTCTGAATTTCACTACTTTTTGCCCAAAACAACAAAACTAAATGACTGGGCCCACTTTGATGGATTGTTCTTTGCATTTACCAAATGCTCAAGTGTCCAAAATATTTTGTGTAATTTACGTATGTCCTACTGAGGTACAGCAAGCATCACAAGTTTTCATTTACTGGTAAGGTAATATTTTTAGGTATATAGTGTTCCATACATGTGTGTATACAATTACAAATATATACACATGTAAGCATATGTACACAAATATATAGACACATATGCATACATACTCCAAAAAAGCACAGAACCCTTGCTTTTAGTAAACATAAATTCAGTGGCTAAACCCAACTTAAAAAAAAATACACACACACACACACACACACACGGTGAGGGGGCAGGGCTGGAGAAGTAGCAGCAGCATTTGGAAGAGAGGAAGATATTAAGAAAGTACCATGAACTGGCTATATGGAAGCATACAAGCTCATCAAGAAAGAGTGAATGGAATAAGGGCATTCTGCATCAGTCAAGTTTCTGCACATAGACAAGCACTGGAGAGAAACATCATTGCCTTTCCAGGCACATTCTTGCGCAATGCAATTCATATTGGTTTCTCCATTTACATCACGAACAGTGAGAGATCCCTTCACCAACACTAGCAAATTAAACATTTACCCATAGAGAGAAACTGATTTGCTTGATATTTCATTATTTAGAATTCATTGTGCCACAGCTATGATGAATTCTAAATACAAAGAATTATGCTGCCTGGATGACTGCATCCCTTTAGACCAAGGCTGGTTTTAGCTCAGCCTAGGCATTTACAGTACTTCCAAAGAGAGAGATTACTTCAATAATTAGATTGCCAGAGAGACTGAATCATGTTGCAATATGCCAGTTTTTTTTTAATTAAAAGCCTTGAATAGTAGAGATGCACTTTCAGAGGATTTCTAAGGCCAAAAGAGCAGTATTATACCATAATTGTGCAGCCTATGTCTTTTCAGTGCAACAAACATGCTATACAAAAGCAGATGAATAACTGAACAACTGATGTGCTAACAGTATGCAAAGGAAAATACATGCAACTTATATTTAAAAGATCTCAACAAGCAGCTTCTATTGAATGTTGGCATTCTTTAAGCAAAGCTTACAAGTGAAATGGCACTCAGCTCTTCACAGGACTACAGCCCACACGCATTCAAATTTTTTAATGTGCCTGAAACAGTCCAGAGAACTTAATCAATGTCACACTCTGCAAGGCTACTTCAGCTCTTCAGAAAACAGCTGAATGTCTGAATCCCACACATAAGCTCTCATCAAATACCAGACTTTCCAAATTTATGTTCAAAGATTCTGGCATCAGCTCCAAGAACAACTGTCCTAAGATGGCTAGTAATAAAATGGAGACCAAGTCATATTTAGTCAATTTACTGCACTTCAAAACAGATCCTAAACAATAGCTCCAACAATTCATTTTCTTCAAAGGGGGAGAAAAAGGGAGGAAGGGTAAGTAAGACATTTCTTTCCATCAAAATGAAGTTGTGTTAATTCCTGCAAGTTGCCATTACTGCTGCTAGGGTAAAGAGAGAAGGATAAGCATAGTGAATCATATTTTCTAGACTTAAGCTCCAAAGGTTTTGTGAAATGACAGTTCTGCCTCTTACATTCTTGCATGTAAGAAGCTCTCTGAAAACCAGTAGCAATGTATTTACAAAGTAAGAAACTACTGCTGTAAACTAACCACAGAACGATTCATGGTTTACTGGGACAAAGAGCTTAAGTTTTTCTCTGTCTGTTAAGGCCTATGCATCCTGACACATTTTAGCATTTAATGCACATATGGCATGGCAATATATTTCATATATTCCATCACACTGCACATGTAGTGAACACGGCTGGTTTATAAGGACAATCTTGCACTTAACCACAGCTTTTTTCAAGTGGTTCTCCACGATAGGTTTTTGTGTGTTTGTTTTTAAACACCATGAAGGCCAAGGGTAGAAAGAAGGTAATTCAGGAATCCTCCTTGGGTAGAAACTTGCATATAAAGAGAGAATCTAAGAGATGTAACCCAGTTTAATGCCTTTCTAATCCCTAAGAAAAATTACTTGTTCTAAAAGCATACACTGTACAGGCCTCCATATTGATTTTTAACCGCCTGGTGACAAAATAAATTGGGATACCAAATCACAGAATCACAGGCTTAAATGTTTGAAAGATGCTTTCTTCCCCTCAGCATTTCCAACTCAGCAAAACAGACACATGCTGTTAAAGAGTTTTTGACAGTAATAGAAGAGTCCTTGAAAATTCACAACAGAATGTAACCTAAACCAAGCATATAAGAAGATTTGTGCAATCAAAACTTAAGTTTTATAGTTCCTAATTCCAGGCTTTTCTCTTAATACCAGGAAAGATGGGTGTCAGAGCATCACAGAAGTGGTAAAGCCCAGCTATTTTGAAACCTAGGCTAGTGATACCACTACTGAGCAACATCCCACACTTGCAGGAAATGTTTTGCCCAAGGTATCAGGCCTGTCATTGGCTCTGAAGAAAATTATTTATTTTTGTTAAAGTATCTTGATTTCTTTTCTGAAAATGCAAAGTAAGGCCACCACAACAGGATCTCCTCTGGGCAGAGCTTGATACAGAAAGCTATCTATGACCAAAACCTCCCAAATGGCTGCTGGCTACAGTAAACCAGACTGGTTGAAATGGCTTTGTGGATGAAATGTTGATACAAGTGCAGCTTGCTGGCTTATTTTTATTTTGGCAGGTGTTTAATAATGTCATGACCAGATTATTAGTAAAAAACTCACACCAACACACTTTTCTGCTGACCTCTTCCTACCAGCTTTGCAACAATTCAACTCAAGGAAAAGCTCAAAAGGAAAGCCACATGAAAATCAGACATGCAGAAATTAACTGCAACATTAAAAATAAGTTGGCATGAAATGTTATGTGAGACAGTTTTGTGCATTTCTTCCCCCACCCCTTTGTGCAGGGAGTGGGAGAAGTATAGCCCAGCTGGAAATATTGGTCTTTAGAAGCAAAAGTAAACATGTCTATTTTAAAAAAGTTACCAGAGCCACATGCCAAAAATGCCACAAGTCTAACAGCCACATTACAGCAACATCTGCTGATGCATTTCCTATGCCTCAAATATTATCCTTGATTTTATTTTTTTCTTTTTCTCATTTTCAGCCAACCATTGTCTTTTCATCTGAATATTGCTTCCACTACTCCATGACAGTAACAGCAGACATTGTTTTTGGAGATGAAGGCTATCAGACAGTTATGGGAAATTTGTGCAGAGCTTCTGCATTTTGTTAGTTGGGGTGTCTATACAGCATTGTGAATGAGCCTTCCCACAGATGAAATATTCCATTTGCTGTTGCCAACAAGAGCAGTGGAAAATCTTTATTAAGAGAAAAATATTTTGGCACTACAGCTGCAATAGCATGTCCTTTCTTTTCCTTTACTCCCACCTTCTTCCTGCCTTGTAGAAAAATCTTGACCACAAAAGGTTTACAAAGGCAGAGCACTAGCAACAGCAAAAATGCTTCCATGTTTTTAAAAAGATAGGACTCATATAGTAAATTTCTCCCATCTTTTTAAGCTACACCTGACAGTCAATTAGGAAATTGTTAAACCTTACTCCAGTTTAGAAACAAAGGTTATTTTTAGACTCCTCCCTCCAGCTAAACAGATAGCCCCATGTTAAAACATTTCTTCCACAAAACTATTTCAACCAGACTATGGTTTACTGTAGTCAGCAACCCACACGAAACCCAAAAAGCAGCAGGACTGTCTCCAGGTTTTTCTCCTATCCTCAGCTGCAGACAGTGCAAGAACTGTAAGATCTCAAGAGCTTGCACATCTGTGATGAGACTTGAAAACATATCCTGCATAAATTAGGCTAAGAGCAGGGATCAAAGAAAAATAAGAAGAGATCAGCTTAAAATGGGTGATCTCCTAATGCTGAGGGTTTAGGAGGGGTGGAACA
>VZTX01002210.1:155594-170608 GCA_013400915.1 Pardalotus punctatus | reverse complement strand
GGGGGGTGCAGAGATCCACCCAGTAGCCTTTCAATGTCCCAGTGTCAACCATATTTTGTCTAATCAGGTTTTTCAACCTTCTATATCACTCAGAAAATCACCCATTGGGACCCTCCTGGAGGTGACATGAGGAAAAAGTAATGAGTTAAAGTGAAACTCTCAAGAAAAAAGGGTATTGAATCTTTTAGAAACATATGTTACTTGAAATATTAAGATTTTATTTATGATAAGAAGTTAATAATCAGAACTCTTTTCTAGCAGTGTATACTTGGCAAAGTACTAGCAAGGCAAAACCAGAAAATAGCTAACACATTATGAAAGGGATTACCTTCAATCAATTAAGAAATGCCAAATATTAAGATTTGTCAAACAAATACCTTCAGATAGAAAATCAAAGAAAAAAAAGAGAAACGCCAAAATTTATGTCACGGCAGATTACTGCAACAGATCTTTGCAGATTTCACGTGCAGCTACACAGATCTGAGCTATTTCAGCACCTTTTAGAAGTCTCAGTATATATTAGGCTCTTGCATACCTATACATATCTGGACTAAGATTCCCAAACGAGTTTTTGATGACTGAGTAAAAGTAGACATTATGAATCAGTTTAGGAAATCATGTTATCACAAGAATTTATATCATTGAAGGTTTTAAAGGTGTGGCCTGTTTCTGAAACTCCTGTATACAAGACATTGTCATCAACTGCATTATATTAAATCAATCACTGAACATATCACTGCACTATGAACAAAACCTATGCAACCCCAAAACCCCATATGTAAGCCTCATATTTGAGATGTGAACTATATCAACAAATATTCCAGGTGAAAAAACAGCAGATGCTGGCATTTACAAAGCATCTGACTAAGCATGTTTCTAACCATTTATATCACAAATAGCAGCATTTCTAGAAAAGGTTAAAAAAAAAACCAAACAAAACCAGGAGAGCAGTATTTTAGGAAAAAATGTCTTCATTTCAATACCAAAGACCAGATTAATTCAGAATTTTAGTAATTTAGTAATTATTTTTCTCTCTAATGACTACAACTGTTCCCAGGATATAAACGATATATAAGTTACAGTGATGACTATGGCACCAAATACACTCATAGTTTGTGACCTTGGAATCCATTTTTATTACAGCTTGCAAATTCTTTAGGTCAAATTAGAAATACTGGAAACAAAGACTGTCAATATCTTACTGGTTATGGCATAGGATTATTCTTCAAGTGAAAGCCAAGTACTGATGGTCTCAGTAAGCAAAAATTAAAAACCAAAAAATGTTTAGCAGAGGTTATTGTACACTGTTTTTTATTTGGTTTTTTTAAAGTATAGTATTTCTATCAGACCTTGGAGCTTTAAATGTATCTCAGCCTGTAAACTATTTGACAGTAGTATAGAACATTAAGCAACAGCAAATTATGCTGAATAATAGTACATGTCCTTGAGATCTTTTTGTCCACTATTTCTCAGCCAAAAATTCCCAGTTATGATTGCATTACACAATTCCTTATGTGGTTGGAAATTTTAGACACTTGGTTGTTAAAAGCTTGGTATCGCAGATCTAGTTTTGATGCCTCTAATACATTGTCAGGAACCTGCAATGACTGGTACATCTGGATTCATGTTTCTCCAAATGCAAACTGTATTATGAAAACTATCTCGAGTTTTTATTGGTAAATCTACTTTCCACAAAGTGCATGTTTTTCTCTTTTTTCTCAAATTTAGAATAAGAGCTTTCAGTAGACTAGGATTAACTAAAATATATTCCCTCCAGCAATTTCAACATTAGGTGAAAATAGTTTCATGGTCAGAAATGAGACCAGATACTGCGTGGAATTTCTCTGAGTCCTTCTATACCATGACAAATATAAAATTACATAAATGTATATCATGTTGCTAACAGTTGTCATGTTTTATATGTACATCAGCTAAAGTCAGATCATCGTTCCAAATTTACTGAGCTGAGTATTCCCTATAGTGAACATTAAGTCACCGTTTTATTCATTTTTGCATTGCACAGCAGAACACAGATTAAATCCAATGCAAATATCAATTCAAACTGGTGAAGTCAACATAGTCCAGTGAACTGGGAAAATACTACCTCTGATTTCTATAGCATAGCAGCTCCATTGGCATGGCATCAGTCCTGGACTAGTTATACCTTCCACTCATGGTTAATCAAGTAAGGCACAGCATAATGCTGCTGGGAATTTCAAATTAGAGACACAGCTCATGCCAAGAGACCAGAGGTTGGGTCTCTCTATTGCATTGTATGGTAAAGTGCAGATGTGCCCCACTACAGGAGTAGAAACCCACAGTGATACAGGATGCAAGAAACAGCTGTTCTATAAAGATATATTTAGGGCATATACCATATGTGAAGAATACCTTGCACAACCCCATTAAAAACTTGTGTGAAAGAAAAGCAGTTCTTTATTAAAATATGTATAATCATAAATTATTTCCTTACAAACTGAATTAGAAGTAATATGTCTTTTTCTAATCCTTTAACTTAAAAACATTGGGACTGAGGAAAAAGAACATATAAAACTAAAAATTATTTTCAGAAGCTAAAAGGTTTTAATAAAGGTCTTTATTCAACTTCTAGAAAAAACTACTTTCTTTTTACCGAGATAACTTTCTCCTCTAAGAGATTTCAATTGAAAATAACCTTTTTCAAAACTGTTTTGTTTTTCAGCTTGCTCCCTTTAATTAAACTGCACATTCCAGAACAAAATACAGACTACTTTCTGAATATTAATTATAATTCCCTTGAAGTCTCTTAGGTCATTAAAATATGATTAGCTAAAAGCTTTTCCTAGGTGGAATGAATAATAAACATCAAATATACAGATCCATTTCAAGTTTATAATGATTATCTTGTTGGGATTCAGTTAATGAGAAAAATCCATCTCTGTTGGTTCAGTGACATGGACGAATATTTCAATTCCCAAAGATGCACAGCATGACAAACAGAAACCACAACACCTGCAGTATCAAGTTAATAACCTCACACTGAAGGGTCTGCAAACTACTAAGAACCACACAGGTATTCCTGCTGAGCGTATTACATAAAGCCTCCTCTTCCTTAATTATTTTTATCAGATTACTTGAAATCAGCCCTGTGCCGTGGCTTATTAAAAAATGAATTTTGTTTCCAGGGCAATAAACTTGTTTTACCAACTTGTAACAAAAGGATATAGTAAAATATTTGCTTTTTTTTTTTTTTTTCCATTTCATCTTCGATGTAAGCAGGAATCAGATAAATCTGTCTAGAAAGTGTTATATGCCACATTTCATCATATTTAGTATTTCCAAATGTTCCTTCTGGAGGTTAGCCATAGTTCCAATTAGAAAGAAATGTTGCAATCTTCATTAACAACTTGTATGAGGTTTCAAGGGACATATTTGCAGTTATATTAACACCATCAGGAAATGGGGCAGTATTATATTACCCACTGTCTAGGGAAACCTCCCATCCAGAAGTGGTCTGAAACCATCTCTCCTTCATGGAAATTAGACCACAACAACACCTGTAACAGCTTGGCTTAGATGATGGCATATTATGAAGCATTGTGTAAAATTCTGGTGCTGTGTTTGTATCAAATGATATGAGAACAACCCAATTTCAGCCCCTACTAATCCATTTCTTTTGGTCCAGCAAGTTGCAGTGAAACATGATTTCCAGGTCATCTGTGTGCCCCAAGAGCTCTAAAGGTAATCACAGCAGCCACAGCATGACTGTCAAGGCCAAAATTCAAGAACCTACACTAAACACTACCATAGTGAGAGCACCATGCTCGCCACAGGACACTGGACAAGCAGCTATCACAGCTGGGCCTTTTATTTACTCTTTCTCTAAAGCACTTATGGACGGATTAAATGGATCTGGACTATGCTTCAACAAAAGTCACATACTGAATATTTTTTTATTTTGTTCCTACTTTATATGTTGACAATTATAAATCTTCCTCTACTTAAAACAGAGTCTTTGGAGCATCCCAATGTTCTCTGTGCAGTGCAAGAGTTATCCTGATTTACACTGTAAAACCCAGAGGAATGGCATCACCTAAGGAACTAGGTAAAATGTAATAAAACTCCCCAAATTTATTTCATAGACTGGCAGCTCAATTAATTATACTCTGCATTAAAATGGCATAAACAACTACATATCCAGAAAGGCCCTAAAAATAAAAATCTTTCCAGATTCACCCTTCTTTCCATATTTACATTCCATGTGTGATAAATTTCCCCAAGAGTTCAGATTGATAAAAGTGTGGACAATCCGCTAGGCCACAACAGATATTCCTGATGTGAGTGGTGTGCATACATGGGACAGCACAGCTCCATTTTAATCAAAGACAGAATTAAAGTAGACTGTATAATTAGAGTAGATACAGGCTGTGGCTACATGCAAATGACAAAACAAGAAAAAAAGAAAAGAAAAAAATGAGAAGAAAAAAAAAAGGAAGAAAAAGAAGAAAAAAAAGGTTGAAAATACCTATCTGCAGATACATTCAAGTAAATAAATAAACAAGAAACTCCTGTCCAAGATCAAGCATAGAAAGAAGTCTCCAAGAGAAGGAAGGAGGGTAGGGTAACCCAGGAGAATTGTAGATACCGTCAGAGCATGGGGTTATGGAGTTAGGAGAGCCAAAGCCTACATGGAACAAAGTTGGAATAGAGACAAGAAGGGCTTCTATGAATACTTCAGCGGCAAAAGGAAGCTCAGAGAAAAAACGGTCCCAGTGCTGAGTGAAGCAGGGCATCTTAGTGACAAAGGAAATGAAAGAAGATGAGGTACTCAACACCTTCTTCACCTTCCTCACCTCAGCCTGTACCAGCAAGACCCCTGGGACCTACAGGAAAATCTAGAGCAAGGAAGATTTACCCTCAGGGATACAGTATCTGATTAAGATACATTTAAACAAACTGGACATGGCCAGGGCTATGAGACGTGATGGGATACACCTGCTAGAGCTGAGGGAGTTGGCTGATGTCACTATGAGGACACTCTCAGCTGTGTTGTAAATGTCATGACAAATGGGGGAGTTAGACAGGGACAGGGACAAAGCAAATGTCATGGCCTTCAGCAAGAAGGTAAAAAAGAAAAAAAATATCCAGGGAATCATAGAATCATAGGCCAGTAAGCCTTATCTCCATCCCTGTAAAGGTGGTGGAGCAAACAGCATGTCTGGAAATGTCTTCCAGTACTAAGTACAGGAAAGTGATTGTGAGTAGTCAGCATGGATTTACAAGGGAAAATCATGCTTAACCATCTGATAGCCTTCTTTGATGACAGACTGGACCAGTGGAATAGAGGAGAGCAGGAGATACAATTTATCTTGATTTCAGCAAAACTTTCAGTAAACTCTCCCATCGTATCCTCACAGACAAACTGATTAAGTACATACCAGATACAAGGAGGGCAGAGGAAAGAAGATGGACAGCAAGGAGGGAGGACTGACAGCTGTCTAAACTTCTGAGCTCAAAGGATTGCGATTAATGGCATATGAACTGGTTGAACATGAGCCAGTGATATGCACTTGCAACAAAGGGAGTCCACAGCATCCATCTTCTGCTGCATCAGTGAAAATATCCTCAGCAGGCTGAGGGAGGTGAACCTTTCTCTCTGCTCAGCCATTGGGAGATGCATCCTAAGACCTGTGTCCCGGTCTGGGTACCCCAGTACAAAAGAGTCATAGACTCACTGGTTTGAGTGCAGTAAAGGACCAACACAGATTATTAGGACACTTATGCTTTTTTTCATGTGAGGAAAGGCTGAGAGAGCTGGGACTCTTCAGCCTTAAGAAGCAAAGTATCAAGGGAGTCTTATTAATGTGTGTAAGTACCTGATGACAGGAATAAACATGGCAGGGTCAGACTCTTCTCAGTGGTGCCTATGAGAACACCAGTGCATTATCAGCATTATTCAAATACTAAATCCTAAAACCACAGCACTCTACCAGCTACCGTGAAACAAATGTCCCATCTGAAACTAGCACAGAGACCAAGCAACCATAGGTACAAAAATAAATACAGGAAATTCCAATTATCTGTTGGGGGAAAAAAAAAAAAAAAATCAACACCTTTGTTTTTAAACTCTGAAGTAGTCAAACACAAGAAGGAAGATAAGCAGTCTTTCTCCTTTTAAGATATACAGAACCTGAAAAGTAACAATCTTATGTAACTGTCGTAACAAGGTGACCTCCAGATGTTCCTTTCAATTTCAATGAATGCTTGATGGAATTCATCTAATCACTTCATAAAGATATAGAAATAACTTTCTCACTGCAGAACCATCAGATGCTTAATTCTTCCCCCTGGCCCCCTGCCCCTAAGTGGCATGCTTCTGACACAAAGTTTGGATTTTGCCATAAATAGAGTATTACAATGGTTACATAATTTGATTATCTACTTTAAAGCAATTCTATCATGACCACCTTCTGTGGAAAAGTTTTAGACAGTAATTCAGTAAGAGAGAATTTATGAAAAACAACTTTTTTATGGTTGCAGCTGACAGATATAAAGTATATAAAGCAGGTATTAGCAGAGTAAATTGTAATTTATCTTGCATTTCTGCCTTATCTATTTTGAATAGCTTCTGAGCTAGATAATGATCAAACCTAGCTGCTATTCATTATGTTACTCCAGGTTGAATCCCTCCACTGAGTGTTTGCACACACCACAGACACACACACACACACACACACACACACAGAGAAATGTGATTTAAGTTTCATCCTAATTATAGCCTAAAATAGTCTGAGAAACAGCCACTACATGCAGGCAATTAAATCTTCAACAGAGCATCATTACATTACAGGTGGTTAGCGCAGGTACCCTGGGCTGCAGAAGAGATCAACAGACAGGCAGATACAGACATATAACACATACATATACTTATGTATACAAGAAATGCATACATTCTCTATCTCTTCAGATTGTCACATGAGGAATGAGAATCCATCTATATACAAAATAACTCTCTGAACTGCTAGTTACAATTCATGAAAGTACAGCTGCTGTTTACTTTGTTTTTGTACCTTCTTATACCTTTAATCATTCTATTAACAGCAAAGAGCATCTAATTTAATGTACTGATATAACTTACCTGTTTCAATGCTAAAAAAAGGGCTAGTTAGTGACAGAAATAGTAAAGAGGAACTAAAGTTCTTATGTCATTATTATGCATAGAAGCACTGACAGCTTTTTTTTTTTTTTAATTTTAATAGTAAATGAGGAAGCTGGAAGAAAACAATATTAAAAAAAACCCAAACATTTGGCCAGAATCATATAAAAAACTTAGGGAAATTTTGGATCACTTTGTATCACTCCAAAGAGATACATCATGACAAGTATCAGAAAATATAACAAAAAAATACTACAGAATATTCAACAATCATATTTTTTTCAAAACTGCAAATTAAAATCTTCCTTTTATTCATTGTAAACAGTAATTATGGCCCAGATTCTCACGCTGTTGTCTCTATTACTGGTTATGCATTTTATTTCAAAAGCCGCCTCATTGACATAACTAGCTTCTTTATATTAAAAAAGTCTTACCAAACTGAGAATGTCAATTAGTAATCAAGAATATTTTGATCCTTTTCTAAAGATTCTCAATGTCCTATTTTTATCTTACAATGAAAGTATCTACTCAAAACCCCATGACCACTTAAGAATATGGCACACCTCTCAGGAGCTTGCAAAGCAAAATGGGATGCAGTACTTTTTATTGATAAAATGTGATATTTTTTTCAAACTATGCTCGTGTAGTAATTTTATCTTTTTCTGTAGCTGTCTGTAATACCAAGTACAAGAATGGAAAAGATGTATACTTACAATTCAGACTGACATCGTAGCAAGACAAAAACAATTAACAAGTGAACTTTGGTAGCTGTGCTCTACAGGTTTTGTGTTGATGTTGCCCAGTGTCATTCAAGCCCTGATTAACATAAAAATGAGTTATCTGTGCTGGCTTCTCTTTCTGGAAAGGACTGTAATTTGACTTGTCTTCAGTTGTACAATTAAATTTGATCCAAATTCTATGAAAGTTTTTATAGAATCAGAGAGCAAATGGCAGACAATAAATGTTCTGCTCTAAATTCCTGACATAGGACATTGTGCGTCAAATCAAGGGATGGCAGGATACAGAACTGCTAGGACATAACCGTGTGCTTAGCAAAGCTGATGTACTTTGCCACTGATTTCTCTGGGGGTCAGGATTTCATTCTCAGACAGGGAACAGTATAATGGAATGGCACAGCGATTTACACAGACAATGCTAGAGGAGTGGTAAATGAAGAGGTATGAAAAGAGAACTCAGGATTAACAAAGAAATCTAAGTTACAAGCAGCGGTGGCTAACATGAACAAATGTAAAAAGAAAGGCAGCTAGCCCTTATGCTTTTAGACATAGTCAAAGACCTATCTTCAAACAGTTGAGAGCAGGAGGAAGCAAATCAAGAAAATCCATTATCAGTGTTGAAGCATAACACTGAACCTCAGTTTCTTTACTCTAAATGGTGTTGTTCAGTTCAGACAATTTAAACAAGAGCAAGAAAAATGCTATCTTCATCTTATGGACAATTTCATAAAATGGATGTCTTTAAAGAAATGCCTCAAACAAACAGTAATCTCTAACAGTGTGCATGCAAACTGCAGCTGGACAACAGTAAGTCCATGAAAAATGTATATGTGTGTGTGTAAGACTGTGTGTTTATCAAACATGTACATACCCCTTGTGTTATTGACATAACCTATTGTTTAAACACCTACAAAATACACATTTAAAATACATATAAAAGAAGACCTTACAGAAACCTGTCAAAAGAAACACTATGCTGCTTAACAAGGTTCTTGCAACAGAAATAAGAGTCAGATAATGAGTCAACTGATCTCAAATGAAAATTAGTGATATCCATGTAAAGAAAAACACATTTGAGTGATAAAATAGGTAATACCCACCCCACCAAAAAACCCAAAACACTGACAGTGCCAACAGCTCCTTGATAGAGCTAGGAAGTCAGAAATATTATTATAATTATATTATACTTATTACCAAATAAGTATCAAAACTGAAAATGATGAGCTATATACTAGAAACTGGCAATGACAGTGTTGTTCACAGCAAACAAACATAAAATCTGGCTGCCAGTTCACCTGCAAGTGTGGAGTGTGACTTTCTGAGAGACTGATAAAATGTCTTCCTTAAATAATCTTTACAAGTCTGCACAGCATGTTCTCTTCAGTTTATAGTCTCTGCTGCATTCTAACTTGTTGTTACTGCTTCCTATATGTACTCCCATCTAGTTCATCCTTGCTTCTCATGAAAAGAGATGTAAAAAATTATATGAATTTTTCTAACAACTAATATAAACAGAAAGGTGATTTTTTCAGCTTGCTCACATGGCAACAAATCCAACTACCCATGAGCTGGTTGGAAGCCAGTGATACCAGAACCAGGGTTTTCACACAGCTGGCCATTTAGAAGATAGCAACATCAAATCTTTAAAAGCAAGGAGTCAGTTAACAGTCCACCTCCCTCAGCCTTATTACCTAAACTGAAAGGAAACTGGGGAGCTGGAAGTTCTTGTGTTTTGGATACCTAACTGAAGGGAAGGTGAAGGGACCAAATTCCCCAAACTAGGTAACAGTGTGTTGCAAAATTCTTTGTCAATTGAATGAAATAAACTTGCCAGCAAATGTTAAATTGCTTAACAGATTAAACTCATCAACAAATCTGGTTAGTCTCTCATTGCTTGTACACAACACACAGTCTGATAGGAACAAAAATGTTGCCTGTTTCAGAGAGCAGCTGTACGGCTTCCTTGTTTACGACTCTACTGCAGCATGCCAGATTAATCCAAACTTCCATTTCTGTATCTCTAATTTTGCAAGAAAACTCTGGGGTAGACAGGTATTCACGTGCCTGATTTGCAGACTCCTGTAACACACATATAAGGCCTTTGGTCGACAGCAGTATCAGCAAGATTTATGTAGGTAGCTACCCTACAGATTTAGGAGTCTGTCTGCACATATTGCACAGTGTAATCAATGCCTAGCATATATTCAGACAACATATTGGTCACACAGATAAGTGGGGAAAAGTATATTATTTCAGAATGTTTGATACTGAATGTCAACATTTAAAGTGACAATACCATAGAATATTCATGCAGATACAGAATTTTCATCATTATAAAAAAACATATCACCATGAATATTATTATTATTATTAAACATTCATACAACCTATTAACTTTGCATGATCCTTGAATGAGGTTGCAGAAGGACAAAGTCCTTTCCTGGAAGCTTTTAAAATCCAAATAAGGCAAAGATGAGTAAGAATATGCACAGAAAAGATAAAAAAAAAAAAAAGGATTTAGCAAAGAAGATTAATACAACCTGTGAATATTTTAGGGAAAAAAACTACTAATATATTTCACTGCACAGAGTGACTTATGGTAAGACATGAGATATGGCACAGGAGGAGAAAATCATGGCTGTAACTAAGCAGAAAGCAGTGAATTTGTAATGACAAAAAGGCTCTTAGAGAACACTGTTTTGGAGGACAGTAGCACAAATACCAAAAGTAAAACATACTCTGAAGACACAAATCGATCAGAACAACCAAAGAAGCAAGACAGCCTCAAAACTTTATGCAAAAAAATTAAAAGCAATTAAAGTACTGAGAATTTCCAATGTCTCTTCAACTGCTACAAGAACCTGTAGTTAGAAGGCTGACTTTTCCCCATAGACATTATCCTAAATTTACCATTCCCCAAAGGAGGAAACTGCACTGTGTATATCATGATATTTCAGAGACACTTCTTTCATTCAGAAAACACCGAGAGAGTGCTGGCACCACATACATTGTTTTTTGCTGATTTCATTTTCAATGAAATGTTGTTCTGTGCTTGCCTTGTGTATATACGATTTCCCACAGGCATCTGACTTGAGTCAGATGTTTGGGAAAAACAGAACACAAAGAAACTTTACCTGGATGGTACAGACTTTTTTCTTGTGTCAAGTCTGGGAAGTAAAAATGAGAGCAGCCATCCAGTACAACCAAAAAAAGGAGATATTTTGAGCAAGAATATTTGTTGTGCTGCCTTCATTCTTCAGAGCAATATAGAAGACAATAGATTTACTTCTCTAGCCTGCTGCAATGAGGTAAGTTACTAAAAAATCATATGTCACAACAGGATAAAGGATGTCAGGATTTGAGAGACCCTTTGAGAGCAAAGAACAGCAAAAACCTGCTCTGTCTGGTTTACCATGGTAAATGATTATAAATTAACTACCAAGTTTGTCCTCAATGAGAACCTCTCTCACTAGAAGAGACATTGGAATAGTCTTGGAGGAGCAGAGATGAGATAAATGTACGTAAGTTCAGGTTTGTTGTAACGAATTGCATTTCTACATTAGTCCACAAATATGCCCTCACAGATAGACTCATAAAGAGAGGACATAGCTGAATGACTCTCAGGTTGGCACCAGTATTTTCTAAATAGTATGAATGGCATTTCAGTACCTTTTATCATAATTTATGATCATTTTTGCAAGTTACCACTCAATGTAAGAAACACTTTATACACAGGTGTGAAATGAAATTCAAGTAAAATACACTTCCATATCCAAAGCAGCTATTCCCAAGCAAAGCTGGAGCTAAATGCTTTGACATGTGTTCTTTTCAATGTAATAAATACTTCACCTACCATCCAAAAAGAATGTGGGAAACAGTTTTACCTTCCTGTCATTCATTCTTGCATGTTTTGTAAACAACTTCCATTGTCTAGCAGGGCTGTTACTGATGGAGACATCACAGTGGCTTAAGGTTTTCTAAAACTTTTCTTAAGATAAGGTGCAGCATGATTTCAGATATCCTCTAGAACTCAGCACATTTCTTAAACCTCACTGAATCATGCGCATGCTTCCATTTTCAGCTGTCCTTCACTTGTGTTTAAATTTCTTCAACCTGCCCCCTCTCAATGTGTTCTCGTTTGAAGGCTAAATGTTATATCCTGTACCAGATAGCATCAGATGGATAATGAAGAGCTTAATTTGTACAAATGCAGGCAGTTTTGAGGATCCCAGTGAACTTGCTGAGTAACCCTGTGAGTGATAAGCCTTTCTCAAGTGTGGACAGCTAAAGACAAGCCCACCGCTCTGCACAGCACGTTAAGTTGAGGTGTCCAGCTGGATCATATACTCCTATAAAGAGAAAGTTTTCCAAGTATATCAGTCTTGTCTCAGACACCCCAATTTCCAAACCTGCCATTTGTTACATATTATCAGCAAGAGGCCATTCCCGCAGTAGTGCTTTCATCGGCACAGAGGGTTCAGAAGACCTGGAAAGAGCAGAGAGTTATGGGCCTCCTGTGCTAAAATACCATTCTGAATCCCACTCTGGGCACTAGTTACAGGGGTAAAAGAGACAGGCTGTTACAAGAAGCACATCTAATACACTGATCAAGAAAGTAAAAAAGCAATATATGTGTGCTTTTTACTGGTACATGGCAAAAGTACTTCATGAAAAGTTGATTTCTCTTCTGTCAGAATGGAAGAATTATAGCTAGTTGATTTAAGGTACCAGAAAAAGATTCTCCTTTCAAAAGATAGGCTATATTTTCAACAGAGATAATAAATTTTTTTGGTAGTAATGGACTTTGATTTTTCCTAGTTTCTCAAAATACATAATTCTCCAAATTTGGATCTCAAGAAAATAGCTTGTTTACATAGCCCCTTAAATTAAAGTGTTCTATGTTTAAAAAGGCTTATACATACAACTAGACACCAAACTGAAGACATCTAAACCTTTCCCTTTAAAACATTCTACTTGCCACTGAGTTTGTGTAAAGTCCCCATATAATGTTTAAACACCAGAAATCAGTGATTATGGGCTTGTCCTCACCCTCACTAGAGGGAGAAACTCTCCTACAAGGCCTTCTGAAACACACTTGTCATTGCATCAGACTGAGCATGAACAGCTGCATTTGCCCCTAATTGCCCTGCAGAATACTGCAGAATTAGAGTAAATATTCCTTAGTCATCAGCTGCACTAGCTCTTTGAGGAAGTGGCTTACCTAATGTGTTCTAAGGTATGCATATCACATGTTAACATGCAGCAAAAAGGTTGTATGGAGTTTTTTGTTTTTTTTCTTAGTTTAAAAGTGAAAATAATTAATATATAAATAATCTATTTCCAATTAAACAAGATGAACATTATTGAAAAGCAGCTGGATTTTTCTCTTAGCTAGGACTCAAAAATCACAGTTCATTTGTTCCTCCCTGAATATATATTTATTAGTGCCATGTGTAGGTGGAATATTATGCCAAGAAGTCTATAGTTGTAGAGAAGATACAATAACTTCTTAAAAGTGAATATGCTTTCAGGATATTTTTAGCATGTTACATACTCTTAATTACACAGAAGAATTTTTATACAAGTAGTCCAGAACTCTGAGCTGCTGAAATACAAAACTAGTAGGGGAGTGGGCTGTAGTAGAATATTATTTAGGATCTCCAGAAAAGAGTTTAGACAGTCCACTACTTCACTTAGTTACATTAAAGAGTATAAAAATATTTTTGTAAGGAAGGTTTGGAATTTTCTTTTAATAAGCTCTTTGTAATTTAAAAAATTTAAAAATGGCAGATATGCATAAAACAGGGAGAAATGTGATTAGCATGTAATGGAGAATCCTCATGGTCCTGAATAGTCTGGGCACGTAACAAAAAGTTCTATCCTGTTAATGGCAGGAATTATAGCTCCTAAGACCAACAAGGACTTTGAGATTTATCTTTACTGACCTTGTGCAAAGCAGAATTGAATCCCCAAATTTCTGCATTTATTGTCCTGTATCTATCCACTACTTTCCAAGACCACTCAAAAATGTGAAGATTTTTTTATATGTCTCTATATTTTCTTTTTGTTCAGATGATATGATTTGTTCATAATACATGCACAGGTGATGTAAATTTAAGGCTCCAAATATAGCCTTTCAGTTATATAACCTTCACAGAATTTCATTTGGAGGAGGAAAAAAATAAAACAATCTTTTCCATTGTAAGTAGTAATGTATAACCAACAAATCAATAATCTATAGCAGTCATTATCATAAGAATCTATTAGTCAGTAAATTTATTTCAAAGTACGTATAACATATAAATAAGTCAAATGAAAAATAACCCTTAGTGTTTACACCATGCTACTGTATACATCCCTGGTGGATCCTTACCTGGAACTCATATTCCATGGTACTTAACGGTGCTGCCTGCTATAAAATGTGTGCCTTGCTGCTCTTAATAGATGTATTTAAACCCCTTAGACATACAGAGAAAAATCCGTTTCTTACATCCAACAATGTTCTCTGACTCTTTGAGGCTTTCTATAACCCACAGGGTTTAAATGTATTTCCCTGTGCCCTGCCAAACACCACAAAGCCCTGAGCTGTCACCAGTAGCCACTGGACAACATTCCTGCTGCCCCTGGGTCCTGAACTTCCATCTGGCTCCTATGGCAGAAGCTCATGTGAAATTCCTTCAAGCAGCACCTTAAAGAAATTCAGCACATCTTTAAATGGGAAATACCTTGCTTTTACCCAGATACTTAAACCATCAACTTAAAAATAACTAATGCAAAATGTAAAAAGCATTTTTCTATTAAATCCACATCAAATAAAAGATATAAATGTTCATAAAGGATACAAGTGAAGAAATGAAAGGAGAACTATACTGTCGTGGTTTGACCCTGGCCAAATGCCAGGGACCTACGACGTCTGCTCTCTATGCTCTCTCCTGCTGCATTTACGCGGAGGAGAGGACTCAAACTAACGCAAACACACTGGACTCATGAGTTGAGATGAGGCAGTGATGGGGAGGGGACGCACGAAAAACATGAGCAAACAGGTGAAAGACTTAAGTTGCAAAGTGATTTATTAACCTAACAGAGTCGGAGGATAAATGAGAGGTAAAAATAAGCTTTTAAGACACCATTTCTTCACTCAC
>VZTX01002210.1:105652-151525 GCA_013400915.1 Pardalotus punctatus | reverse complement strand
GTCCATCATCTTCAGAGCCATCAGAGAGTGGCTCTGCTGGACAGGGTGAAAAACTTCCAGAACCTTCACCCAGGACACATAGAAGCCATCTTTGTGCCCCTCCCTACCCACTAGCAAAAACTGGGCCAAGTAAAACCACCACAGCACCTTCATACAAAAGACCAATGTATCAGTATTTTGGCCAGGATGAACAGATATCATCCAGAATTAAATAACATCCTTAGGAAATAAGGATCTTTTGTCCAAGCTCCTCAAAAAAGAAAAAAAAAAAAAAAAGCTCTGTGTATGTTATTTGACCACGAAGTCATTCAGCTCAAGATTGTTCAGAATTTAGGCAAAAAGAATGGCAAAACTAACAGAAATCCAAGCCTATTTATTTGCAACCTTCTGGTGCCCATGGGAATTGCTTACTTTCTTTATGTCAGTCCTGGAAATTGTTGTATAGTTACGCAAAAAGAAAAACAAAAATCTTTGTATCTATGAAGCAAAGCTCTTGTACAAGGCCTACATCTGCCAAGACGATATGACTGCTAAATGAAAAATCCTCCTTAGAATGCTGAGTTTAACTCTGTCACACATGCTAATCTTTCTCAAATTTATATTGATATAAATGAATTAAAGAAACTTGGCTTCATTAACCATACCAAAGGCTAAGATGGAATGGAAGCATTCCCTGCCAATAAATCAGGATGCAAATACTGAGGAGAAAGAGATAATTCAGCTAAACAAAGAGGCTGGCAGGTGAACAAGGTCTGAATAATTCAAGCTGGTGACTGGAAGAAAGCTCCCAATCATTTATGGTGTGAGGGCCTGAAACAGCTTCTCAAGAGGCACAGTGGGACACAGGCCAAGCAGCACTGACAAGCCTGGTCATTTATGGAATTACAGCACATGAACATTATGCAAGGTGTCTGTGCACTTCATAGGACAGATCCATCTTGCTCTCTGCTCATAGAGGATGGATTAAATCTTTGCCTGAGAATGTCCAGGTTTTCTCTTGTCTGGTGTACTGGTTTTGGCTGAGATAGGGCTAATTTTCTTTATAGCACCTGCTATGGGGCTACTCTTTGGATTTGTTTGGATAACACAGGGATGTTTTAGCCATTGATGAACAGTGCTTACACAGAGCCAAGGACATTTCTGCTTCAGACGCTCTGCCAGTGAGCACACTGGAGTGACAAGAAATTAGGAGAGAACACAGTCAGGACAGCTGACTCCAACAGACCAAAGGGGGAGACTCCATACATATGGCATCATGCTCAGCC
Source organism: Pardalotus punctatus (assembly GCA_013400915.1). Lineage (NCBI taxonomy): Eukaryota > Metazoa > Chordata > Aves > Passeriformes > Pardalotidae > Pardalotus > Pardalotus punctatus. Next base: position 150,260 of record VZTX01002210.1, on the reverse strand, counting down.
CATGAAGCTGGGGAAAGGAAGAAGGGTGGGATGTCTGGAGTAATGGCAGTAACTTTTCCAAGTCACTGTTGTACATGATGGAACACTGCTTGCCTGGAGGTGGCCAAACACCTGCCCACTGATGGGAAGTAGTGGATGTATTCCTTATTTTGCTCTGCTTTCATGTACATCTGATCTCTTCTTTTTTTTTTTTTTTTTTTTTTTTCTCTCTATTTAAGGATGTTTATCAACCCACAGTACCCTTCTAATTCTCTCCCCCATTGTACTGGACAGCAAAAGAAAAGTGTCTCTGTAGTGCTTAGCTGCCTGCTGGAATCAACTCAGAACATCTGCTCAGTGGCTGAGCCTTTGTCATATATTCCTGAGTGGTCTATTGTAGGGGCTGGTTTGGGAAGGAAAGGATACAAAACCAAAAATGAAACACAACCAAAAAACAGCTAAGCACGCCTCCCACAAACCAATCCACAATGCTTTAGTGTCCACTACTATTATAATAACATTTTTTAGATTTTAGTGTTACAACAACATCTCACTAGCTTGCCGCTGCATGGATTCTCATTCCACTCAATTAAAACTCCCCACATGGAAATCTTGGCAGGGAAAGTGTCCAGAAAAGGCCAAGGTGTTCTTCCCTGTTGTAGCTATTTTAGTTGTGTGGACCTACCTTTTGTCATTACTTACAGAATAAAGACCATGCCCCAATGCCTTGTGCAAAACCCACACAGGCATTCTCCTTGCAGCCTTCAGCTCTTGCTCAAGCTGGGCTATCACATGTAGGGTACATAATATGACAAAACAAGTTTTAACTCACAAAACCAAAAAGAGAACAGAAGCATAATTTTTCATTGATATTACAAACCTTGTACAGAAAGTAATAGCCTAAAATACCTACTTGCAGTGTTTTAGCCTGTACTATTTCTGCGCACAACTTGAAAAATGGTTCTGTTTATTTTATCTTATCATGTTAACCTGGTATTACGTTTTGCTCATAACCATTCAGACATGTTTGGCATTTAACATATGCTATTTTGGAAAAGATTCTAATCTGTTAAATAAGTTTTAGGCTTATCTGAAAAAGCATTTTTCTTGCATACTGCTATCTGCAGATAGTGTGATGAAAGATTAAAAAAAAGTCAGCATCTCTCCCTTCCCTAAAAGCAGCTCCCACTCCACTAATCTTGGTTGTTACAAGCAAGGATGTCAGAGACCTGGCATACAGATTTTTAGACCAAATTGCCAGTTTTCTATTAATGCTTTCAGGTAAATACATTTTAAATTTACATAAGAATACTGATACATGAGTGGCTGAATTGTAAATCACACTTCCAACTAGGTTTTTAGAAGGAGAAAGCTCTTACTTTGAAGGGAAAAGGGAAAAAGAAGTGAAAGAAAAAAGCCTGGGGATACTGTGACCATCTTCGGCAGCAGGCAGCCCCAATACTTTTCGCAATTAAGCTTGTCAGAATTGCTTCTCACAAACTCCTGCTGCTCTAGCAACAGCAAGTGCCAGCAGGCAGCTCTGTTCCCAGAGACTGTGAACATAAACCCAGCAGAAGACAACTTGGTAGTTCTTTGTGGAAGATGAAGAAAGCCAGACAGATGAACTCCCTAATAAACTTCTTCTGTGAACTAAGAGCTGCAGGGAGCTTAAGATTTCATGCTTTTATTTGCATAATGACCAGCATAAGTTCTCATATCACAAAAAGAAATGGACTTTCCTGCCTGAGGCCACCACACTACATCAATCACTTCATCACTTAAGCAGCACAGCCTGATAAAATCACTCCTTCATAAAATAAATGTCTTGTAAGGAGTATGGGACAATTCAGCATTAAGAGCAGGGGGACTCACTATAGGTTAGCAAGAGATTTCCTGATGTGTGAGTCAAACTGCTAAAATTCTTTAGTAATTAGATGTTAAAACATTAAAAGTCTACCTGAGGTCTATTTATCCAGCAACTTATTTAACTATTCTAAAGCACAACTGGCTTAAGACAAACATCTCCAATTAAATTAAGAACATGGGCACAGAAATGGTTGTAGCCAGAATATTAGAATCATAGAATGGTTTTGGATGGAAGAGACACTAAAGACAATCTAGTTCCAACCCCCAGCCATGGCCAGGGATTCCTTCCAGTAGATAACATTGCTCAGGGCCCCATCCAACCTAGTCTTGACCACTTCCAGGGAGAATGCACCCACAGCTTCCCTGGGTGACCTGTTCCAGTGCCTCACCACCCTCACTGCAAATACTTTTCCCTTATGTCATATCTAAACCTATTCTAAGTTTAAAGCTATTCCATCTTGTCCTATCACCACATGTCCTTGTAAAAAGTCCATCTCCAGATTTCTTGTAGGCCCCTTTAGGTGCTGGAAGGCTGCTGTAAGGTTTCCTCAGAGCTTTCTCCTCTCTCAGCCTGTCTCCATAGGGGAGGTGCTCCAGCCCTCTGATCTTATTAATGACCCTTCTCTGGACTCAGTCCAACAGGTTCATGTCCTTCCTATGTTGGGGGCTCCAGACATGGACACAATACTCCAGGTGGGATCGCACTAAAGTAAAGTAGAGAAATATAGTAATCTAATTTGGTCATGCTTCTTTTGATGCAGTTTAGGATATGGTTGTCCTTCTGGGATAGAAGGTATTAACCTAGAAAGAAAACTACTCCCCAACCACTGCCAGTAACCAGACTCTGAACTTGTGGGGTTTTATTTTGGTTTGTTTGATTGTTTTGTGCTTGTTTTTTAAAAAAATTTAATTGTGATTCTTTGTGTTCACCAAGAAGATAGAACACACCTATGTAATTCAGCCCTACATGTACAAGCACTAAGATACAGCCTAGTTATTCTTCTTATTCCCAGTCAGTGCAGGGGATGAAGCAAGTTCTGTGCATGGATGTTAGTTGATGCAAAACAAGCCCTTTTCACATTCTTTGTTTGCAAAATTAAGCCTTTATGTTCCTGATCATCTTCATTTTCATTCTTCAGATAAAGTGAAATTTCTTTATTGATTTTTACTTTGCAATCAGAAATATATAATGCCAAATTTACTGCTTCAGTATAGTCCATTCTCAACAGAGCTCTATAGTCAACTATAATACATTTCTCAGATTACCATTTTTCATGTTGATGCCACTGACATTCATTACTTCATGGCAAAAATGACATGAACTTCCACCTGATTCCAAAGGATGGTGGAAAATAGGAAGATACTATAGAAAATACATGACACTGTCTAGACACAGGGTGAGTAATGCACCCAATGTATTGATAAGGAAAATTATTTTTCAAGTAATAATTCACAGATTAAAAAAAACCTCACCACTACATTCATTAAATGTTTTAGGTTACTTCTTAGGTTAGTGTTAATAAGATAATTTTCTGTGGAAATATGATGCTTCAGTTAGATTTGGAAACACTGGGAGAAGCAGTACTGCAGGTATATATTGCAGGAACATTCTGCCAAAGTGAGAAGTTAAGCTGCGTTCAAGGCTTATTGTTTGGGTTTTTTATATAAAAGAGTATCCAGAAGTCATCCTCAGGTAGTAGTGTAGCCACTTTAATTTGCTGTACCAACGCCTAATATAAGTGAAACAAACCTGGGTGTCATTGTCTCCTCCCAGGGTGTCTAACTTCTCCTAGACAGCCAGGAAACATATCAGAAGAGAAAAATTCTATCCACTAGTAAAAGCATTACCTCTTCTGAGAAAGTATTTTTTTCTGGGATAGGAGGAGTTTCTGGTCAGAGGAGTTTTCCCCTTGGTATTTCACCTTTAATGGGTGATGCTGCCAACCAGACAGGAGATGCCACAGAGCTTTCAGGCTCATTCTGAGAGGTAGAGAAAAGAGGATAAAGACAAGGCTGAAGCCCCTCTAGGTCCAGGCCCACAGGATGAAATTTTCACCAAACTTTTAGAGCTTCAGAAAAGATAACAGATAACTCTGATCTGAATCTTAAAGTGCATCGCTACTATGACTTGTGAATGATAAGTAAGATGTGAACTCAGACATCTTTGAACTTATCTTCATTTTGTCCCCAAAAGGGTCCATTTTACTGCAATTTGCAGATGAAGGTGGTTACCAAACTAAAGTCACAAATTCCTCTGGTTGAGACAACAGTCATAGCATGTAAGCTTGTCATGTTCCAGGCGTCTGATCACAGAGAGGGAAAAAGGCCTGAGGTTTTCAAGACTTTTTTCTTTATACTCTGTGTACACTGGTGCCAAAGAGGATTATCCCCCCTCACCCTTCCATTCTTCTGGCTCCTTTAATTCTCTTTTCTGCAATTAGAATTTGACAGAAATAATTAAAGAGATGCAGTATAGCGGATTCTCAAAACAAGGATCATGGATACCTGTCTCATAACCATCATCCTTTATGTTACATTATCCCACATAATATCTGATAAATGTGTAAGTTTAATCTGTTTCAGTTTAAATAGTATGATTTTCAACATACTAAGTGTGATTGATTTTTTTTTTTTCCCCAGAGGGTTGAAAGATGCATTGCTTTCTTTTCTTTTAAATCTACCCTCCTCAAGAGATATGGGCTCTGTTAACCTTCAGGGAGTTGGGCTGTTAATTACTCCCTCTGCCATTGGGATCACCCATTCCTAAACTTCCTGTTTGGCATTGAGAATTCACAGAAAATTTCATTTTATTTCTCATGAATCATCTTAGCAAAAGCCAGTGAATAGCTCTCTTAAATATCCTTGGGGTGGAAGGGATAAACAGTCCTTGAGAAAAACAGAGTGCACTACAGATGTGTAGTAGCACAAACATAGGAGGTAACAATGGAATGCTGCAACCCAAGGGGTCCTTTAGATAACAGTGAGAGTGTAAAGGCAGTGGCCAAACAAAACAACTCCCTTACCTGTAGTAAATACTAGGTATTCCTTTATGGATGGGAAAAAAAGCTCACAGTCCCTTCAAGATGGAGTGCTCACAGCCAAGTCTACTCACTGTTTAATCAGCAAACACAAATCAGAAATTCTGTATTATCAGAATTGCCAAGTATTTACAATGTGCGAGTCTTGGCAAAACACCCTGTGCTCAAGCTGAAAGAAAATGAATGCTTTTTCCCCTGGAAACTGCAGTTAATTAACCAGAGAGCCATTCCACCTTGTTTGCCCTTACACAGAAGACAAGTCGATTGAAACTAAATCTCAACTAAAGTGGATTTAAGTTTCTAAAGAAGCTTTCTGGATGTTCAAGCATAAGTTCTATGCATCTCCTTTGATTCCAGCATGGATTTTGTCAGACTGATGCCACAAAATTAAATTTTGGATGTACATCTCCCCAGAAGTCATCAAAGAAGAATATAATTTTCAGTTTATAAACCAGAAAAAATAATCTGGGTGAGGGGGAAGTTGAGAGTGGGAAGGGGGGAAGTTACTTAAAGGGAGCCTGGAAATCAATTGGAGAGTAAAGGTATTAGTTCTTAAGAAAAAAAGTCACCACCACTGGAATTCATACTTAAATGAAGTTTCTAAACATCAGAAAGGATAATAATATATGCTGTGGAAACCCTATGATCAGAGTTTTCAAGTACAACAGATTTGCCCACTAGGAACCATCCATCAAAGCAGCTTTAATGATCTAAATGTCACTGTAAAGCAAAGAAACTCCAGGAATGTTCTGTTATTATGCCTGGAAGAGTAACACTTATACCTTCAATATTTAGAAAAGAATATGAAGAAACAGAAAGCAGCAGTGCTCTGTAACAAAATCAAGTATTATTTACTCAGCAGGATCCTTTGCCTGTTTCAGGAGGGGTTTTTTTGTTTGTTTGTTTATTTTTTTAAAAGAGCAAGTACTTGTTGCTGTCAAAAAAACAAATGTGCTGAATGTTTTTCATCTTGGCAAGAAACTCTAAGTGATGCATGTCACTGTGCACTAACAATGCATATTTCAGGTAAGATGATTTTACCTTATTTTAGGCCCTAGCACTTATTAATAGGAATGGAGATATCAAATAAATTGTTTAACACTAAATACTTTTTGGAAGTAGTAGAAGTATGCACAATATAACAATATTGCATATTATTACTAATATGAACCATTTATTTTAAATTGTTGAGATCAACCAGATCATTGCCTCATTGTCCCCTAAGTCATGTGTAGGTCTTGCCAAATGAGGAGTTAGGAGGTACAAATGAAGCACTCTTAAATCAGTTGCTTAAAAATTCAATTTACTTCATTTATTATATAACTTTGCATCAGTACGGACAAAACATTAAATGTCTCTTCATCTTTTAAAATCCTATAGTTTAGAGATATTTAGATACAATAGACGAATATCTAACTTTTTCCCCTATGTTGTTCTGCAGTAGTTTGCTGAAGGTGGAAGAAACTGTGAATAGTAGTCCAAAGGCAACCATCAGGGTTACAATAGAGAAACTGAAAATGGTTGAATGGGTACTGTTATTTTCTAATCCATGAAAGAATTTCTTCTTTTTCTTAGATTAATATGAAGTAGAGACTAAAAAACTGAGTTCAATTAAATTTTCTATTAAATTAATAACATTTGCTTTATCTAAATAGCCTTAAAATGAATTTAGTAGAAAAAACATGTATGTATATCATGCTGCTATGAAAATAATTGTCCTACATCTGCAATACAGGTTTTGAGCAAGCTATTATATGCAGCTATTCAGAACAAGTCTTGTGATTGACAAAATACAAAGATAAAAGTGATGCCACCAAGATTGTTTTAAATATTTCATTTTTCCTGGTCAAGAATACTTTTAATCAAGACCCAAAAAAAAAAAAAAAAAAGAAAAATCAGCATTATTCTAAAGGAATTTAAAGGTAGTTAGTCCTGATGATTACAATTCTGCTAAACTGCAACGCAACTTGTAATCAAGAGCCTCAATTCAGAAAGCATTCCAAATCCTTATTAGAATATGATAGAGGTAATGAAGAAATTAAGATGATCATTGTTTGTGTTTTACTAAAAACACTGAGTTTATTAGGTTTAAATTTTCACACACCATTTAAACCCTAATACTATTATGAAGGATTGGATACCTTCATATTATTTCATCTTATGCCCAAATGTTAGATAATTTCAGTAAATTCCTCTGCCATCTGTCACCCACATTGAAATTTATCATCAGCAAACTAAAACTCTATAACTATATTAATATCTAATATGAACATAGTTTAAGATTTCTGAAGTTCTGCATGTTGTTTGGTTCCTTGGGATGATGAGACAGCTTATCTGAGAAATTCTACAAAAGTAATGATTGCCATGGGTCAAGACTGGACACCAGTTCTAAAAAAGTGGCTTGAGTTTCCTGTACTAAACACGAATATAGTACATGTAGTGTCTTTTATTTTTTTCCTCCTTCTTATTTTATTCTAAAGCAAATCCCCATTCTAGCTGGTCTTCTTCCAACAAAAGGCCATAAACAACAATTTCTAAGCCCATAAACACATAAAAATGGCACAAACTTCCATACTTTTCTTCTCAATATTTGAAAAAACCCACACACCAAGGAATTGTATCAGTTTAACTGTCTTAAGTCAGTAGAAGTGAATTATATTGATTTGGCTTAATTTGTTAACAAGCTAAATGAATGCACTCTAATTCCAAATAACCAGAGTTGCACCTATTCAACAAAGTCAATTTAGAAGGAAATTTAGTAAAATTCAATTCAGTTTGTTTATGCGTGTAGAAAAAGTCTGTGGGAAAGCATATGCTAGATAGCCTTAGGAAATGGCATCACATATTTCCTTTCCAGCATGGAATACAGCATCCATTCCAGAAGTTCAAAAGTTCAAATAGGATATTCTACCAGAAAGTAGCAATTATGAATTCATCTTTTATCATATTATTGCAATTCATAAAATGCATGTGGGTGAGGAGACATCATTTGGTGCATTAAAAAAAGAAACAAGTGTTTTTGGCTATGAAATATAGATTGTCAATATCAGTAAGGTTTGAATGCCAAATATGAAAATAATGCATGAAAGCCTGAAAAAAAAAAAAAAGAAAAATTAAATGGCATCTGTAGAATCATAGAACTGTAGAATATGCAGAGTTGGAAGGGACCTACAAGAATCGAGTCCATCTAAAAAACCATCAGAAACTACAGAAACCAGGCTTTGGATTTTTTTGCACCCTTTTAATCTTACTGCCAAGAAACAGGTTTTGTTATAACTTATTGTAGGAAAAGTTAAAATCTGAATGCAGTACTGTTCAAGAAACGAATTTATTCCTAGCATCTGAAGTATTGCTTGACATTGCTTTAAGGTTGCATTACACTTCTTTCCATTGTTCCCCATTGAACAGTTACAGGGTGAGGTACATTACTTTGAAATAATGAAAGCAGAATTCATCCTCATTTGGCTAAAGAGGAAATTCAGATGTGTATTTCTGTTATTCTAAGTACGTGACTCTGCAGAATTTCATGTTTTCCAACTATTATGGAAAAAAAATTACAAATGTATACAACACTGGTCTGTCCTCCCCATGAAAATCCAAATGTTTTTACACCCACAGAGTATAGATGTTTCACTAACTTTGCTGTTTCCCAGCTTATCTAAAAAGAAAATAAAATAAATTGGTGTCAATTTCAATGGAATTTTTTGTAGAACACCCCAGATATATTCTCATTCCCTTTTTTTTTTTTTTTTTTTTACTTTGGCCACTGAAAGAACTGTCCAGTTTCCATTGTTAGCATCGGAAAAACATGTTTGAGTAAGCCCTTATTACCTTATGAATTGTCCATCGCTCAAAATACACTTTAGAAGTTTGGAGGAAGGACCCGGTGGTTTGTATTTTTCCTAACTGTGTTTTCCTCCTGTTTTCTGAGAAATATACTCACTCAATCATCTTCACCTCATTTAAGGAAAGACTAAGAAATTCTGTCTTTCCAGAAAAGCTTTATACAGAATTTGAGATCTTCAGTGTTTAAATACAAATGAGATTTATTTGTCTACTTCAATGATAGAGAAAATAGAATTTGAACACAATGACAAAAATGCATGTACTTTCAAAACCACTTGGATGATTTCAAAAGAGGAGGTTATGCATCTACAGACTTCCAGCTTAATGCTGTGTTTCAAGTACATTCTTAAACTGTGACTTTTGAATCACAAAGTATTTTTGCAGTCTCAAATTCTTTCAAAACTTTATCAAAGTCTAGGGATATGCGTGCAGCTGCACATTTCCAGCATCTTCTAAGAGTGCTGATTGTGTGATTCATACAAAAGATATACATTTTAAAAGAACTGCGTATGTGTTATTTAAGACCCCTAAAAATTTACTAGTATTTTCATGGATGCTTGGCAAGCACTAAAGTAAAATTTGACTATAAAAATAATTTAAGAAATCTGCACTCAAAAATGTGCTTATCATAATATTCACCAGTAAGTCATTAAATTCATTGGTGCTGTTTAAATTCTAAAAATTTTAAAGCTCCAAATCCCCATATTCACATCTATCCCTGCAGTGCCCAACTTTCTTCCAAGAGAAAGGACAACATTTTTCATCATAAAAAAGTGACAGTGCATGACAGATCATATGCCACAAATAGTAGTGGGACTTCTTTGAAATTACTGTCTTGCTGAATACTTAGAATATGCTTAAGCATATGCAGGCAATTGTGTTAAGCGTACCAAGCTTAAATGAAGCTTCCAAAAATACAGGATTTATTTTGACACTTCTGTGATTAACAGTCTTAAATAGAAAGAAATAATACTCAGATGAGCCTCACACATTGTCACGTACTAGAGAAGGCATTCCCCAACACAAATGATTTATAAAATGGTCTCTACCTGTGTCATTGCTTTTGGTTTATGACAGGGTTGGGTGATTTGCCCTGGATTTCTTGGAGAAGGGATGTGATGGTTTTATCGAAATCACTGCTCTTCTGTCAGGAATTTATTTGTGTTCTTTTATTACTCCATGTAGAAAAGAAGCCTTTTACAGTCCTGCTTCTAGTAAACAGAACATAGATCATTACAAATAAAAAATGGGTTGCTCATGAAATGATGTGTGATTCTCCAAACTCTTACTTGTGAAAGTAACACAATAACTTTGAAAATATCACAGATGAGGCCTACAGTAATGCATTAGGTCACAAAGGCATGGGAAATCCTTGGGCTAAATTAAAGCAAAAACAATGTCCAATGATCAATTACAACATTTTATTTACGGCAGTAATGATTTAAACCTTAAACATTAAGATAGTCTGAACCACTCATGGTGACAATGATTTAACTTTCCTGAGCACCCAATGGCAGAACAGCAATTCCAACTTTTCTGACTTTAACTTTTCTGAACAGCAAATGGCAACAATTTCTGAACAGTCCATGGTAGCAGCGATTTATACTTTATGACAGGCTGAACAGCCCACCACAGAAGTAATTTACACTTTTAAAAGGAAGAGAAGAAGGAAAGACAGAAAAAGAGAGATAGAGAAAAAGATCCAGATCACCACCACACAGGGTTCCGAAGATATCTCTGGTCCATTTCCTGTTGATGGTGGGTGAAAATGCAACCCCTCTTACTTGGGCTATTTGTAGGCTAGCCCTTGTATGTGCACAATTTGTTATTTTCAGTCTTTTCAGAAAGGGTTGGGGGAGTCTTATGGTCTCAAACCCACTCTGTCAGAGACGCAAGTGCAATGTTGCCTCAAACTTGGGTTTGGAGGTCGTTCCTCAGGATAAGGAAGCTGGTCCCAGAAAAGTGCTATCCTACTGCCGCAAGACCCTCTTTTCTAACCCCACCTTATCTTGTTGGCATGGTAACATACCTTTTCTCTTCTGCTGAGTGTTTGAGATATTTACTCTTTCAGGTTTTTAGTCTCTCAAGCAAACATTCCCAAATTGTATGCAGAGGGAGAAATCTCCAAAGCAGTTCAGAGAATAATTCCCTGAAGTAAGTGTAACTACTACATTTCATGTAGTTTTCCTATTTCCATTCTCAAACCATTTCTAGCTATAAGTTACTGACAAAAGCCCCCAAATGCCAGCAGCAATTTGTCTGGATAACACACCTTTATCACTCATTTATCCAAATTGAGAATTATCTGATTTATTTGGCATTAAGAAACTGAAACTTTCACAGGAAAAGCTGTGAAGATGCAATGTTGTTATGAATATTCATTATAGCAGTGCATACTATATTTGGGGACAAACAACAAGGGTATTTTATGGTGTAGCAAAAGGGAGACCAGAAATGAGGATGGTCACCTCATAAACAGAGACACAAACAAAGCAAAGATATTTAATGTCTTCTTTGCCTCAGTCTTCAACACTCATGATGTTCTATCAATATCCCCTGCAAAAAACAACAACAAAACAAATCCTCACATTCAACCTAAAAACCCAAACCAGCAAAAAAAAAAAAAGAAATTAGAACTCAATGGTATTATCCAATTTACACACTTTTAAATTTTTGCAATTTATTTTCTCTACTGAAGATCAGTGAATGGAAGGACATAAAGTGTGGATGTTTGGGGTTTTTTTAATGGTTTCCGCCACTTAGGTGGTGCTCAGCATAATTTGTTTAAAAGCTTATAACAAGACTATCCTTTCCTCCACTTGCTGGGGGCTTTTATTAGTTCGTTGTTTCTGGTTTTTTTTGTTTTGTTTTATTTTAGTTTTTCCTTGTTTGCTTGGATTTTTTAATTTTTTTATTTTTTTTTCATTTCTGAAAAGGACATTTGTTCTTAAAAAGTGATCATGCTTTGCAAGAAATACATTGCATATAAAGTTTTTTGTCCAGCTCCAGCAGAGTGGAGACCACTGTAGAGTATATATTGAGAGCATCTTTCAGATCACTCTGACTCTTGAGATAAAGTGTAAATCTAGAAATGGTATGAACTCCCATTTTGGACATCAGAATCCAGAAATGCAGAAATGTCAACGGAAATTTGGCAGCCATTAATGTAAAGTGGTAATTATGCACCTATCTGATATTATTGCATAATTGCAGGGCTTTGCATGTGCAAGCATTTTTTTGTCATTACACTGATTTTTTCACTGTCTGAAGAAGTGTTATTTTCCTTTTTACATTCTTTCCATTCAACAAGTAACAAACAGAGGATCCAACTTGAGGCATGTATGAGCAGTATAAGAAAATACTTATCAAAAAAACAGTAAACACACTTTTCCATGCAGAATTTGCTCAATTTAGTTTGAAAGTAGGTGCAAGATATCTGCTTAGGGGTTAGTAAAGAGCCTTTATACAATTATTTGCTGTCCACTCTACAAGAAATTTTCAGCTGAAGAATACTGTGACAGTAGGATTCAGACTAGCAGCGTCACACAGTGTTACACTGCGGCAATACTTCCTTTATGACCTTGCCAATTCTTGCTGAATGCAAGCCACTGCAGAGGGATCTTGCACAGGCTGGATTGATGGGCCAAGATGAATAGTATGAGGCTCAACAAGACCAAGTCCTGGGTCCTACACTTTGGCTGAAACAAGCCCAGACTGTGCTACAGGCTGGAGACAATGCAGCTGGAAAGCTGTCCCATTGAAAAGGACCTGGGGGTGCTGGTTTACAGCTGTACATGATCCAGCTGTGCCCAGGTAGCCAAGAAGGCCAGTGCCATCCTGGCCTGTACCAGCAACAGTGTGGCCAGCAGGACCAGGGCAGGGATTGTCCCCCTGTACTCGGCACTGGTGAGGCCACACCTCGAATTCTGTGTTCAGTTCTGGGTCCCTCAATTCAAGACACACTTGGGAGCTGAGAAGGCACACATGACCAAGGGAGGCTCTTTGGGGTCTATAATAGATGACACCAGCAGGCAAGTCTTTTTAGGCTTTTTGGAGGGGTGGTTTTGGTTTTGAGGTTTCTCTGAGGGATGTTTGTACTGGGGATTTTTATACCTACTGCATAATCTCACAGCCTCAGATTTAAAAAAATCCAAAAGAACATATATTAAAGGAGAAAACTTTGTAATACTGCCAATAATAATAATAATAATAATAATAATAGTCTTATAAAATATCTCAAGTCTAACTATCTGCCCTTAGGTCAAACATCCGGAAGTATCAAACTCAAACAAGAAGTTATTACAAAGGAGTTTTGGAGTATGACAGATGATACATCAAAATGGTTGTAAGGACATTTACCAAGTAAGACAGCAAGCCTGACCTGCAAAGTCTTGATCATATTCTTTCCGTAGATTTCTGCAGTGCCCTTACCCTAAGCTTATGTTATGAGACTAAAAGAAAGGACAATTTTGACATATATCTTCATTTTCCTGTTCGATGCAGCTAATAGCTCTTGCTGCACATCAAACCTAGACAGACATGGGAGATACATAACAGTGAAAAAACATAAAGTTTTTGAGACACCAAGGGGACAAGTGCACTGGTGTTCTTATAAGATTTGACTGGCATGGTCTGAGACGTGCTTAGACATTGTAATGAAGTTTGATATTCACATACAATTACTGAAAAGGAATTGTAAAATTGAATCTAGACAAACAAAGTATTAAAATATGTTGTTACATAGCAGTGGGGTGAAATTGAAGCATTCAATGTGTTTGGGGGTTTGTCCTATACAAGCAATGCAAACGCAATGCTAGCAAATTGCCTTCACAGACTGTAAAGTGAAAGGGAGAATATGAGTTGCAGGGAAAAGTGTTCTACCTAAAGAAAAGCAGAGTCATTTCCAGGAAAAGTAGACTCATCTCATCTCCAAATGGCCCCAGTAAATCATGGCTCCCTGGCTCCAGCACAGACTCCACAGACCATGGCTGATAAACAAATGGTTTTGAATCCCAGCCATTCCATGGACACCTTTAAAAGTAGAAAGAGGCAAGCTCTGGGTGGGCTTCTAGAGAAACAAAACTGGCTGATCTGCACAGGTGAAAATTCATACATACATATAAATAATCTCCCTTCATAAGGCTTTTCACCACTTCCTAAGTTATTTAAATTAAAACATCAGACTAAATTAAAACATCTTCTTCCTTCTGCTTTTCAAATTACATCCCATATAATCAGAAGAATAGCCCATGGAATAACTTATCACCTATTACTTGGAATGTCTATATTAGGAAAGACACATTCAATCCCTTCAGAACTAACATTTCATTTTGGTCAGTGAATTTAGGCAGCTTGTTTTTTTCTTTTTTCCTGTATATGCCATGGTATTTTTTCATAGCAACCTTTATAGAGAAATATAGTAACTATATACACTCCCCTTCAGATAACCTGGTTCAAACACAGAAAGTCTGTTACTAATTTTGCAAGGGATGTATTTAGTCCCTTCAGTTGGTGGAGGAAGTGAGATTAATATTGATTTCAAACTTCTTACACAGGTTGTTCCAGGAAAACATCACAAGCACGCAAATTAATTTTCTGTTTCTAATTTTTTAATTTTTATTTTTTTTAATTCAAGTCCTGCTGACATTACTGGGACTTCACTGGGAGAATTAAGCTGCAAAGGAAGGAACAACACTTCTGGAAAAATGTGAGGGACTAAATAAGAGAGGTCTGCAGAAAGGCAGAAGCTGGTATTGGGGAATAACAGATGAAACGATGAACATATTGGACCTAAATGTTACATACATAAGGAAACTATCAACAAGAAGCAAATCCCTTGAAGTGAAATATTCTTTCACAAATTATGACAGTTCCCTTTTACTAAGTTGATTTACAGCACAGAACTAACAAAGAACCCTAATAATCTGGAAAGCAAAACAGTCACTCAAAAGTAAGCCACAGGTTTACTCGAAACACAAAAGACTTCTGACAGTCTTTTAAATAGCTACAAGAAGAGCTTGACTCTTCAGAAACTGAAATCTTAAAAGTGAAAATGGAAAAAAAAAAACCAAAACCCTGAAACTTCAGCAAATTATTTTGAAAAAGGCAGTTTTTGGGTTTAGTACGTGTTTTTCTGTCCTTCAGTTTATTGCAGGAAGATTACTTTTTATGTAAAAGAAAAATGAACACTTATATATGCTTTGGAGACCATTTAAGTCAGTAACTGGGATGAAAGTTCACATAAATTAAAAAATTAAATATGACAAAAGTAAATTCCACCCTAAATATATTGGCTATATGGGTTTTTACTTTTAGTCATTTTGCAATGGCATCTCATACTTGTTTCATCATTAAAAACCAGTAGTATAATAACAGATCTTAACTTTTTAATGAAAAATATTTAAGCATCTGATTCATCACTGGAGGAAAAAAAAAATAATCTCAGACAAGTTTGCTGAAAAGATTTTAAGATTTTCCAGTGAGGAAGGTTGTGGCACGTGTGGAATAAATTTAAGTTATTGACTTCACAAGACTAAAATTTGTGAGTGCAACTTCATGGTGTGTCTAAAGTATACCTCTACAGAAATATTTTTTTCACATCTAATAGCATCTGCCACAGTGAGTACTTGAGAGGCACAAAATCTTAATCTATGTGGAAAATAATTGCATCCGGTTCTAATAATTCTTCCTGTATTTCAAACAATGAGCTTCTGTGTTCTTTCCCTTTAAAGAAGGCTGCTTAAAAGAACAGGGGACAATTATTTATGCATCTGAAAGGCATATTCTGTTTACATGTACACAATCAAATATCTTCTTATTTCTGCTCTCTCATAAATATCAATTCCATATAAAACACAATGCACATAAGTTAGTTCAGTCTTTGCTTCTGTGCAAGTGAAATCACTCCCTGTCCGTCTGTTACATGAAAAGGGGAGATTTATTCAAATTCTTAGTGTTTGATCAGTCTGTCAGAGCCCCAGGAACACTGAGACCCTTGTGCCCAACCATTCTGTCAGTGTCTTGCTATGGGCACCCTTCTCTGAGCAGTTCACTGATCAGAGGGAAGCTCAGCTGGCTTATTCAGGGCCACACTCCAAACAGAGAGACCCACTCCTGGCTCTCCACAACTTTACCCACTGCCAGTGACTGCCAGCAGTCCTGAAGGACTCACATTAAGAGTTTCCAGAACAACACTTTCAATTAATAAAATTGTGAAGGGTTTAGGTGACCATGTCTGCCTTCAAAAACATATTCAAAGCAATATACTAATTCAAAGCACTATGCAGACAAGCTCTAACACCCAATAAAAATTGATTTGAGATAATAATTCAGCACTCACAGAGAATGGTTCTTACCCAGTAGACCTCTGTATGGGGAAGAAGCCAGGTTCAGCCTGTTGACTGATTCCAGAAATTATGATGGAGTCTTCCCCAACTCTTCCCCATTCCTAATTCACTCTTATACTATTTCTTTATGTTTAGGTGGAGCTTGACTGACTTTTGCCATACCTCTCATTCTGTGAGGCATGGTTGTACCTTTGGCATGGGCATCTCAGTGTAGTATCTGAGATAACCTGGGGATGGGGGCATGCATCAGTCCAAGGAGAGTGATTTCACCATGGCTCTTCATTCAGCAGCAGAATATTTTCCTTCATCTCTCTTGGTTTTCAGCTGCTGTGCAGTTTATCAACTAGAAAGCATCACTGAGTTCCCTCTTCTGTAAGGGTTTTGACAGAGCCTGGCTGAGGTGTTTCCATTCCACTCCACTCTCCATCTAGTCCTCCTTAGTATTATTTGTCGGAGGCTGGATATGCCAACTGTATTCCATCCAGGGAGTAGCAACCATATTTTCCCCTGTAATTTCTGTACTGTTGTCTTTTTTTACCCTCAGTCATCTGCCCATACCCTCCAAGATGAGATCTATGTAAGGTATAGAGGACAGTTTGATTGCTAGTCTGAGCCACCAGCAGGGTACCACTAAGATCTGGTTCCTTCAGCATCTATACAGCTCTACTCTGGTGTTCCAGCAGGTTTTTCACACCCAAACCCTCTGTCTGGGGCATATGTGGGATCTAGAGGAGAGTGACACATGGTACTTGTAATTATTTATGATTTCTCTCTTTCAGAAACACTTTTTGAGAAAGTAAGGTGGACATTTGATTTATTTTCTGTCTAACAAAGACTATTTTGTATTTTTGAGAGTTGGAATTTCATACGTTGTTCTTAAAATATGCACTAATAGTAAAAGCGTGAGATTAAATAATACCTTTTATTATTTATTTCACACATCATTTAATACTGACATATATTCCCAAAAGCCAAATTATATTACATTTGCAAAAAGAACTGTTAGTGTAGGAGGAATAAACCTAATTATTTACCAAGGATGGAATTATGAGAACATAATTTCCATTATAGATTCATAATGAAGTGTCAAAAAGGGCTACCTTATACCCCCCAACCCCAAAATGACAAGCAGTAATTTCTGTTTTCTTTACAACAATATCATTGTTTCAAGTACAGCATTAAAGAGTTAAGCTTATTAGCATAAAGGTACTGATAAACCTCAATTTGCTATTATTTCTACTATTTTTAAACCAAATTAATTTAAAAAAAAAATAAACCAAACATTTTGTGGAAGAAGAATTTGGCATAGTATGAACTTATATTTCCCTTGAGTTCCCAACATCAAAAATACAATCTCTTTCTTTGTGGTTTCAAGGATGAGCTCTCTTCAGCCCTAGGGTAACCTCTGCTTTACAGTGAAGGAGAAAAAGATTTATCCCATTTCTGCTCCATCATGCTCTCCACTAGCAGAAGCAGAGAGAGTTGATTATCCCTCAGTATTATTTTCTTCTTTGAAATTGAAAAAGAAGGACACAATAAAAAGGAGACAACTATGATATATTAATCAAAGGAAGGTGGAAAATTGGTATTTAGGGAGAAGAAAACAACTATGAACAAAACCAACAGAGCCATAACAAGCTAGGTATAAAAAAAAAAGTTGAAAACTCAGCTGACAGATATTACCATAATATAAGCATACATTTATGTAGTACACTTTCACACTCAACATGATATCTCTTCATTACAATACTGCTCATAGATTAATGAAAAAAAAAAAAAAAACAAAGAAGAAAACCAAACCACAACAAAAATGTACCTCAGATATCCTCCTTCTAATATTAATGGCCGCCATGAACTCCAGCTGGCACAGTATTGTGTTCATTCATAAGTTGAAACAATTTTCAAAACATGTACTTTATAAGTGACCCTTTTATCCAGACTGGTTATTTAAAGCTGACAGGCATATCTAAGGTTTCTGAAGAAATCTGCCATCAGACATGTGAAGCCTTCCCACCTTACCACCATTCTCTCTCTACTAATTAAAAAATAAACAATAAAAAAGAAACAAAACAAAACAAACAAAAAATAACAAAAACCAACCAAACAAAAAAGAAGATTTCCTGGCTTTATATCTGCAGATTATAAGTTTTTCCTGCATGAGAGCATTACAGAAACTTATTTATCCATGCACCCCAGGGAAAACTAGCTAGCCACAAATGGTGGTTTAAAGGATTACATAACAGTACTTGCTAAAGGCTGTTTAATAGCTTTAAAACCCACTATGAAATCTTTTGACTTTCAGAGTGCCTTTATTTAAAGACAGATAATTTTACCCCTTTGGAAACCACTGCATTATTTAGCAATGTGAAACACATTTTTTGCAAGCACTGGATATCTTACTATCTCCAAGACCTGATGACTTGTGGAATTAATGACGAAAAACTGAAGAAAAAGGAAAGGAAAGGAAAGGAAAGGAAAGGAAAGGAAAGGAAAGGAAAGGAAAGGAAAGGAAAGGAAAGGAAAGGAAAGAAAAGAAAAGAAAAGAAAAGAAAAGAAAAGAAAAGAAAAGAAAAGAAAAGAAAAGAAAAGAAAAGAAAAGAAAAGAAAAGAAAAGAAAAGAAAAGAGGAGAAAATCAAAAGGGAAGGGAAGGGACTTGTTTTGCCTTTTCAATGTTAAATTAATTAATTACATGTGAAGATGTACCTGAGATTCATGCAGAGAAATCTCATCAAGAAATTTCTGGAAAAAAAAATCAAGTAGGTCTTCTCTGTGTGGATTTTATAAAAATGACCCACAGAAATATTTATCTACTAGGTTCTGAAAATGGGCAAGCTAGCATAACTATATGCTTTATTTTAGAAATATTTCTTTTTGATCCTTTCTTTACACAATATTACCCAGGTATCAGAAGTATGTTGACGTATAAATACTGTTTTCTACTTGAGCAAAAAGGATCATCTACATGGATATCTAAAACCTTAAATGCTGACCCTTAACATCTTCATTTTCTTGTTTTAATATCCCAAAATATGGGTCCATTTAGAGGCCAATTGTGTGAACACCCTTCCCTCTCTATAACTTTATTACCTTTCTCTGTTGTCAATCACTTCTACACAAAATGTGTTCTCTAATGCAGTAATGATGAAGATGAAAACAAGGACATACTTACTGTCTTGAAACACATTCAGCCACTGCTGTTGTGGAATGGAAATGTTACAGATTGCAGTTTACTTAGATAAATTACAAAGAACAGAGAAAGGTTCCTGGAAAAAATAAGGGATTTTTATGTAAAGAAAAATCCATAAACAGTTACAGGATGTGAAGAACGACTAAAGAAATACAACCCATATGCGTTTGAAGAATATAGTTCAGTGGGTTTGTTTATTATATGTCTATAAAACCCAAAATAAAATCTAATCTTTCCACTTTTGTCCAAATAGAGATTTTGCTTTCAATATTTTGTTTATATAATAAATATGGCATTATGCTATATGTTCTAAAGTACACAATGTATATGCAACCTACGTGTAATCTGTAGCATAATATTTAAATCATTATATCATGCATTTTGCAGACTATATTAAAAATTACATTTAGTGATTGACAAGTATTTTTAATCTTTCCAGGAAATATCTTTCTTTTTCTTCTACTTTCCACTATTTTTCCCTTTTTTCCTTATCTCAGTCTGAGGATGTGAAGCTCTCCGGTAGACTGGGACAAGCAGCAAGACCCATTGATTTTTTTTTCTTAAACTCAGAAAATGTGTGAATATACCTTTTTTTCAGCTGTCTCTTCTTTTTTTTTTTTTTTTTTTTTTTTTTTGTCCGAAAACAAGAATGTGAAATTGTATACACATCTTATTAAATAGTGACTTCAAAGAAATTAACTGTATATCATTCTAATAAGAGATATATTTGGAGTGCACTGCCTTACACTGCATTTTTCTTAAATGTAATTTAGTTAGAAAAAAAAATTTTTATAAGTCATTCCATTAAACTTGAAGTTGTTGTAAGTTTTGGGTACTGTATAAATCCTCAAGCAAATTACACTTACAAAAGTATACCCTTAACTTCACTTCTTATGCTGAATGTGATGGGGAGTTTGTAGAAAATTTCAAATCTCTGTTTTAGACTTTAATTTCATTGCTTTCTAATGTAAAGTTGAACCCTAAACTGGCTGACCATTTGGTTGTAATATTGCGAGCATCTTTTCCATTTTTAAGTCATTTACAAATAACCCATAGATATAATTCTTATCATTAAATCTTCTGGCTGAACATCATTGCTATTTAAGGAGAAGGCCTGCCTGGCCAAACGTAAGGAGGTTTGGAAATATGAGCCTCTGCCTAGAGCTATTCACATACATGTCAGGAGCAAGCTCCTGTTCCAAGCAGAGAAGCCTGACAGCAATCTTTCTGCTATCAAACATGTAGCTTTCAAACTGGATCACAGGTCTTCTGCAGCTTTCTGAGAATTTTTAACACCTGTATTTTCAACTGAAATATTACCTGTATTGCATTAAACATCACTTTACAAGGAAGCTACAAGCAGGGCAGTTAATTTATCCTTCAGATTTTTTTTTTTTTAATGATAAGCAGTTAGAACTAAAAGCTGTTGCCATTGTCATTATAAGCAGGAACATTTCCACCATTTTGCCAGCTTTTAGTTTCAATAGTATTTTATCATAGGGTAATAACTAGCAACTCCTATCTGGTATTTCCTTCCATGATAGCAAAGCTCATTTTTCCTTTATTATCAGGAAACCTTTCAAGAAACTTACACTAATGCAATTTTTCTATTACACATATATTATTTCTCCCTTCCTTTCTGCTCACATTTCTTCATACAGACAACTCCCAATACTGATAAAAGTAATGCCTCATATAGACTCAGGTTAAACTGGAATTCTCATTAATTCTCATATTACCAAGGATATGCTTGGTAAGATTTACATTGTTTTTTCCAGTTAATTTGTGAAATGATATTAACTGCATTTGTGCTGATGACAAAACTGGGGGGCAGGCTCATACACCAGAAGGTTGTGCCGCCATCCAAATGGACCTGGTCAGGCTGGAGAATTGGTCTGACTGGAACCACATGAAATTCAACAAAGGTATGTGTGGAATCTGTACCTGGGAAGGAGCAAACCCCGGCACCAGTATATGCTAAGGGATAGGCAGCTAGAAATCAGCTTGGCAGGAAAGTCCTGGTGGACACCCAAGGTGAATACGAGTCAGTAATGTGCTCTTGTGGCAAAGAAGACTGATGGTATCATCAGCTGCATAAATAGAAGTGTTGCCAGAGATCAAGAGAGAGGATACTTCCCCTCTACTCAGCACTGTGGGGACAGTGTCCTGTTCCAGGCTCCTCAGCACAGGAGGGACATGGACATACTGGTACAGCAAAGAGCCAAGGTGATGGACTGAAAAAATTCCCATGTGAGGAGAGGCTGAGAGCTGGCGCTGTCCAGCCAGGAGAAGAGAGGTCTCTGGAGCGATATTTTCACTGTATGTAAATACTTGAAGGAAGGTCATAAATGGGACAGAATCAGGCTATTTTCAGTGGTGCCCAGTGACAGGATCTGAGTCAGTGGGAATAAACTAAAATGCAGGAGGTTGTTTATGAACATCAGGAGACACCTTGTTACTGTGAAGATGAGTGAACACTGGCACAGTTTTCCTGGGCAGGTTGTGGAGTCTCCATCCTTGGAGAATGACTGGACTGTTAGTCAAAGGATGTCTGGACATGATCCTGGGGATCCAGGTCTATGTAACTGCTTGAGCTGGAAGGGGTTGGACCAGATAATCTTTAGAGTTCCCTTCCAAACTCAACTACTCTACAATTTCATTTGGAGATAGGAAATCAATTAATTCTTCTGACTAGATTTTGAGGGCAAATATATTACTCCTAAGGGATTTAGCATTGTAAGTGGTTATTAATTGCCAATGATTAGAAACTATCAGCTTATTAAAAATCTCACCAGTCAATAAATTAGTATATCAGTATTATCATATTTAATTCTGTTCCAAATAGCTATCAGCTTTCACTAAATACTACCTTGGATTTTCTTCACTATTATAAATGAAAAAATATAAATAGTAACAACATCATTCATTAGGCTTTCCATAAGCTTTGGTTGCATAAATACCTTCTTAAGTAGACGTTTGTTTGGGTTTCTTTAGTGTAAAGGTGGACAGTTCAACTACATGGAGGCATCTTTATTTGGTCATATGTCTGACCAGGTACCAGGGTATCAATTAGGTAAACAAGAACTTATATCCACTACAGGTTTTAGACTCAAAAACCCCTTATTTTTACCTATTAACAACTTTACTATATGCTTATTTGACCCCAGGCACACGGGATTTCAGCTATTTGTATGAACTGACATCTATTCTGTCCTTTAGCTTAGCCCAGAACCTGTCTTCAGAAACAAAAGAGACATGGTGATCACCCCAGCACTGTCTGAACAATCCTTTCCAAAGCAAGACATTTTCTCAGAGTTGATTCAGCTGTACAGGAACAAATCCCAGAGCACAACAGCACAAAGCAGCAGGGCTTTGCTCTCCTGGGCACACATGTACGTTGGTTCAGGGACAGCAACACACAGAAGGCCTTTCTGTGGGAATACTTATATCCAGGTTAGGCTAACTGGAACACTCTGATCCCAGTACTAATTAGCTCAGATGAGCCTTCAGTGGAGATATTCCCTTTGTAGATGTTCACACCATCAATGCCTTCCAAGCGCTTTTTATATTTCCTCTCTGGGTCTAATGGGTATTGGATGGCTGATGGTCACAAACCTAATTCTGACTGCTGAGAATGAAACATTACAGAACATAAAAATATGAATGGAATTGCACAAGGGAACAGAGTCTGAATGGAAAAAATAATGACAAAAATATTAGCTGTTCACCTCTGGCTACAGAGGACAGAAGGACAGAATACATGAAAAGGGGAAGTAGAAAATTCACTACAAAGAATGGAGGGGACAGGGAGCACCTGCCCAGAGCATTCAAAAAGATAACATAGGCAGTAGAGAAAAAATTGCTTTCTGTCCTAAGATATGGCAAGAATATTCTAATGAATCTGATACTAGAAAATATCTGTTACCTATGTAGTCTTTTAGGGCTGAAACTCTCTTGCTGTTCTTTGAGCCATATCAGATGATTTGAAGCGCAAACCTACAGCACTGAAGTTATTAGCTCAGTCTTGTATCAGAGCTTTTCTCTTCCCTTGTAAAAAAATAAAAAAAGGAAAAAGTAAATTGGCTCTATTAGAGATATTATGGACACTGCTTTTCTTTCAGAGGCATCTTATTTTGCTCTACAGTTTTGTTTTCCTGGCATTTACCTACAGAACATTATGTCATACTGTATTGGGGTGGCCCTGACTGGAGGCCAGCTCCTTCCAAAGATGCTCTATCACTCCACAGTACCTGGGGTCAAATAAGCATATAGTAAAGTTGTTAATAGGTAAAAATAAGGGGCTTTTAAGACTGAAGTCAAAGTCTGTAGTGGATACATGTTCTTGCTTACCTAATTTATACCCCACCACTACAAAAACCTGGCCATGCAAACCAAATAAACAGACCCATATGGCAGTCAGTTGCAAGCACAATCTCCACTCATTATCTAATTTCTATACAGGTCAAAACCTGCACAGATTTTCTGCTCAACAAGAAATTTATTCAGTTATGTGGGCTTGGACCCCTCAGCCAGGAGTCTCAGATAAGCTAAAGAAACAAGATCTGTACTAAATCTCACTCTGCATAAAAGCTGTTGTTTTGGAAAATGAACTTACTTGTGCTGGCCATGCTTATACAGTTTCCATTATGTAAATTAATATCTGTTGCTGTCTGACACCAAATATTGTGTTGTAGCTTGCACTTACCTTTACCTTATCTGATAATTTTTTCTGATAAAAACAGGCAATTCTTCACCTTTCCTTTCAAGTTCTAGAATGATGCTGTGTTTTCCATTTACATCTTGATTGTAGATACCTTGTCCAAAAAAACCTTCAAAAATTTCAAACATGTCATACTCAATTTTCAGTACTATTTGTTTTCTGCGTGCTTACTCATCTACCATGTACTGTCCTTGATGACTTTGCAGATTTAGAGGCACTATGGCAGGATTCTTTCCAATTATAAAATAATGTTTGTGACCTCTTTTGTCAACATACTATGAAGTGAGATGTTGTAATGAGATAATACACTCCAACACAAGTGGTAGAAATATAAGGAAAGCAGCCATGAAAATGTTGATCTAAAACGTAGATCCAGGCTTAGAGTCCTTCTGTTTTAATTTACTACTTCAAGCTAATTATTGTGTCTCTAAGTACATTCTCTACCCCCTGTTAGAACACTAATGCAGAAAGAACAAAAGAAACCAAACAAATCAGTGGTTATTTTGAAGACATGAACACCTGCTTTAAAATTAGTCTCACAAGTCTGACTTGACTGGAATAGCACTGCCTTTGATTAGTGCATACAGTCAAGGCTGAGTCATTTTAAGCTTTATTATGAACGTTCCAGTGGCTAAGAGTGAAATTAGACTAATTCTCCATTTTGAAGGACAGATTTTACCTACACAGCACCCAGAGGCAGAAACAGATTGCTATTTGCTGAACACAGCTAGATTAGTTAGGAATGAGAACATAACGTGAATATGAGAAAAGCACTGCCATGTTTTTACACCATAACAATTAGTCTTTGAAAAGATCATGCAGTCATTCTGAGCATACTGAAAGGTGAAGCTGCATACTGCCACTGAAGAATGGGACTGCTGTGCTGAATAAACATGTATTCCTGTTCTAATTTAATGGAGATGTGAAAAGAATAAAAGCCTTAGCACATTGCAGTGTTTTATAGATTGTGCTCTGCTTCCTGAATATTATTAGTTTGGCACAACACAGAATCTGATCTCGATAGACCTTGATCACATTAATGGAGGCTACTACCTCTATTACTAATGGCAATGGAAACTCCTCAGGCAAAGTTCTGCATTAGTAAAGTTAATGGAAGTTTTATCACTGTATTCAACTGGACCAGGATTGCACTGCCAGAATTAAAGCCAAAACTAAGAGGTCTTGCTCCAATGACAGTGGATACAATGAATATCCTTGTTATGTATTTGGTATCAGAGCATCAATGAAGTCATTCTCCAAACTTCAAATTGTCAATGACTGCTAAAACTTTTACTCCAAAATATTTTAGAGATACAGGGATTTTTCTCTTTTCAGGAAGGCGTGCAAATGAGTCAGGAAAAACAAGCATGCTGAGCAGTATGTTTTACTGCAGAATTCCAATAACCTTTTCAGGAAAGAACACAAAGAACAGAAGTGCAGGAAGAGTCTCAACTGCCCTTTTTATCAAAGGTCACACATTGTTTAGCACCTATACAAAAAAATGCAAAAGGAAAATGTAGCTAATGTGGCAGGGATCTTGCTTTTCACACCTCCATAAAGCAGGACTTGATTCCTGGGAAGGAACTCCAGAGTACAAAAGGGAATTTGGAAATTTCAAACCTGGAAATACTGCCTGATGGTCCTCAAAGGGCAACTCAGTTCTTGCACCTGCCCTCAATTCAGCTAGCTATGAGATTTGTAAGAGCTAAGCATTTTAAATCTGCAAATACATCTCCAATTTGTCCTTCTACTGATTATTTCTCTAACGGAAAAACGTGACCACTGTTGGAATAAGCATGAAAGCCAATGTTAATGGCATAATTTCAGTAATGTTCAGGATCCAGAGGCAGTTACAGAATTGAGTGTTATCACCAACTGAGCAATTCTATTAACCTTTACACCCAGATTTCTGCATAAAGTAATGCCAACATAGTAGATGGTACAATAAGAGAAGTGAAATTTGTAGAACACCAGCACCATTCTAGAAATAGTCAGAAAAAAGTTCTTAGGATTTAAATTAAAATTTCAGCAAGAAAAGTGCATTTTAGCATCATATGCACTTTGTTCTGCTTTCCTGTGTTTGTGGATTTTGCTTTGCTGTCCATCCCACTTCTCCCAACAGCTATACTTAAAAAAGAAGGTCTCCCCTTAACTAGAGATTTAAACATATAGAGAAACATGAATATTTTGCTAAGACACACTTGCATTTTTTCTGCAAATATTTTTTTCACAAGCTGTTTAGCTTCATCAATAGTGAACAATCTCACATCTAAAGCCTTCAGAGACTCTGATGTCACACTAAAGTCTGAAGGAAAGTGAGTGACCAGAGCACAAGAGTTAATCTGAAAACCTTTACCCAAAAATAAACTTCTGCCTACTTTGCAATAAATAGTGAGTAAATTGAAGGATACTTTCCACACTTAAACAAATCACAAACCTCCATGAGGTGCAGGATGGAAGAGAAATTGTCGATTCTTTACTAATTACTATGTGGAAAATCCAACAATTTTACACTCTGCTCTCATGTTAATCCTGGTGAGAAAGATGTATGCATATTGCAAATTGTAACTTCAGTCTAATGTATATTTCTATAGATAGATTTTTCTTATTCTTTTCCATGCTGTAGCACTGTTGTGAGCTTACCCCAACAGGCTGCTGAGTCTCACTCTGCTGCTCACTGACTCCCCCACGGCTGGAACAGGAAGAGAATGGGAAGAATAACTGTGAGAAACTTGAAAGTTAAGATAAGAATAATTTTACAGGGAAAGCAGAAGCTGCACATACAAGCAAAGCAAAATAAGGAATTAAATCACTAATTCCAATTGGCTGGCAGGTGTTCGGTCACCTCCATGAAAGCAGGGCTCCATCATGAACAGTGGTTGCTTAGGAAGACACAAGCTGTAATTCTATGAGTGTATAATCCTCCTTTCCATCAAATTTTATTTCTGAGCATGACATCATAGGATGTGGAATATCCCTTTGTTCGGTTGAGGTCAGCTGTCCTGTTCGTGTCCTTTCCCAGCTTCTTGTGCACCCCTGACTCGGTGGTGGGGCACTGTGAGAAACAGAAAAGGCCTTGACACTGTTGAAACACTTTTTATAGTATTTGTATTCCTATGTTAAAAATACTGTTTTGGTCCCAAATCCAAAACATAGCACTACTGCAGCTACAATGAAGTAAATTGAAGTAAATTAACTGTATTCCAGGTAAGGTCAGTACAAGCCCCTGGGCTGTTACAGGGAATTTTAGGATTTCCACCAAACTGTTCCAGCATAGTTAAAAAGACTCTCAGTATTGACAGAGAAACCATGTAAAAGGTTAAGAGATAGATCCTGACACTTTAATTGGTTAGTAATTAAATTTGTTTTCACAGTAGCCATCAGCAGCCAGCACACTTCAGGGCACTGTCAGTCTATCCCAGTCCTGCTGTTGTGGAATCGCCTCTGGACAGCTCAGGGATGGAGCAGATCAACAGCAAACCAGCCCAACTACCTACAAAGTCACATTGCTGCCTCCCTGGCTGCATGCAATTATTTGGTTCTTAATTCTCTGCTGACCATAATAATACGTCTACAAAAGGAGGAGGAAATTATTTGTTGGTTAGACATGTAGAAAGAACAGACACTGTTAATAGTTCCCTTCTCATTGGCTGCAAATACAGCCTGCAGGAGAGGAAGAAGACATTGAAAGGGACAGTTTTCACTGTTGTACTGTCTGGCAACTTTCAGCTCATTCTTTATTTACACAATGTTTTGCCCCTCAAAAGAAAAAATGAAACCTGGCTAGACATTGAAGTACACACTTAGGGGAAGAAGAGGACACTTCTAGGATTATTTCATTTGGAGAAATATAGTCATTATTTTCTTACGTTTGATGCAATCAAGTTGGGAGGCAGCAATTTGTTTACAAGGTAAAATGCATATAATGTATATTCTGATCAGCAGTGGTAACAAGTTCTTTGTAGAATAAACTATTCTATGATCTGGGAAATAAAAATGCAGCATGAATGATGGGATGTGTGATGACGTACTTTCAAAATATGGACTTTGAAAGTACAGGCACAAAGAGACAGGGCAGTAAACAACCCTCCAATGACTAATTACCAGTGACTAAAGACATGCATCCTTGAGAGCTGGAGCTTGTTTGAGGTGTAAAAATGGAACAAAGTGATAACCAAGGGAGGAAAACAGTATTCATTAAATCATTCATTCACTCATTCATTCATTCATTCATTCATTCATTCATTCATTCATTCATTCATTATAAAAGGAAAATTGAATCGGCTCAACTAAAAAGGGGCCTCCTGTTACCTGACCCGATATTTAAACCACTGGGGATTAGTACAATGTGTGTGGACCTTCCCCTTATACCCCAGGCAGCACAGACACCCACTGCAGCAGGGATTGCTGCTCCTTCATGCTGAGCTACTGCTGCTAAACCCATAGCACAGCTTCCTCAGTGTAGGAAAGGCAATGATAGCCGTTATGGAAAAGCATAGGACTGAATGAAATTCTCTATCTTCCACATACATTTCTGTTGGTTGAACACTGCATTTTAACCTAGACAAAGCTGGGATTACAAGAGGCAGGTCCTGCTTAAAAATACCTAATTGACACCCAGAATTTGGGTGTTTGGGGTTCATGGGTTTTAAGGTGTTGGGTTCTTTGCAAGTGAAATCACTGTGTCCCTGCCATGCTTCGCAAATCTTCACCACTCTAACCCTGCCTTGAAGTCACACAACAGTAACATGAATCAAGTGAATTATCACAGCCACATACCTCCTGCAAATTACCATTTTAGAAAAGGATTCTCTCTTCCTGCTTTGTTTTCTTATTTCAAAGTCACTGCCCATGGTTATTTAAGTTGCTGCAAGAGCAGAGTGGAGAAAATACACAATTCCATAGAGAAAAGTCTTAAAAAGCAGCCTGGATGACAAGCATCCAAATCTAAATTTGGGGTTGAAGACTCTTTTATTGAAATTTAAGTAAACAAAGCCATACAGATGGGACTTCAGTTCTTTTCTTAATAATTTTCTGTTCTCTCTTACTTGAGAATCTATTTCCAGAATTCAATTCTAAGTGATCAAGTTATCATCACAATTATTTTCTATACAAAATATAAAAGTTAATAGTTCCTCTATAAATAAATATTCATCAGCAGAAATTATAGGTAGGAACTACAGCCCTGAAGTGAACAATCTATGGGAATGACATGGTTAGTTAGCACAGTACCACTGATTAGTGACTTCCAAAGTCAAAGTAATTTGCATTTGACACGGTCTGATTTGGGGTACTGCCATATGAATGCATCCCCATTCTAACAGATGGAATGATACAACATTTGTAAGAGAATAAATTCTTTGGTGAATAGAATTGTGTCATCTACTGTGCATATCTACAGAGTAGTTAAGTCTCCAAGGTTTTTGCTACTTTGAGTTTTTGGGTAAGCAGTATAGGAATAATTATTTAATGTTTTGGAATTTATATATAAAATTCTCATTTTGGCAGGATACAAACCTCGTGTTGAAAATTGTCACAGCAGTGTTTTCCAAAGTTTAGGTTAGTGTTTACTAGTAATGGCTAATAAGGATAGTTTAATCAACACCAAAAATACAAACTGCAGACTTAAAAAGACTAATTCAAATAGTAGGGGTATATAGCTCAGTGATCACATAATATGGATGTCTCACCAGCAATCTGATGGCTCCAATTCCAAATGTATTAGGTACTAATTCAGAATTACCTCATGGATGTTCAGAAATAACTCATTCAATATTAGCTTTAAACAGCACATCAAGTTTAAAAGCAAAGCGGAGCACTCGCACCTATAAATGTCAGAATCTCAAGTTAAAGTTGATGTCCAACTTTATCAATTACTATATACAGAATTTCTTGGATCTTTATTTGAAAGGTGCTAAGAAAACCCTGGATTAGTTTCAGAAGCAAGCCAGAAGAATTGTTAATGATTTGAAATACTTAACCTCTGGTAAACAAAATTAAAAATCCGTTCATTTTAGCAAAGATTTTTTCCCAACCCAAATTTATACAAGACTGTTTTAATAGAGAACCAAATAACTGGGCAGATGAAGACAAAATGAGACACAGCAGTAGAAAGTCGGGGAGACACCATTACATAAAATTACATAAATTTCTTTTTGTCTTTACAGGTTACACTAAATCCTTGGAGCTGTTTACCTGGAATTTTGTGGCTTCTCTGGTACTGCAAGCCCAAGACAGAATGTGGTTCATAAACACAGGCTCTACCTTCATGTTGCCACAGCCCAGATAATCCAGAGGCTCCCCTATGCTCTACTATTTTATAAACTATTTGTAGACTATAATGTAAGAACTATGTAGTTTCAACTGGACAAACAGTCTTTTGAGGACCCGCTTATTTATGAGTTTCCTAATGTTTTTTGTCTCCAATAAATGGCATTGGGTCATACTATTCCTGAACAAGCTTAGGTGTTTGCTGAATCTTATGTGTATTTTTTTTTTTAAATGCAGTGCTACCCTCTGAAGTCCCAAACTGGGTAGGTAATATTCACATTAAAACTTAGACTTTCTTCATCAGAAGTACAATCAAAACATGGATTTTTATATTGTTCAGAATCTGTACAAGAAAGAAGGTGAGGGTTTCCTCTACTCTTTAAGAGGAAGATTCAAATATGGTGGTTAAGACATTGATCAAAATCTTTGAAATTAGCTCATTCCTAAAAGGTCTTGCACACTCTGCTGTTAAAATGTCTAAATTATGTTCAAATTTTAAAATGTTGGCCTTAAGGCATTTTATTTTTACTAAATTCGGAGTTTTATTAGAGGAGTTCAATAACTCAAAAGTGATTTGAGAGAGAACTAGATCCAATTTCACATTTCTGATTATTTTTGTTTGTTTTAGAAATCTGGATCTCTTTGAAAACAGTCACAGCATACTCTTTTCAGTTGCTCAGATGAAAATAAATGTGTTTAAATGAAATTATAGGTGTTAAAAGGGTCAGAACATGCTAGAAGAGCTGGATAAGTCTGAGAACTTCCTAAAAGGAATTACTGAAAAAGAAAGGGAAATAATTTTAAAATATGGTTTGTTATATACCCTTTCACATGCTGATCAAGTGATCTGTATGATATAAACTGAAATAACTCTAGAAAAAGCACCTGGTAGCCTAAGTTGGAGTTTTGTCCCAAGCCTCGTTACACTTTTGTAAGAGCTGCAACAATCCATTTTCCCTGTTTCAAGGTGGAGTGCCAAAAATTAATCTTAATAAGGCAATTCTCATAAGCCCACGTCTTACTCTGCTGTTTAATCTTCCAGGAACATGAAGAGCTGTAAGTGGCATCTGCAACTGTCTAACACCTAATTAAACAGATATAAGTCTGTTAGAATTTAGGAGAGATGCTAATTTATTAGAAAATTAATTGAAGCAGCTCTAGAGAGCTGTGGCCAGATACATCACTGCTTTATTTGACTAAAAATCTACACTAAGTGCCTTTTTCACTTTTGCCCACATTGCAGTTAAAAGAAAATAAGGATAAAGGAAATAAAAGAATAAGATTATGGTGGAAAGTAGCTATTACCTACTTGAAAAGCATAGGCTAAAGAGAAAAATATAATAATAAAAAAGACATATGAGGAAAAGTACAGCACATTTCTCTCCTCATCTTTATAGATGTTAATCTGTTCTTTGAATATTTATTAATTTTTGCTATAAACCAATATGCATTTTCTGCAAACATCTTGGATATGAAAGTGCTCCATAGCAGCAACTTCCCATTAAGCTAGGTTTCTTCATTGAAATAAAACACTGACAAATACTAAAGCCGAGCCAGTTCTTATTATACCACTAGCTCCATATAGAACTTTAAATTCTGATTTTATTCATTGTAAGAATGTACAAACTCCAAACAGTAGAGGTAAAATTTACATGTAAATTGATATCCTCTAAATTAAAATCCCATGAGATGTAAAATGTTAATGTCAATATTTCTATTTATTTTTGCATCCTTTGAGACATTTTAGTAGAAGCATTAGTATTGTGATAGTGACATTTCTATTGCAACATGGAATTTCTATTGCTAGGTGGTAGGACCATATTTACTAATGCAGTAAGAGTAATGAATGATAAAACTGATTCTGAAAGTTTCTGAAAGAAAGATAGTTGTGTGATTTATTACCGCGTTGGCAAATACTCTCACAAGTATTTACAAAAGTTTGCAGCAAAAGAGAATCATCACAGTCCCTGAGTCAATGTTTTATATTCACTGCAAAAGTCTGCAGAATGAGCTGTGAATATCACTGGCAATTTGACTGTATTTTAACCCTGCTGATTAAAGCACTTAGAACTGAATTTTGCTGGCTCACCAGAAAAAATGCAAAACTATTTGCTGATGCATCCCCTAAGCCTGAAGGGAACAGTGGTAGCACTTTGGGCATAATGCTTTAACCCTTCTTCATGCACATGATAGGAATTCCTTGCACCACAGTTTATGATTATATGCAATAAGAAGTGAATCTACAACACTTAGATATTCCATATATACACTCCAGATCCAGATCTCTTGCTTTAAACAGCATTAGAAGTAGCATAATTCTGTAGATAATGCATTAGCATAAATCAACAAAATAGATATATGAGGTATATCGTCCTCTAGGAAGCATGGATTTTTGCATCTATGCCATAGAAACAGCTTTCTTTTCTATGGCATGACTTAAGGCCATGAAGTTGATTAAAATCTTGGAGCATCTATCACACAGGGAGAGGCTAGGAGATCTGGGACTGTTTAGTATCTGAAAGAGAAGGTTCAAAGAGGATCTCTGTGTATTTATACACTCCAGAATGGAGAGAGATTGATTTGTCTCATTGGTATCCAGTGACAGGACAAGAGGTAACAGACACAAACTGAAATAACAGAGAATGGCATCTAAAAATGAAAGAAAGAAAAGAAAGAAACACCTTTTGTCATGATGATGATCAAATGCTGGAACAGATTGCCCAGAGAATTTGTGGAGTCACTATCCTTAGAGATATTAAAAACCTGACTCAGCAAAGTTCTGAACAACCAACTCTAGCTGATCCTGCTTTGGAGCAGGGGCAAGAATTAGATGAGGTCTCTTCAGAGATCCCTGAATACCTCTGCTGTTTTGTGACTTTGCAAAATGTGTTTGAAGGTGCTTCCAGAGGAGCAACTCATAAATGAAAAACAAACTGAATAAATGTAGTTGCAGAAGGCTGTTATAACATTGTACTTTTCTCTATTTTTCTGTCAAAAATATGTTCAGTACATGCCAAAAAATACTTTATAAATATTTCATAATACAATATGGTATTACTTTGTTCATTGTCACAATGATGTTAGGAGAAAGAGCTGGCTGGTTATAGTCATATTTTTGTTTAAGTTCTTAAATTACACAACCACTAACATCTATGTAAGAGTGAGGAAATGTACAGCAATGAAGAAAACAATGTTTGTTTTTTGATAATCCGAAAAGGTATTTGAAAAGGTCTAGCCAGTTCAATGGGAAAAGTAAGACACAATGAAATTACATTTCTACTATTGTTTGTACATGGAAAAAGTAAAAATGTCACTTTGGCTAAGTTAAAAATGATTTCACGTATTGTAAAAATGTTATCAAACCAGAAGAATAAAAAAAAAGGTCAAGTTCATGACTGGATGCTTCACTGCATCTGTTTCCACATGGACTTGCCATTTTATTGAAAATATCAAGCACATAGATCAAGGTTCCATAGAAGTGAATTACTAGACCTGATAAGAAAAAAAAAATTCTCAAAAAGTTTGAAGGTTGTTGCAGCACAGGTTAATTGTTTCATTACCCATGAAAAAGGGCAAGAACATCCCAAGCATTTTACCCTCAAAAAACATTATTGACAGCACTGAACAAAAAGGCGACTTGAAAGCCACACAGGAATGTAGAGAAATACTCAGAAAAACAACAATAAAATAGAGCAGTGTCAAATACAACAGTTGTTTATAAATATCAACCCTTTGGCTTGGGATGTTTAATTAGTGTATTCAGATCTCACTAGATTTTGCTTCTGTGGCTTTTTTTCCCAGCAATATGGCCTGAAGTCAGTGCAAATTAAGTACTTTGAGTGCCCCATGAGATTGGGCTCATAATTATTTCTCACCTTAACATCATCTAGTTCAGTTCAAAACAACTAAAACATGAGAAAGAGGAGAACATGTTTTAAACAGTCCCATTTGAATGCATTAAAAGTTGTTTATGGGCATGCCTAAAGTGTCAGGCATTTGGCTCAGAAGTTGTCTGTAACATATGCTTACTATGCACTGTGTCAGGGGCTCAATTTCAGATAAGGCAGAAAAAAGAAAATGTAGTTTGTCAAGGGTCTTTGTGAATACCAAGAATCAGACCACACAAATATTAAAGAATAGGGGAATTTAAGAAAAATAGAGTTGTGCTTCACCTGCTTTTTTGGTTTTTTGGGGAGCAGTATTTTTATCATTATAGCATTAGTATCAGTATTTATTAATACTAGTATTAGTATTAGTATTAGTATTAGTATTAGTATTAGTATTAGTATTAACCGCATCAAGTTACAATACAACACAGAATTTAGTAAAACTAAATGCATATGAGGAAAGTCTAAATTCTGCATTTCTGCTTCCTAGATCATTAGATCTTGTAAGTAGTGCTTTGTGCATATCTTACACTTTTGGTACACAAATGATGTTACAATATTTCTTATCGTTTTAGCTGTGCATGCTGTGCTACAGCCACTATAAATTTAAACACATTTTATATTCCTTTTTTCCTTCAAAAAGTATACATCTAATAAAAAATGCTAGGTATACTACCAAGATTGAACATGAATAGAGGACATTAACCTTGTGTGTTGTAGAATGGAAGACAATAAACTTTTGAATTTCTTCATGAAAAGCACCTCAAAAGACTATTCTGAGTTATTCTAAAAGGGAACGGCCTGGGATTTCTCTCTTGGGAACAGAAAGGCCAAAACAGCAAAAGGATGCTTATACCCACTTAAGATGCATGAACAGCAGCAGCATATGAGGGTGAACTTTAATTCATCTCTTAAGCTGTCTCTGAAACAGATATATCTACATCAGATACTGTGCTTGGAAAAGAAGTAGAAGAAATGTAGTGTATTAGTTGCTGACATTTATTCTCTGCAAGGACATCCTAGTCAAATTCCTACCAATCATATGCTGCTGTCTGCTGCTGTTTTTCAAGACAGCACAGATAACCACGCTATGTATCACACATATGCACAGACTGCACTTGAGGTCTACAAAACAGCATCTAAATACCAGCAGCAAGATTTCGTACAGTTTTTCCCAGTTGATGGAGAACACCCTGATTTGCTAAACCGTAATTTGAAAACCTGAATAAAAATTTGCCAACTATATCGATTTCACAGGAAGACAAGAGAGGGGTTTTTTTATACCTGGGTTTCTCACAATGGGGACAAAACCATGGGGAAAAAAAGTTCTTTCTCCAAGAACAGACTATAATTTAAGTTTCAGAAAACTTGTCAACAGAATTACAGACGCATCTCATGCCTGCATCAGTAACAGGAGCACACGCCTTGATGACAGAAGTTTGCATTGCTTAAATATTTAAGGAGAATAAGAAAGACCTAATGCTGAGAGACTGAGGTCTACTAAATTCATCAGGAATTTATGACAGAACACCTTACAGGATCAACTCACTATACTTCACATGAATTGCATGTATCAATGACAATATTATTGGTCATCTCTACATCTTCTCCAGTTGAGATAGGTCACCACAGAGGAAGGATGCACCGAGGCACAAGTTTGGGTGATAAATGGACACTTATTATTTCTGGCCCATAAGGTTTCAACAGCACAGTAAAAAGACTTAACAGTCACACAGTTTTGCTAAAGTCGCTGAGCTGGAAAGCTTCCAGCCTGGAGAGGTGATGATAAACAATTAACAGAACTTTTATTTAATGAGTACTACAAAATTAGGGGAAAAAAAAAGAGAAAAGGCACACACCTTCAGAGAACAAAGCTGTAAGCGAGCTTAGGCCATGAAGTTGAATAGCACTATTGAAGAATTAGCAAAACTGAGGTCAGAGCACTAACTAGGTTCTCCTGTGTATGCATGTGGACACACACATGCACACACATAATTAAACAATGATGTTGCTTATCGAAAATAAGTGTTTCCCTGAGACTCTCTTAAACTAGCATGATGAGAAAAGCCATGGATGGCATACTGAAACTATTTTAAAAATACAAATAATGGCTTTGTTCAACACCATATATAATTCCTTCTCTATACCAGACTGCAGAAAAAAATCAGCTGCTTTTATTGTGTAAAACATTAACTAAGCGAGCAAAAGAGAAGGGAAATTCTTCACCATTATTTCTTTCTGTAAAGAAATAATGAACCAGATCTTAAAAATCTTGCCTAGCACTTAAGCTAGAAGTTTGACAACACCTTCTTCTGAGGAAAACCCTAATAACCCACCCCAAACTGGCAGGAAAACCCTCAATAAGCAACACACTTTATCCCAACTTTACTAGTTTCTGTCAAAATGTATGATATACTTCTTACATTAGAGACTAGTGCACGTACAGAAAATTACTTCTATTTCATTTTTACCTCAGTCAGCATTAATCATTAATGTCTCTGTATAAATCAATAATGGATTGTTATTAGCATCAAAATTTCTCAGGTTGTTAGATGCAAAGTTTTGTTACAAGGTCTTTTTTTTCGATAGAAATAAAAAGATGCAAAAATAAGTCACATGACCATATCAAAAAACAATGTGAATGAATAGACTAAGACTATCTAAAATATTTTAGCTAAAACATTGTTCATAAAGTCTTTCTTGTACTGACAGCACTCACAATTTAACCTTTACTTCAGATATAATTTCAGGATAAATGATCTAACATTTTTATATATACAAAAAAATGAGGTAACACAATTTTTCTTGAATTCACCAGTAAAAATAAATCAGATGGGTGGATCTTTCCATGGCATAAAACCCAAAATTAATTGGGACCACCAACACTATACCTAAGAATCAAGTGAAAAGGAAATCACAGGGAATATTTTCGTTTCACATATAAAACTCTAAGCTCATTTTTAAAATTCAGATTTTTCTGTAAGCTGCCTCCTATGCAGAGTTAATAATTAATCCTAATAATGACTACTAAGCACATTCTTCCTTATTAAAAGATATAAATACATATGATATGGCTAAATTAAGTATCATTAAAGTAAGAGAAAAAAAAACAAACTGAAGAAAACAAAACAAACAAACAAACAAAAATTAGGATAGATTGAAGAAGAAGCTTAGTGGATTCATTTTCACTGCTTTGAAGGAATAGTTCCTGGTCCAGGCTGAAGACCAAAACTAACATCCATTCACATCAGCACCTGGGCAGGAGAAAAGGCAGATCTGAATTTAATATGGTTATCATGAAACGCAGACATGAGCAAAATCCCTAGGGATGTATACCCTGCACTGGACAACTTGGCAACCTGGGCCTGCTCCAGCACAGCCACCTACCTTTAGTACTACTTGTACATCATATCAGAAAGACAGAATTGTGCAAGGTCTTACAAGTACTAGGCCCTTTGTGGGAGTCTGGGTCAGGTCCTGAGCAAAATTAAAAAAAAAAAAAAAAAATAAAAAAAAATTAGAGAATATCAATATATAAGCTACTATTCATTCATCCACCTCTGAATTTTAACAAACATCTTTAGTGATAATAACAAGTTTTCTATATTTATAGACAAACAGCACTCCATAAATATTCAGTTTTACTATTTAGCATATGTATGCCGAGTTCACATACAATACATGTAGAAGACTGATAATAACTACACTATTTTACAGTCAAAAATGTTCAGAGAAACAGTTATTTACCCATTAAAATGCAAATAACCAAACTCCTTTACACTTCAGTATTTACATCCTTCTAACATGAATAAAAGAGCAAAAATTATTGGTTAATTGTAGTGCTAATTGGAGAATCAGATCATATTTAATGGCAATAAAATATTTTTTATTTACATTTCTCAATCACAAATTAACAGTAAGAGATTACCAGTCCCTCACAATAGAGAGTAATTCTGTAAGAGACCACCAGTTTCAATCTTCCATAATGAGGACAAATTAAGAAAGCTTTGGCTGTATGGCATCCAAGGTGGAAAGCTGAAGTTCCTTTACAGTGAGCAAATGTCAGGTCTTCTGCAGGACACCTCAGACCCTCAAGCCAGAAATCTACCTCCTTCACCATCAGCAGTACAGGGAGCTGCGCTGCCTCCTTTGGGCTCCTACATGGGAATGAGGAGACATCAGATACCTTGAAAGTATCCAGTCCTAAATCCAAAAAAAGGAATCTGCCAAAGCTCAAAATGTCCTTACAGATGTCCATTCCTAGGCATCATTCAGCTGACTCCTGAATTTGAATCCAAACAGAAAAATTCAAGTGTTTTGAAAAAAAAAAAAAAAAAGGTTTGTCATGAAGCAATATAGATTATTTCATAGAAGGTATTGCCTGTGCAGTGACCAACTGGTTGGATTGGTGCAAAGAGCAATGACATTTCTCCAACGAAACAGGGAATACAGCCTGCAAAGCATGTAAGCACTATGCTTCCTAGTGTGTCAGATATTAATGTATTTGAAGATGATGTTACATGATACTAAAACCACTATGTTCTTTCATAAATATCACATGAGACTCCTGTGTAATAGAGTTGGTATCTTAAATCCTTAATTTCATTTCAGTCTAAATGAAAGAATATTTGACCTGAGAGAAAACTCTGGAAAACTTTCTTCTCCTGTTGTTTTTTATCCCTGATTTTTGAATTTAGTGAAACAAACTTAATTTACAACAGCCAAAATCTGTAATATTCGAGAGAAAGTAACCTACATTTTAAAACAGTAATATTTTTGTATTTGGTAATAGCATCAAAAATATTTCATATTTGCACAATTAATATAATACTACTTGAAATAATATTATATTGAGTTAGTTTTAGTTTAAAATGGACCCCACTCTTTTTGACTTCTTCAGTCTACAACTGAAAGAGGAAAACAGAGGAAAGAAATGCTGAAGCTCAAAGTCCTCAAGAAGTCAAAGATTTTTAACAAATGTTTTTGGACCCATGTTGCTCATAGGTTTTTATTTTATGAAAATGTACATGTTTAGACAGAAGAATACCCAATATGTTCTCATATCAGTTTGCTTTTACCCACTTCTAAGGCTTTAGCTTCAAGTGTGAACTACAGTTTATGCAAATGAACGAAAACATGACATGGTTTGGAACTAAACCAAACATTCTCCATTTGTCCCAGAAAAGAAACCTCCCTCCTTCATTATGGCATCAAGTATATTTAATCTTTTCAATATATCATGTTCTTAAAAGGCCAATAGCAGTTCTGTGAAGAAAAAAATAACCCAAAAACTACCTATATTTCTGCATAAGAGTGAAATAATCACATAGCATATGCCATTTTCTCCACAGAGAGCATGCTGCTGTGATCAATATGATCACAGAAGCAGCTAAGGTGGACTGTCGCTTCCACAGTATCCTTAGTTTTCCCTTCCGCTCCTGGCACAAACTCGCTTCACAGAACTGACTGCTAGTAGCAAGAAAAAAATCAATTGATGAGCT
The DNA here is from genome assembly GCA_013400915.1 of Pardalotus punctatus. NCBI lineage: Eukaryota > Metazoa > Chordata > Aves > Passeriformes > Pardalotidae > Pardalotus > Pardalotus punctatus. The sequence continues at coordinate 110,619 of VZTX01002210.1, read as the reverse complement.
GATTTCAGTCATTCCCCCACGTAAGAAAATTTCCATGGCTTCCGCTTCTAATTTTAACTCCTTTGATATGTTCTTCTCATGAAACTTGTCAACTGCACTGTCATTATAAAATTATGTATTAGATACTATGGGATACAGGACTTTATGCACAGAAAGAAAGTCTCTCTTGGACTTCATGGAGCTGTATCTGTCATAAGAGTCCAGTCATTACCAGCAACGTTCAAGACAATTTAATGACTCGTGTAATATATGGAAGAACTCAAGATAAATGTCGCTAGTGGATCTATTTGTACTTTACTTTTTTGTTGAATTTTGGATATTGATGTTTTGTTGCTTCTTACATCTATTTAAACTTGAAAATCCTTTTGAGTGTTTTAAATGCTTGATTAATCTGAAGAAATGCTTATTAATACCTATCAAAAGCTGAAAATAAGGAAATAACAGCCAAAGTTTCCAGTGTACTATTTTAGTGCTCTCGTTGTGCTCTGAATCACTGAAAATTAAACCATTGTAACATAGTTTATCAGATGATCAAAGGCAAAGTTTCATTGAAAGAACAAATTTCAAAACACAACACTACACAAAACCACGTTTCTTTTAGCAGCTTCTGAGGTGATACCTAAACAACCATCAGACACAATGCAACATTCAGAGATTTCCAAATGTGACGATGTGATGCATCATTGCAATCAGTTTAGAACATAGGCTTCAAAAGATTTAGTACATGCTCAAAAAAATGCTGCAAAGCTTAACAACATTAATCCAACAAGAAAAGGAAATCTATCATTGGATTGGAGATTATTTCCACTAAATCTGAGTATGGATGACAAAGATTCACTTGTAATGCATACCTAGGTTTAGTAGAAACAATCTTCGCAAAAAATTTTAAAAGTTTGAATAGTATTGAAGAGCAGCATTAATTTATTGGAAACATACCATCCTCTCATTTTTCAATTCTCCACTGTGTAATCATTAACATCAAAGACTTTCACATTCTTAATCTCTTAGTTCCTCAATTAATCATCAAAACTTCCTGCCCAATTTCCTTCCCATGCTGACTCTTCCTATTTATTGAAGTAATTTTCTTTCCTGATATGTATGCTATGAAATAAATACTCCTACAGTATTTGCCTCCAAAAGAATTGAGTAAAATTTGCAGTATGAACTGCATATCAGATGGCATGCATAAGTTTCTGAAAATACACAATATATAAAATTTCATTAGCCAAAAAAAAAAAATTCAAAAACTAAAATCTATCTTCCTGATGTTAAGAAAATGGTCTGCGTGTTTTTAGTTGTTTTTTATTTGTTTAATTGTCTGTGTGTAGGGGGTTTTTTATGATACAGGAATATACAGAATCAGTCATACCTCAGAACATCATAGTACCCCCACAACATGAAGAAAAATGTTTGAAATTTCACTTTGAAGAGCTTAGTTTAGGTATTGTATTTAATCTCCTAAAAGGAACCTTGTCTTAATATTGTTAAAGTCAACTAAGATAGCTTTCAAAAATAAGATAAAAATGATAGAGATTATATGTAGAGAAAGTTAAGAAAAAACTTCTTTTGGAGTTCGGTAAAATTTTCTGTACTGTCTGCATGTATCCTTCCGAATAAAATGCTCTAGTAAATGGGGTTACATCCGGTTGGCTACTAGTGAGGTTCCACAAGGCTCCATTTTAGGGCCAGCTCTCTTCAATGTCTTAATCTGCAGTGGCCAAAGCACCAGCCTGACAGAGTTCAAGGAGCATTTGGACAACACCCTCAGGCAATGGTGTGGTTTTTGGGGTTGTCCTGTGCAGAGCCAGGAGTTGGACTGTATGGATTCCTTTCAACTCAGAATATTCCATGATTTTATAGTGGATTATGAGTAACACAAACGAGCTCTGTAACAAAATGCCCATTGGTTAATTATTTTGAGCCAAATTAAAGAGTGTGGCCCTGGAAATGTTGAGAAAGTTTGTTTCCTCTTTTAGATTGTTTTTTAGCCTTGTGGACTTGCTCATAACAAGCTTCCATTTCATATTACCCATGCCACTTTGAAAAAAAAATATTAACAAAACAACTAAACAGATTTTTAGCTCCTCAGCATTCTGAAGAACCATCTGTAATTTTTCATCCTTTTTTTATATTACTGCATAGTAAGATAATATTTGTAGGGATAAGCTATCCTTGCATAGTACTGCTCTTGTGATTATAACAAACTTCAGCATTTTATCACTAATAACAGTGATTTATTGTTTCCAGTACTCTGTGGGTGAAGCAATTCATGTAATAGCCCTAATGTCACTTCCCATTTTTTTAATTTAATCAGCTGTAAAATAGATATAATAAATTATGTTGTCTTGCAGGTTATAAGATTACGTATGTCCAGTGGCCCATGAAAAATTCTAAGCCATGTATTTGGTTCATACTTTTCATTAACCATATACCACACTTAGATTGTTAAGTATTAATCCAGGAAACCAAGGCTCTTTCTGCTTTACTGTGCAAGAACCTCGTTACAGCTATATAAAACTTAAACAGCTATAATTAATGCAAACACAATCTGAATGTTAAACAATTTCTTATTCTTTTTTCTGAAAAGAACTTCTGGTCCTGAATTCCATTGGATTTTTAACTTCCTAGTTAGAGATGGCATGCTGCTTTGCTCTTCTTTCATTCTCTTTTCCCAGAATTCCAAGAACAATTACTTGACAGAGGGATGCGGAAGATAGAATGTTTGCATACTTTTAAACCAATGAACATCTAACATGTCAAACCTATTGATTTTGACAACCTTTATGTCTAAGGAGAGCTTTGCCATCCGCCTCACAGTAGTCCTTAAGGAGTATTTACTAAATCAGGTACCTTGTTAATACTACTGCTTATAGCCACAAGAAGACAAAGAATCAAAAAAACAGAACATTTTTGCTAAAGAAATGAAGATTAGGCAAACTATATAAAGCATGACCAAATTATATAAAATTTCATATTACTTTAAAGTGGTAGATGTTGAGAGGCAGACAAGTAATACTCCAACAGCATTTCCACTTAAGGGAGACCTTTAATTTTCCTCTCTTCTTTCTTGGGGATAGTATCTATATTTCCATTTCAAGTTTAGCTACAACACTTTGTTCACATGATGCTATTCATCACATTTTACAGATATTTTTCATCCTGCCAGTATTTTCCGGCAAGTCCTTCCACTAATTTTTCTAACCTACATATTTTATCTGCTCACTCAAAAACCGTTCTTCTCCCATACCTAGGACACGAATCTTAACTGTGTTTCCATGACAGAGACAACCACAGCACCCACATTATGAGGACAGAAAAATGCAATCAGGCAAGAGAGGGATTGTTTTTGTTAAACATATACTTAGATATCAGGTGTATCTTTACAGAAAGATGAATTATAAAGAGCCATAGCTGAACTATGTAAGATGGTCTTCCTTCCTCCATATAGATGACTATTTTTTATAAATTTAGCTTAAAATAATTAGCAGCTATTTCCTTTCCTTTGAAGGAAAAATCCAGCACGTACTGAAATCTTGCTATCAGTTTGAAAATTTCTTAGATGAGGCTACAAAGGCTAAGTCTATTTTCAGGTCATGCAAATTTAGTGAGTGAGATTTTATCTGTAGAAATGACAATGCAAGTTGAAAACGGTTAAATAGCCTGCCAGGTACTGCCAAGCTATATAAAAAACTTTGGACTAAAGTTCGTTGCATCATGTGCTCACACCACTGCATCTGCTTAAATTAAGTATTTGACAAGAAAAATACTTCTGCATTAAATGTGGTAACCAGTTTATTCCCATTTTTTAGTTACAAAAGGAGTTTATCCACACTGTAAAAGTGAAAGAATTTTTCTAATAAATATATTTCATAAATTTGCATATGGTCCACTTTTGCCTCAAAGCTGCTTGATAATCTTGTTCAAATGAACTGTGAACAGCAGAAATATCCCCAACAGAAGATTAACAAGATATTTCAAGTGTATCACAAGAAAAATCTGCATTCACTTTTGTGTTCACCTTGTGTGACTCAGGTGTCATGATCATTTTTAATTAATAACTGCAGAGAAAAATGTGGCCAAAAACTATGCACAAGTTCTTATTCAATAGACTGAAAAGCTTTCTTCATAGTATCTCTTATTTTCCCTATATGGTGTAAATATTTAAAGCTACCAAAAAATACCCACACCAACAACAGTAGAGTTTGGGTTTTTTTTATTTAAGGGAAACTTCTTGATGCTCTGATTGGTTTATTAGTCTGACTCAATAATGAGGGAGGACTGGTAAAGTTTGGCTTCTATAATAAACAAGAACTCTAAATGATTTCCTTGAATTTACATCAAATGAAAACAGCAAGAACTGACATACTATATACAGAGAATCCTTTTGCTAATATACAAATTCAAATAATTTCAAAAAAACCTAGTGTCATATGATATCTATGAGTATATCTCCTATAATTTTGTGAATGTCAGTAATCTTTTTATGTTAAATACATAGTTGTCTGTCGTGGTTTGACCCTGGCCAAATGCCAGGGACCTATGACGTCTGCTTTTTATGCTCTCTCCTGCTGCATTTATGCAGAGGAGAGGAATCAAACTAACACAAACACACTGGACTCATGAGTTGAGATGAGGCAGTGATGGGGAGGGGACGCACGAAAAACATGAGCAAACAGGTGAGAAACTTAAGTTGCAAAGTGATTTATTAACCTCACAGAGTTGGAGGATAAATGAGAGGTAAAAATAAGCTTTTAAGACACCATTTCTTTACTCACCCCCCTTCCCTCTTAAGACACCGTTCCTCAGCTCACCCCCCTCCCTCCTTCAAACAACCAGCAGCTCTGGGTGGGGGGCAGGGTATGGGGCTTTTCTTAGTCAGTCCATCATCACAATTCTTCTGCTACAAACACTGTTTCTCTGCTCACCCCTCTCCCTCTTAAGACACCATTTCTCAGCTCACCCCCCTC
>VZTX01002210.1:292-105622 GCA_013400915.1 Pardalotus punctatus | reverse complement strand
GGGCTGTGGGTGGATCTCTGCACCCCCCTGGACTCCATGGGCTGCAGGGGGACCACCTGCTCCCCCCATGGTCTTCACCACAGCCGGCAGAGGGTTTTCAGCTCCAGCGCCTGGAGCACCTCCTCCCCCACCTTCTCCACTGACCTTGGTGTCTCCATGTTGTTTTCCCTCACATATTTTTACCTCCTCTCCCTCCTCTGGCTACAAAGAAGTGCATGCACCCATTGTTTTGATTTCTCCTTAAATATGTTTTCACAGAGGCGTAACTAACATCTCTAATGGGCCCAGGTTTGGCCAGCAGCATGTCCATCATCTTCAGAGCCATGAGAGAGTGGCTCTGCTGGACAGGGTGAAAAACGTCCAGAACCTTCGTACAGGACACACAGGAGCCATCTTTGTGCCCCTCCCTACCCACTAGCAAAAACTGGGCCAAGTAAAACCATCACATTGTCATACTATGGTCTGACTACTCAGTGTATTAGTAGAAATTAAAACCCACTCATATACTGATTTAATAAATCTAACGAAGTTAAAAATCTTTTGATATTTTTTATGAAGTCATATTTAGTTTTATGAAGCCAAGGAAAAAAATGGACAAGATTTAGAGTATTCTTGAAAGTGAAATTAATATTTCAGGTTCATTGAAGAGCAGAGGGATTATTTTAACATACTTCATGACACAGACTACTGTTGTAGGAACCTGTGGCTCTTCACCAAAGAGAACACTTCCTTTCACTTTTTTTCTTTAGCAGCCACTTTAACATCTCTTATCATACCCATCAATCTGAATTGTTTATCTCTACTAGTTAATTGCATTCCCATCGAGTTTAATACTGAATTGGGCATATCAAGAAAAAGGATGGCTCGTATCTCTGAAGATATGAAAAGAAACTTTGAGTTTTCTTGCAATGACAATTTTACTTGAAATGTTTGGGTTTTGTAGGTTCTCTCAATTGCACCAATTATCTAAGTAATGAACACTGCTTCTTCAAGATGTTAAACTTTACATTACAGACTATGTAATAGTTGCTGAGGCACTTCAATTTTTCTTTGTTATTTTTGTGTTTATTCTTTGTTATAATTTAGAAACAAAATTATTTGGTATATACATTTTCAGAACAATATAGTTCCAGAAGGAGATACAGAATAACTGCCTAGATTTTCACATATTGCTGTGACTCTTTATTGCAGCTTCCTTCCTTGAGTGTTACAATTTAATTTTACTCTATGGGGTATTTGAAAGCATTTGTACCATTCAGGAAAGCATGTCAAACAAACAAACAAACAAACAAACAAACAAACACCACAAACAACATAGTTTACCATTCCCTAATATCTTTTAGTCCAAGGTGTCAATGATATTAAAACCTTTCTATAATAAGCTGTCAGGATCCAATCAACTAACATCAGTAATAGGGTAACCTACTAGAAAATACATGAACCATATCTGAAGAAACTTTTGAAACATTTCTAAATATTCCTGAAACTACAAAACAAACCACTTCATCTTTGCCTCCCCTGATCTTTAGTATATGGTGTTCCCTGCTGGACCATAGCACAGTCCTGGCACTTGCAGTTACAGCTGGTCTCCTCCTGGTTACAGCTGCATCTCTAACTGAGCAGGCATGGAATATATCACCATGCAAATAACAACTGTACGGCAAACACATGTACTGCACAAGACATTAGCAAAAATATCTTCTGTACACTCTTGGATTAGCTCATCAACCCATTGATGACATACTTTGGCAAAATTCAGGTCCTGGTATCAGAAGAAGATGCACGGAAAGATTGGCCTGATCCCCAAATACTGTATATTTCTAGACAGTTCTATCCTTCAGTTACTAGAGAATCCAGGTTTTCTTTTTCATCTCAGACCCTGTCTCATGCACACCTAAGGACCTTTCTTCATTTCCAGTTTTCACTAAACAGGTCTTCCTCACAGACTTTAAGTATCACATAAAAAGTTATTTACTCCAGAGACTACATCCTCCTTTTCAGTCTCCAACATTGCTGAGCTCCAGGTGGCATTTGCAGGACACAGATAAGCTTCTGTCCCACGTGTATAACTAAAAAAGAGACTTGATCATAGACCCAGGCTTCCTGGGACAGATCTCGTAACTTTTTTCTAAAACAATACTGGCTTTCAAGGGGTTGAGGAACTTTTCAAATTCCTCTGATGCCTAAAACAGGCTACCTGAAATAGAAGCCAAGACAAAGTTAGGAGAGTAAAAAGCAGACAACTTTATTAAAGGCCTTTAGGTACATCCAGGGCAAACAAAGCCCCCTCATGAGGCTACACCCAAAATGGACACTGGGTCACAAGTGCCTCACCTTTTATAAGTTCTGTCCCACTAACATATTGGCCCTTAATTCTCCAGGCACACCCTTAGGTGATGATGTTAATCACCCCAGGCCTGCTCCCCCCACAATTCACTGTTTACATATTTTCAGGCTTTAGGGCAATGAATATGTCCTTGGATTTCATTCAGAGGAATTGTTTTGGCTAAAGGCGCTGGGAACGGAGGCTTTAGCATTTTATATGAAGCCCAGAACTACACCAAAGCTACAGATATATGAAGAATAAAAACTAGGAATTCTTAAGGCATCACCTCTAAGTCAAGGGAAACCATTTAACCCTCAAAATGCTAGAATAACTATTGCTCACCTCTAATATAACTGCAAGTCAAAAGATACATAGTTTTGTAACAATTTTTAATTACTGTCTAGAGCCATGTGAAAATTCCATATACACAGACAAACCTATATATATATACATACACACTAATCCTTGGCTGCTGTTCATGAATCCCTTGAAAGTATGCTGAGAAATACAGGATGAAAACCACTCATGCAGACTTCCAAGTACTTGGACATGACTCATCCTGAATGGTCCGCACTGTATCTAGGATGGAGCTTATATTTGAAAGGTTTTGAGAATACTGGAGGAAACAACACACCTTGGATTTCATTAAGACACCTATGTTTGCTGAGCGGCTTAATAAGCATATGCTGGATATAGTTACATTCCCATCAGGAAATGTAAAACACTATTTAAAACAGTGAAATTACCATAATTGAAAGAACACAGATGCTCTTTAATAATGTAGTAGATTGCACCCTCAATGGAAATGCTCATTAATTCTATTTTAAGATAGTGTGATTCACCTGTATGTCAGACAATTATCATTGAAAGCTAGGTTAGCAGAAAGGTTACATATTCAGGTTTGATGACTCCATCACAGAATATGCAACATTTTCCATTTGACAGCAATATGCCTATTCATTTACTTCTCTGATATCATATAATTTATAAGCAGGGGTAAAAAAGTCAAAACATGAAATACATTTTTCACAAAAAAAAGAAAAAGATACTTCTTAGGTCAGATAGACTTCAGAAACTTACAATACTTAATACAGTATCATCTGCAATCCAAAGTAGAAGGTTATGATCCCCACAAACAGATTTTCAAAATCCATAGCTCATTTACATCAGTAGTAATAAGTACCGCTAAATTGCTGCAAACTTAAGGAACATAAGAGTAGAGTGCAGTGAGCAACATACAAGGACAGAACTACAACAAAGATTGTCACCAAGATCATCCATGTTATTTTGCACAGGTTTACTATACAACTCTTCAGTATTCAAGATTCTTTAACAGAGCCTAACGCAACATAGTGTAAATCCCTGTTTCAACATCGTTTAAGCAATTGCTAAATTTCTGCCAGAGGCATCATTTGACTGGTGTTCCTTTTATCTTATATATGATTTCCATATCCATACTAAAAAAATAGCTCAAGTAACTCCTTAGTTATTGGCTTAAAGAAATTTGTGAAAACTCCACAAGCAAACTTCTGAAGTCATTGGAAGGGGTAGTTCAAACTCTTTCATTGCTCACTGACATGACCAAGCATTTTTCAAATGCTAAATCTTTTTCTAACTTGATTTTGCTTTTCCATATTTTCTGTTTCCTGAAAGGAGTGTCTTAAGCCTACTAACAATATGCAGATATGTGCAAAACACTTAACAAACAGCAATTAATCAACTTACATACGCATGTTATTTGTTGTAATCTAGTAAAGTAAGTTAACTGCAGACATAGAAGAAACAGAATTTTTCTAAGTTTGTTTTGGCAATTTTTTAATAATTTTAAAATATCTTTTAAATGTCTTTTCTGTACATGTGGATATACAGAACCCTGGACTTAGACCAGACACCCTGCGTCTCTAGTTAACATATGCTTTGACAAAATGCCAAAGATGAATGGGATATCTCCTCACACCCTGGAGAGTAAAATTCATTCACCTGCTATTTCAACATCATAAGTGTATGTAATACTGCACTTATCAAACCTTGCCTTAAACACTCCTAAAGAAGCTGCTCAGGCTGTCTCAAAACAGCCTCCCACAATCTTACATCTGTAAGGACATGTAGTGACAAGGTCAGGTGGAAAGGCTTAAACAGAAAGAGAGATTTAGGTTAAACAGTAGGAAGAAATTATTTATGTTAAGGGTGATGAGGCACTGGTGCAGATTGCCGAGCAGTTGTGGATGCCCCATCCCTAGAAGTGTTCAAGGGCACATTGGATGGGGCCTGGTCTAGTGTAAGGTATCCCAGCCCATGGCAGAGGCTTTGGAACTAAGTGATATTTAAGAACCCTTCCAATCTAAAGCATTCTATGATTCCCATATGTCAGTTCAACAAAGGTGGATTTATCTGAGTTTATGAGATTCTCTCTCACCGCTGTTCCTTGGTGGTGTTCAAATGAAAGAGGATACGTCTTGAAGGTCAGACATTCAATCCACCCCCACAGATTACCTTCCCAGAGTCCTAATGAATCCAGGATAATCCAGAGATTATTCGGGAAATAAAAACTTGTTTCATTGAGCTGCCACTATTCCTTATCTTCCCCTGTAAATGATATTGGCCTATAGCACCCTAACAAAAGAACCAAGCACACTCAGAATGGAATAAGAATAAGCCTTCTGCACAGCTCAGTCTAATACAGAGCCGGGGATCCAACCATGAAAAGCTTTGCTATAGAAACTCAATGATGTGTTACGGTTGGTTTATGATAGTAAGAACTCCCTTTAATTTTTCTTTTATAAAAGAGTATTTTTATTCAGGTATTTCATTGCATCACAAGGTTAGTGCTATACTTAAAAGGCATAAGCTATCCAGATTTAATAAATGTGAAAAGACAAAAAATACAGCTCAGTTCCACCACATTACTGTTTCAGATAAAATTAAAAGTGAAATTCAAGATGAAGTTTGACACATGCAAAAACCGTAACCTCATTTATTTAATGAATTACTGGTATTAGGTCTTCAGAAAGTTGTTGGTAAGGAGTTTAAGTTATTTTATTTTAATAATTGCAATAGTAAACTAAAACCAAAATAATAATAAAATATAAATATCATTATATAGCAAAACCAAACAAGCAAGGAAATGGAATGGATCTGCTTTATGCTTTCATGATCACATTCAAGACATTTATAATAACTTCTAATGACTGAATATATCTATGTCATTTCTCTGTTTCAAAATTCCACAGAAACAAAGCGAAGGGAAAAACAGGAAAAAGAAAAAAAAGGAAAAATTATTTCTCTAGCAAAACAAAGATATTTGCTAAGATATACTGAAGACAGGAGCTGCAGGAAAATGCAAAAAAATCAGTGAAAACAACCCCAATTCAAACCCCAAAACCCAACCATAAAAACCTGAAGGGCAGTAATATCAAAGAACAAAATCTTTCACCAAATGCCAAGACTTTTCCATTGGCTTCTAAAGGTTCATATAATGTCCATGTTAACTTCAGATAAACTGCAATGCTGTACATGAAAAGATAATGTTAATCCAAAGTACATCAATAAATAGAACACTTCAAAAGTATTGGGCATTATCATTAGTTTCAACAGAAAGGAAGAATTTAAATTTAAAACCAAATTCTGAAAAGAGTGGGTCATTCTCATTCATGGTGTGAAAATATACAGAATCCCATGTCTGAAGTAACTCTCTTTTTGATGCCTCCTAGTTTACTAAATATGTTATGAGATGCAATATCAAAAGTAAAAAGAGTGACTAAGCCAATTAGCCTAGCATTCAGAACAGAGAAATAGCTGTTTTCAGTTTCTTTCAGGGATCATGGAAAGTCTAAGCACATTTTGCTAAAGGAATGAGGAACCAGAGAATATGTTATTACTCTAGGGAAAATAAGTTATCTCTAGAGTTGCTCAAACACAGTTGAGCATTAACAACCAGTGTGTAAGCCATTTTAAAATATTTAGCTTTTTACAACATCATACCTAAAATACAAAAGATTAAAAAATCCCACCAAAACCCAAAGCACAGGAAACCCTCCTCTGAAATGAAGATACCTACATTCTTGTAACTTTTATTGTAATTCTCTTTTCAAGATAAAATGCTAAAAATATTCAGAAGCTTTATAATTCTTTGAGCCTAAAATCTCTTTCTGAGCCTCCTCCACTCCAGAAACATATTCAGAATTGATATGTAGAGTATGATAGCCAGCAATACTTCTTCTGTAGCAGCAGGAACTAAGGGTGTTTGGGGAAAACAACAACAGCAACAAAACAACAATAATAACAAAATATCCCCAACTCACAAACAAAGATTATTTTTTCTTGAGCCTCACAGGTGAAATTCCCCCTTCCCATCATCTAGATGTGCAAATGGTAACGGTCAAGGCCAGATCAGTTCTTTAGTACTGCTTTGGTGTATGGGACATGGAAAGAATCAGACAATTTTAATAAAAAATCAAACATTCTTGTTTGTGAACACAATACTATTGATGGCTGCAAAACAATATATTAAATGCCTCCAAATAAGAACATAACTGAAAAATTGCTACTGATCAAAGAGATTATAATCTTGTATTAAAACAAACAAACAAACAAACAGACAAATGTTTGGATTTTTCTAAAATTAAGTACAAAATCACATCTTGTAGGCTTCTGTCTAATTCCTATGCAGTCATTATTTCTCGCAAAATTAACAGAAATAGGAACAATTATTTTAGTCCCAATCCTGTTTTAGTTAAGCAAACATAAAATGTATCAGTGGATATTAGAAAGAAGCTGAAATATCTTTTGTTCTGCTTATTACATGCATTTGGGTATATTGGATTAATTTTAAATTTTCTGGTTTGTTAAAAATGTTATCACTTTATTAGTGTAGATAATTTTCAAAGCAGCCACAAATGTGAAGGCCCAGCTGGGTTCTCAAAAAAACGCCCAAAAACCTGAGAAGTTGGCCTTTCAGGAAAAGAACCTCTCCTTATGAAAAGGAGCTTTACAATAATATCATGACCTTGGATATTTATTAAATAATAAATTCTCTGTTTCTTGACAAAACATTTGAATTGTACAAGAAACAGCAGAAGATTCAGCAGAGACAAAACCACAGGTTAATATCTCACAGAGATATTTAACTGTGTCATAATTAAGATTCCTTAATAATGTTGGTAACTCGAAATATGAAAATGTAAGTTACAGGTTTTTCTCTATAAATGCATTTCCTCCTTTTCCAGAAGAATTCTGCAATGTCCAACAGGACTTTACTACTGCAGACTGCTTGTCTTTCCTGGCCAAATTTTACTTCGTTGTTGCTGTAGGGGTTCCTTAAGTTATACTCCCTGTACTGACCATTACTTCACTTCAGTATACCAGGTCCTGGTTCACAACATTGCTTCTTCCCTCAAAAAGCTTAACTTGTTAACTTGATCCATCTTATTATATCTCTCAATAAAACCTCATCTGTAGAAACATAAATAGTATTACTGAGATGGCAATGCTGATATAATTGCAGCTTTGGGTATAGCTCTGTTCAGGGAAAAATATTTGAAATCCAACTTTTGGGCTCAAATACTCCAGTAGGGGTACCTACACCTCTGTTTGTCAAAACTCTGAAAAGACTGTGAAAGCATCAGAAAGCACAAGTGAAGGGGGCACTATGCAACACTGACAAGTACAATACTGTTTTCTACCAGCAAAGCCAAAGAAAGAATTCAAAAAGGCCATTGACATAAAAACCAATTTTGTTGGCTAACTGTAATCTTGCCTGACAATCTATTCCTCTTCCCTCCAAAGTGTAAGAAGGTCATTTTCATATAGACCCATCTTCTATTACAAAATCCTCTTGGTTAGTGCCACACAAAACTATATAACTTAAGCTCACTCAATGTATTTTCACACTAAAGGTCCATTAAAAAAAAATCAAGGAAATAGTCAATTACATGCATCTATGCATTTTTCAGCATTACACTTCTGTTAAGACTGTTAATAATAGCCCAATTTGAGACTGGAATTTTCTACTGTTCTTGAAAGTTACAGTTTCAGGCTGCTTGTTTCAAGAGGAAGGTTAACAATTTTCATGTCCTCAGCTATGGAATGACTAAATCTCAAGGTGGCTGGCCAATCAAGTTCTTCACATAAAACAGAAAGTCTACATGCTTATGAAACATCAAGACCTGCTAAAATTCACAGTGAAACTAAATACATGGATTGTGCAAGAACTCTATGCCAATGGATTTCTAGCACCCCAGGGTATACACCACAATACAGTGTAGTCCTCTCAGATACACAGTAGCTAATAGAATAAATGCATTTAAAAGGAGATTACTCATTTAACAATTATCTGTGTTCATTTTTCACATAGCAATTATCTGCAAATATAAAAAAGAGAATTACAGAAAAGTGAGTTTAAATTGTGCTGCATCGAAAAAAAAAAAAAGTTAATTCACTGCTATAAACAAACCCAAGATCTCTAAATAAATTAGCTTCCTCTTTTATATAGAGGAGAACTACCTCTGCTGTTAATTCTTCTCTGCCCCCATGCATGGAAGAGAACACCAAGATGTCATGTGAAAACCCACTCTGTAAATAAATGACCGCTTCAGTTTTAGAAAGACTGTCAAGCAAAGATGAGCTAAAACGTGAATTATGACAAAGTGATGACAAATTCAAATAGAAATAGCAAGGCATGATGAGTGCTGAATTGTGTGAATTAGATGATTTGACAGTATTGAGAACCAAAAAAAGTACAATATTGCATAAGTAGCAATGTGAAAACTCTACACAGTGCTTCTTCAGGCTATCTTCAAATAAACTCAGACTATCAAAAACATTTCATTATTATTAATTTAAAAATTCAGTTATTCCAATATGTGTTAATGAGTCACTGTTACTTGACTACCAAACCCAATAGTTCTTTAACATCTTTAAAGTATATAGAAAAAGGACATAGAAGGAGTCATCCTACTACAATAACAAATACTACATCCTACTAGAATTCCACATAGTGCTCAATGTCTGTTTCTGAGAATTTTTAAGAGGAATCACGGAAGATTAAAAAGAAAGAAGACTGTTGGAAAAGAAAGGTGCTTGTTACAGAGAGGCAAGAAAGCCTACAATGAACAAAATACTTAAACACGCATATAGTTTAAGGCAGATGCTTAGACCAGGTTTTTCAGAATTTCCTCCAAAACCGAGTTAGGCACAGGCTATAGGGGTATCTGAGTTTTATTTAATAAACAGATAAAAACATGCAATTAAAAGTTGTGGGGTGACTAGTAATACATACTGTAAAGTGTGCACAAAGTTTTCAAACTGTTAGTGTACATGGTTAGTCTTTAAAATTGAGTCTCAGATTATATCAATGACAATGAAAATGTTTCTTTCAAAGACTTTTTCCACCCTTCTCCAGAAGGATCAATTTCATAGGAGAATTCAGTCACGATCACAGGAGATGCCAGTATGGGTGCTGTTGCAGTAGGAGAGAGATACAGACCACCCACCAGCATAAAAGGTCTTCTTTAAATAGTTTTAAAAGACCCCTAAATCATAGACCCTGACTCTTAGGATGGATTTTCATCTTCCTGCAATCTACTGGAATGGCAACACAGCTAGAGCCAAGTAGTTGAGTTGTTGGGGAGGTGTCAGGGATAATTCCTTGATACAAGAAATGAATGGAGCAATTGCACAATGGATCTGCTATTCACTAACAGGGACAAACTCAGTAGGAAGGTAACAATCCATAGCATCTGTGGCTGTAGCAACCATGAAATGCAAAAGCTCAAGATCCCCAGGGGAGGGAAGTGAAGGTAGCAAGTGGCACACAACAGATCCAGGGCTCTAGAAGTGAAGAATTTGGCTTAATCAAGAAATTGGTATGAGTGACCCAAAGAGAGCCAGCTCTGGAAGGGAGAAGGGCTTGTAAAAGCTGACAGGTCTTTAAGGGCCATCTCTTAGCCCAGGAGTGGTCCCTCACAATAATCAGGAATAAAACAGATTAGCAGATTGGTTTAGCAGGGAACACATGACTGTGTTTTAAAGCAAAAACACAGTCCACAGGATGGGGAAGCAGGAACAAGCTACAAGGGAGAACTACAGTAATATTGCTCAGATATGCAAGCACAGTGTGAGGAAAGCCAAGGCTCACCTAGAATTGCTACTTGCAAGTGATATTAAACACAATTAGAGCTTCAAGTGCTCTATTAACAGGAAAAGCCTGGCAAGAGAAAACATGTCTGTATTATTGTATAGGGCATTCTCATTTGGCTGAAGTGAGAGCAGACAAAAATATGGCTGAACTTGTCTCGCTTGCAACAGTAGCCTGCCCATACCTGTGTGGTGGTTATTGAGAAGATGGAGGTTGCCTCTTCATCGCAGCACCTGGCAGGACATGAATCAATTGCTGGTAGGGTGTGGACATAAGAGAAAAGAATTTCAGCTGAGGAAAGTGGAGGTGCCCAGAGAGGTTGTGTGGTCTCTGTCCTTGGAGGGTTTCAAGACTATTGCATAAAGTCCTGAGCATCCTTGTCTCACCTTGTAGCAAGCCGAGCTTTGTATGGGAAGCTGGACAAGAGAACTCTCAAGTCCTTTATAGTCTAATTTGTTCTGTAATTATATTACAGGAAGAAATAAGTTTGATGAAGACTTTACAATACAACAGACAGCACAGTGTGCAAATAAAACTATTTTCCTTATTTTAAAATTTTGTGCGTGCCCTGCTAGATGAAAGGGAGTTCTGATCAATTCCACAGCCGTGCAAACAAATGAAAGCTGAAAATTCAGAGCTCTAAAGAGATACCTATCAAAGTAATTTCTGAAATTAAATGGGAGAAAGTGAATAATTGCACATAATATTTAGGATTGTGGTATACGTTTTTAAAAGTTCAATAGATAAATAGCTTGTTAACAACTTACATGAGATAAGCACAGTCTTATAATAGATGTGTTTTTCAATCAGACTTTTGAATCAGACGCCTAAGCACCTACTTTCTCAAACAGATGCAATTTTTCTAATACTCAAGCTAAAAATCAATGAATGACTGTAGACCTGACCTAGATAAGTCATTCTTTTCTCCGCCCTGAAGACATTGTACAACACACATACTATTATGGCAATTGAGAAATTTAATATTATGGTAAACACCACTAAGACCTTTCAAGGCCTCCAGGGAAAGCTGTAAATATCAGGTCAAGAGGCACTGATGGTGAGCTGTTAAGAACATCTAAATAATTTCTACTAATAACATCAATTTGTGAAAGAATTGCTAGAATGACAGTGATGAAATTCTCAGTGAAACTGGCCAGCGTTCCTTGTACAATATTAGTGGAAAACTATTCCAAGAGAAGAGTATAGAATGAAAAGTAGGCAAAAAAGGTAAAATAAAGTGGCACAGAGGAATTAATTGAAATCTTACAGAAGACATCAATTCTATATGCAAACACCATAGTAAGGTGTAAAACCATATGTAATTGAAAGAGAATTCATCAAATGTAGAATGAACCAAGTCTATATTGTTTATCTGGAGCATACATTCAAGAGCCAGGTAGTGGCTTTGTATAGTGCATGATATTGCTCTGTGGACTTGCCAAGGACAAGAAATGATTGATGGAAGGAACACTATGTGAGGTGTCTGAAGCCGGTGCTTTCAGAAGCAACAACCTTCAAGTTCCAGCATCAGTTATTTATATAAATGGCCTCATTGTCTGTTCACAGGCAACATTTTAACATTTAAACACTTAAATCAATATTTTCAAATCCTAGGAAAGCTAACTGTTTGTCAGGAGAAAAAAAGAACAAACAAGATATCCAGGTTCGTGATTTCTCTGCTCTTCTTGTAACATGACAAGTAGGCTCACCTGGAACAGAGAGAGCAGCAGCAGAAATACAAATGAATAGGTAAACGTAAAGTGGAGCAAAAGAGAAATGTGCATATGTAAGTGATGTACATATGAAATGATGAGCCCTAGGCTGACTAGGTGGGCACTGTGGGATTATCATATCTCTGTAAAATCAGCAGCTCACTGCTCAGTAGCAGTCAAAAATGCAAACAGAAATTACTAGGGAAGGCACAGAGAATGAAACAGGGATGTTATTATGCTGCTTTTTAAGTCCTTCAAAGTAAGATCTGGCAAGACAGGAAAGGCTCCAGAGCATGTTGGTAAGAACATTCAGTGGCATTGGACTATTCCCGCATGAAAAGCAACAGACTGGCTTGGCATCTTCAAAAGACTCTTGCCTCTTGAAAAAAGAGACAGAGATAATAGAGGACTATAAAATCAAACTGACATAGACACAGTAGACATGAAGAAATTGCACACTGTCTCTTCCAATATAAGACCTGGGGGCATAAAATGAAACTAGTAGAAGCCAGTTTTATAACAAAGGAGGCAGTTGCTCAGGCAATGCAAGAGCACCACAAGATGTAGTGAATGCTGAGTTTACAGAGCCTGCAGGGTAAACTGCAACATTACATAGAAGCAAAACACTCTGAAACCACACTTGGTTCAGAAAGTCCTGTGAGACAAAACCAGTTCAAAATTGAAAATAGTTCAAATGAAAACCCTTATATGCCCTGTCCTTATTAGTAGGCATTTGCTCTATAAGCTCTGATGGACACAGGTTAGTAGGCTAGATGAATCTTTGGTCTGACCCACGACAACCTTTTTTCTCTTATCTTAACGCCCTTTACTGAACCTCGGCTAATGCACCTCCTTTGTTCTCTTAAATTGTAGTTGAAAAAAATCAACATTGACTATTCAAAGTTCATATTGTACCTGCCATGTGAAAATTTCTTCTCTGTACTATTGCATTAATGAAATGAAACAAGAAATCCCCTCAACACTCACAGCACAAAAATTACTGTTTTACTAGATACACTTCCTAATGAGTGTGGGATTGACATAGTCTACATTTTGAACCTTTAATTTTTTCTTACTCAAACACAATGGAATCCCATTTTACTATATAATATGCATATATACACCAGAGGATGGTTCTTTACCTGAAAGGGTTTGCCAGCTGAAAGGAGTCATACTGCAGGTGTGGCTAAGTATATAAGAGAAATCGCTATCTGCATAGAGACAGAAGCAGATGGATAAGACAGGATATAATGTATTACAGATCAGATGACCTAATCAAGCTGAACCTAGTCCTATATGTAATTTCAAGCCACTGTGGCATAAAAAGTGTCCTTTTTAATTTTCTTTCTTCTCCCCAAGTGGTCCATGAGGTTCACCTATGAGGAATTTTCAAATAAATTCATCTATAGTCTATTAAGGTTACTTGCTCATGAAGATCAGAGCAGGAGCTAATTTCCTTATCTGTGGCAAAAAAATTTCCTTATGATAACAGTATGTTTCCTGAACCCATTCAATCCATGCTAAAGACAGTCAAATCCCAAACTATCATTTTTTCCTATATGATACAAATACCACATAAAGTAACACCTGAATTTTAGTGGATTAATTCTCATCAGGTTTCTCCCTATCTGCCCCACAAAGGATGAACAGAAGAGCTTGATAATGCAGAGAGAGCCAGGACTTTTTCCACTGTAATAGGTGATCTGAAAATAATGAAATTATACAGACCGTAGGTGCATTGCTTTTACAGTTTTGTTCACAGTTTTCTTAATGCAGAAAGTGCTCAAACAGGCATTGTGCATTTGGGATGATAGAGAATGACAGAATGATTGGGGTTGGAAGGGACATCTGGAGATCATCCTGTCCAACCACACATGCAAGGCAGTCTTACCCAGAGCAAGTTGCACAGGATTGCACCCAGGTGGGTTTCGAATACCTACCAAAAAGGACATTCCACAACCTCTCTGGGCAGCATGTTCCCCTATTCTGTCACCCTCAGAGTAAAGAAGTTCTTCCTCATGTTCAGATGGATCTTTCTGCATTTAAATTTGTGCCCATTGCCCCTTGTCCTGTCTCTGGGTGCCATATAAGTGAGATAAAATATACACAGTGTTTCAGAAATGCCTTTGTGACTTTGATTAAAAAAGATACTCTAGTCCTTGGAAATCAAATTTCAAGGTACATGGTTAATTTGATCTGAGTTATTGATCTGTCAGATATGTGGAATCTTGCTTTATATACAGACCATTACTGATACAAACAGTGAGAGGGGAAGTTTACTACCAAGAAGATAAACTAAATTGCACTAACTATGGTTGACTGAGTTCAAATTAAATATCCATTTATGGATTCAGGTTAAAGGGATACCTACTTTTGCATGGGCATGGATAATCAGAGCACCAACAAAAACAAAAGAAAGGAATTTGGGAAAATAGGGCATAAATATCTGTGACAAGGCATTTTTAAATAGCTCCTAACCAAAGTTTGACCTGCAAATATTTTTAGTTGGTTTTCCCATGGAAAAATTGTACCATTTGCCAAAAGATCTCATACACATTATGTTTCTAGCAGCTGCATGCAAACAGGAAGCCTGGCAAGAGAAGAGAGACTGTACAGCTGCTTATGTTCAGAAGATGGATGAGCTCACATGCCAGTTTCCTTCAGACATCAAGTATCCAGTCAGGAAAGAGCAGCAATGCCCCAAAATATGTTAATACAGCATTACACCTTATCAGACATCAGGACAACTAATCATGCTTTGTTTCTAAAGGATAGTGAGCCTAGCAAGTGCCATCAATAATAACAGAGTTTCTTACAGATATAAATTCTTTTCCATGTTTTGATGTTCTTACTATAAAATCATGAAATCCTGATAATACACAGTTCTGTCATTAAAAACTTAGGGTGTGTGGGTAAATACTTTAAACTTGAAGAAAGAGAAGGAGAAACAAGAACATTTTTCCTTCCTGAATGTTTTATCTCCCTTGATGCTGAATACAAAAATAAAAAGGATAAAGATACTGCAAAGTTTACAGGGACTTTCCAAGAGGATCATGACAGTCTCTTCTTTTTCTATTACACTGTATGATGTGGTTCTATGAAAAATTACCTGACAAAAGTTAAAACATCCTTCCTCAGGTATCAAAAGTAATACAGTAATATAGCTATGCTTTTATGGGGATCTGCACAGTAATTCATCATGTTTCTGCCATGGATGCATACAGTTTGTGACTGCAGCTGAATGCTTGGAAAGAGTATCTGCTTTAGTAGGTCACTGACCCCACAAACCACTAGACAGTACTTCCCAACTATTCAGAAAGAGAGAAGACACCCACTGACGCCCAATGACTGGCAATTCTGTGAGATGGAGGAATTGCCTCATTGCATTCATTATATTGACACATCTTTCCAAAGGTGTTCACAGTTCTCAGGGAATGGGTGCACAGAAATCTGAAGATAAGGGCCTTACCATGTTATAAAAGAATTCCTTTCAAACCCTAAATGAAAAAATGTGTTTCATTTGATAGCATTCAACCTGTAAAGGTCTCCTCCAAGCCAAACTATTGTGTGTTTCTATGATGATGACACATCACTTACCATATTCTTTTCCTGTTTTATTTTTGTTTGCTTGTCATATCTGAATTAAAAATAAACAGTCTTTATTAACAGCATCTGAACAAAGAATAAATTTTGGAGACCTGCCATATGTTAGTTAACATATCACCTATTTAAGTCTACCAGGTCACCTTTGATCCTAGTGAGCAAAAGAGGTTTGGTTTGTTTTTATTTTTTTTTTTTTAACTAAAAAAGAGATTCATAATATGCAGAGTTTTATACAATCTAAGACAGCATACAAATTCTAGCCTCTCCTGTAGTGAATATTCCATGTTAAATAGAAATAAAAACTGCAGTTTTGCTACTAAAATTAAAAGAACAATAAAAATAAGATGAGTTAACACTTTAAAAAGTTTTTATTTTACTTACAGAGAGAGACTAAAAGTGTCTAGGCAATTAAATACAATGCAAGCAAACCAGTGGAGAAAAAATGCATAGGTAATCTTAATGAATCACAGAATAGAGCAATATACCTTGAGAGATCATCTAGCTCATGTGTTTCCCCAAACCAGGATCAATGAGAAAAAGAGAAAAATCACTTCAAAATTTCTGACAACTCTCTCGATGGACTTGCATGAACAAATATGTTTTCTAAAAGACAAAACTATCAAGGTTAATAGCTCTGCAAGAACAAACAGGAAAGCTGAAGAAGAAAAGTGTGACAAAGATTTTTGTAAATGGTATTTTTTCCAGTGTCTGGAACTAATATCTTATTTTTGGCAGTGTCTGACTGGATATCAAGTATCACTGAAATAGCATGTCAGAGCACTGATAGGAAAGCTATTTCTTTCTTCTTTTCCCTGTGCAGTGTGCAGGTAGGAATATTTGATTTCATACATCATTTGCAAATTGCTGTGGGGATTCCAGAAAGCCAATTTGACTTTACAAAATTGATGAATGAGGAAAAAGAAAATACTGCTGGTTTGGGTCTGTTGCTTTTGGGAGCTGCATGCCTGGGACTTTGGCAAGATGGGCATCACTAATGATTCACTGTCAGAGTGCTACAGTGAAAATGCTGAAGCTTCTTTTAACCCTCAAGGAACTTGTTCATCAGAATGCATACATTATTTATGACTTACTGGTTTTTTACTGGTCACCCTTAATAACACCAAAAAAAGAAACACTACAGAATTAACCTTTTCAATCTAAGAAAGCTTTCAAATTAAAATGTTCAAGCAGCTAAACCTAAGGAAGGACACAATAGGGAGAATAAGGGAAGCAAACAGGGCTGCATGGGGGGGTGTGATGTGCAACTACTGCTGCATCAGGCATAGAGAGATGGCTCACACAGCACTGTACCCAGCACTGATGTGAAAGGGGACAGTGAGAGACACACCAGTCCACTTTGATTTTTAATGGTTCTAACAGAGCTACCTCAGATCTAAGTTGAGAAGGAACTTATAAGATCATCTAAGCTGTTACATGCACAAGACCTGGAACCTAATCCAGTTATATTTTGTTTGAACTGTAGTGATCACCATTTAGCACACTAAATGAAACAGACTTCCATGAAATAGTCAGTGAACTACAAAGCAATCATTCACAATTCAAAAGAGTAAAAATGATAGGCATCCTAAATCAAAAAATATTACATAAAGGTTTGAAAAATGTTTCATAAAAGTTTCTATGTGCTAAAAATACTGAGAGAATTTTTCACACCAGAGAGAGAATATATTATTTTGTATAGAGGCATGTGTGGTTTTATCACTTCATTATATAATTACTGATCTGTGATCTACAGGCAATAATCTCAAGAAATTATTGAAAATAGTTATATACAAACTAAATATCTGATAGATGTCAGTTCCTTCAACCAGTAGTTGAAAGAATAAACTTAAAGGTATTAAAGCCTTAGAGAGGGGTACCAGTGGTGACTCTCATGAAGTCTCTACTGCTTCTTCCATCTCAGAGGAAGCTGGTATGGACCTGCGGGGTGAAACGAGGCAGATACACCTCAGGAGGAAGATGCTCCCGAGACTGTGATTTATCCCTCACACCAAGATGAGAAAGGAGTTCCCCTTCTACACATCCATGGGGCAGTCCATTGCAGGGGTCTGAACACTCACTGTTATCATGTGGATCAGCCAGAATAAAGAAAGGATTCCTTTCTATAAGGCATACAGGCTACTCCACAACCTCCATGGAACAGTCAGAAACCTGAGGGTTTATATCCTGACACTGTATCACCTCAGACACACTGTACCTCAGTCCCAGCAGGCAGCATTCAAGACTTAATTCAGTGATAGAAGGGAACAAGGCAACAAGGAGCTCATGTATGAACTGGGGCCAAGCCTTCACTGGAGACCTTGTCAGATTAACCAGTCTCACTGCCCAGCAGAGGGATAGTATAGATTCTTCCTGCTCACCCTGACCACACTTCCTTCCCCATCCCAATTAAATCTGCAGTTTGACTGGGGAAATATCTTGGAGAAAAAAAAAAAAAAAAAAAAAAAAAAAAAAAAAAAAAAAAAAAAAAAATTCTTCATCACCTACTGGTTAAAATGTATGCCTACTTCTTCAACACATGCATCTCTAATTGAAGAGATGTGTCCTACTAAATTGTTTGCATCCTGTACCTGCAAATCAACAAGTGTAACTCAATCTCTTCTCAAAGTAAAATGGGAATATAGCATTGTCACCCTGTGCACTTCAGTCCAAAAAACAGTCCTGACATAAAATTAGCTAAATTTGAATACCACTATTAAAACTTATTAAAGTACCCATGAGAAATTAATAATTCTGTAATAGATGAAGAAAAACATTCAAATATATGTTACGGAAGTTAATGCAGCCTTGAGGATATATCAAATATAATGTCAAAAGAAAATATCACATTACTCCTCAAGAGTTGTGCCATTTTTATTTTAAATTTGGACACAATCTTTATATCAAATATAGGAAATGCTTACAGAATTACTCAATGCAAAGATATCAATCATTATCTATATGGATTAGCAATAATATCCACAACTACTCTGTGATCCTCGAAATCAACAAAAAATATGAGTGAAAGAATACCACACATTCTTGCTGCATAAACACTTCATTAACAAATATATTAAAACAATAAATGAAATAGGCAGACATTCTCCAGGCCTCAGATATCAAAAATAGCCTCATCGTTCAATCTTGATTTCTCCAAGACAACACTCTCCAGAGTGCTAGAAGGTGAAGCTGCTGGGAAAATACGTGTCCTCACTCATATGTTTTACAAGCTTTCTGTTAAGTCACAGGGTAACAGAAAACCAAAGAGAACCCTGCAAGACACAAAAGGGCAATGTCCTCATTGATTTTGCTTCCCCTACTGTCAATCCTTTATAAAAAAAACTACCAAAAATCTCTCAAATAAGCAAGAATAACTGTGTGCTGGGATTGTGTATTGGGTTTGAGTGGCGTGGTTTTGGTAGCAGGGTAGGTACAGGGCTGGCTTCTCTAAGAAGTTGCCAGAAGCTTCCTCTATTTCTGACAGGGCCAATGCCAGCCTCCTTCCAGGATGGACATGCTGCTGGCCAAGATCATGCCCATTAAGTATTTCAGAAAGGGGAAAAAACCTGCAAAACAGCATCTGCAGCTGAAGAGGGGAGAGACCCTGTGGGGAAACCGACGCTGGAGCAGGCACCTGGAAGGACCTGTGGACCTGAGGGAAGAGAAGTCCATGACAGAGCAGGTTTTCTGGTTATAATCCCCATTTCTCATCCACCTGCACAAGTGTCTGGCAGGGACATAGAGGAAATCTGGAGTAAAGTTAAGCTTGGGAAGAAGGGAAGAAGTGGTAGGGAACAGGTGGTTTAAGATTTGAGCTTATTTTTCATTATCCTACTGTCATTTGATTTGCAATAAATTAAATTAATTTGTCTGAGACAAGTCTGTTTTTCCCATGATGGTGATGAGATCTGTCCTGGTCTTTATCTCATTCCACAAGACTTTCATCATATTTTCCTCCCCATGACCAGTGAGGAGGGGAGACATAGAGTTGCTTGTTGGACATCTGACATCCAGCCAAGGTCAACCCACCAGAGTGAAAGTGAAGTTCCAGTTTTAATGACGGGCTAATGTGACTGGAATAAATCCTTCATATAAATCCTAAATTTGCATTTCCAGGAACAAACACTTGCTATGCATAAGAACTGAAGCAATATCTGTTACAGGCTAGTACCACACCAATTCCCAAAGCTTGGCAACTGAGAAAAAGGAGTATTCAGCTTCACAAGTCACCTCAACCAGGCATAAAGCACACTTTCCACTTCAAAGGATGACAGAACCAAGAACTAAATTAAAATGAAAGCATGATCCACCCATGCGTATCCATTCACACATGCAATATTTTCCCCCAGACTTAGCAGCATCAGCTCCCACCCCTGACTAGCAGAGCAAATAACAAAACACCTTAATGCTCAGTAGACCCGACTGGCACCTGAAATGTCAACACAGAAGTTTCTGGGAAGAACAAGTCTAAGAAAGCAATAAAAATGCTACAGGACCGCACCTCTGACATAGCACAGAAACAGACTATTTTAGCACAACCAAACATGCAAAATTAAGTCAAATCAAATGCAGACTGATTGACTTGTCTCAAAATAGGTGAGGACATAGGCAGAAAATACTGGATAAATACCTTGTGCTCCTTTCTTAGCATAAATAAAAGCTTGTATAGCTTAACACTGCATTATAGCCTTAATTGCACGAATAATCAAAGACTAAACAGGAGAGAAAAGTGACAGTACAGCTTCCACTCTTTTGGGAAATGGGTGGACTTGTAGCATTTTCATCTTTGGTATTTTCACTATCAATCAGACTAGATGCAAGAAATTTCACTTGCCAAGAAATTCTGCTGTTTCACCTTGGATCTTGTACTGAACTGTAAAAGAAGATGTCATGTGAAATTTGCAAATAACCTGAGCTTCAGAAACAGTGTTTTATATGAATAAGTCTATTCCTGCTAATTAAATATTTTTCTTTTATTTATTCCATAGTACTTAAAGCAAGTAGCAATAATTATTAAAGTAAATGCCTGCAAAAATGAGTTCACACTGTAACATGAAAATGCCTGTGGTATTTCACTTTTTTTTTTTATTTCTGCCTTCTCAATTTTGTTCTCTGCAGCACAAAAAACATCAACCAGCCAATCAACCAAAAACCCAAAAATCTCCAGGCCAAAACAAAAAAAAAATAGCCCCCACCAAAACCTCAACAGCTTTTAATACTTTTAAAATTTGCATATTGCAGAATAGTTTACCAACATTACTAATGACAGGCAAGAAAGGGAAGTCTATGCAAATCTTTATTGAAAAAAAGCTCTTGAATTTAGAATTTCAGGGAAAAAAGTAGATATTAATGAGTAAGAACTCAGTGTTTTACACTGATATTATTCATCTAAAAAAATATAAAAATACTTGTCCGAACTTGATGTTACTATAGTACATACAACTCTGAATATGGCTTTAATTAAATATTTTGTGGCATTTTTAAAACACAGCCTTTACATTAAAGAGCACAACTCATCAGTCAGAACAACAATCACTACTTCTGCCACATTGTCATCTTAACAGTAATTAAAAATAGTCTTGAAACTGAGGATTTCACTTTGCTTCAAATATATTTTTTAAAATTTTTGATTATATTAAATCCTTACTGAACTCTGAAAATAAAATACAGAAGTATTAATGGCAGAGAAAGAAAAACAAAATTTGTAGACCACTACCAGGAAAAATTACTAAACAAAACAATATTTTTGAAGGAACAATTTCATTTAAATCTACAAATTATTAAAATTATTACACGTAGAAACACTGTTCTGAATCACCAGTGCTTTGTAATGAGTTTCTAAACCATTGTGTAATTTAGAAGAGTCGCTTTTTTAAAATTAAAAGTGTTGTTATGTCTTAGAGTATATGTTAATTACCAACTACATTTTTTACATCAAAGGTAGGAACAAATGCATTTTTGATAGAGCAGAGGAAAAGAGGGATTTGGTTTAAATTAATTAGCAAAACTTCTCTCCCTGCTAAATTCATACTTCCTTCACTGTTTTATTTGGTTCTGTTTGGACTGTATTCCCCATCTCCTATATTCTGAACTAGGGAATTTTGCAAGTAAAGTTTATTTTATTCACTTTTCATCAGAGTTTCTCCTAATCTTATTGCATTTGAGAAGGATTATCAAGAAAGACCTCAATACACACAAAATAGAAAATGCAGACCTCAGGACATTCATTTTTTTTCCTAGAAAAGCCCACATTGAAACATGTCACCACATTTACTTGGCAATTGAAATAGGTAATACCAATGGTTTCTGCACTACATTTAAATTTGGATTACCAGGACTGTTAAAAGATGCAAAATGCAGCTAGATAATTGCATAGGCTTTTCTGCATGTATTCTTTGAAGAGAAGTTTGCAAGGGAAAAAAATTAATTTCTGTTTGTTTGGTTACCCTGAAGTGTTTTAATAATTTGCAGCAGTCTATATATAATAAATAATGTGCTAAAGAAAACTATTTGCAAAGGTTTGTTCTCAATACCCACTTCAAATCCTATTTAGAAAATTAACTTCATTTCAAATCAGAGTTCAGTACTCAAAGCATTCTGAACAGTCAGTGAGTTATAAATGCTTAGCTTGTTTTAAAATCATTCAATTTAATCTGAATGCCAGAAATCAAAAACCACATTAGGAAATGTTTTGCAATTTTTTCTGTCTTGCCCCAAATCTTTATATATTTTTAGGAGCCCCAATGTCCTGTGACTGCCAGTTCCATTGCCAAACTAACCAATACAAGAAGAGCTGTTTTGTTTACTGTAAATGTGACTCCTCTTAGGTTAAACTGATAGCCAAGTTCTTATATCAGAAGATAAAGGGCATAATCATTCCTTTCTGCCCTTTCCATGTAACCTTTATGGAAACTTAATAAACTTCATGGTCATATTCTTTCTGAGACATATTTTTTCAAGACTGAAGAATCTTGAAAAGACTAGTCTGGTCTACTCTAACCTACTTATTTCTTAGGGGTAAACTTTTTCCATGTCTTTGATTACCACTATTGTACTTCCCTAAATTCTCTCACTTTGTATCATTCTTTTCTCTCAAGCTAAAGGAAAACTGTACAAAGTATACATCCTCTGGAAAAGCATGCAAATATACAATGGCTTCATTATTTTCTTTGCTCTGATCTCTACTGCCTTCCTAATAACTTCTAGCAATTCTTTTGTGACTGCCAGTGATGAGCAAGTTTACATTTTTGAGGGTCACTCCTTCCTAATTGAAATCTACCATCTGGCTACAATAATTGGAAATCTATTTTAAATAGCAGTTTAAGGTTTGTCCACTCACTTTATTATCAGTATCACTTTAAATTTATCAGTATCACTTTAAATTTATTAACATTGAATTCCATGTTATTAGCTGGTCACTGAATCTTGTAAGATTTTCTACAATTCATCACTATTGGCCCTTGTCTCACAACCAAGGTTTCATTTTAGATTCTCAAGTTTTCTGCAGCACACCACAAGTTGCAATGCACTTCACAGAACCTATGGGATGTGGTGTTATTCACGCAATACTTGTGTCGAAAATACCACAGGCATCCAATCTCATGTAGTTTAGAAAACGCCCATTAGCTTATAAAAAGCCTTCATGGGGTAAGCAGAGTGGAGAGAGTAATTAAATGTTTTGATCTATTTGCATTCAGGAAGGACTGCCAGAACTCAAGAAATAACATAATTTTCAGTCCCCTGCATGGTGTATAAATTGGATCAGACCTTATCTAACCATACTGTTATGTGTAACAGATTTTATTTTCACATATGTAATATATTTTGTAGCTGCTGGTAAAAAAATTGCACATTAGGTGACAAGTGACATGATGAGTCATTGTATTTGTACTTGGGATTGTCATGGCAAACTGGAATAGCTATTCACTGTCATTGTAGGGATTTTTTGCCTATCTTGTTTTCATGCAGCTTCCCTTTTTGAAACTGAGCAGAGATGCAGTGATTTGTGATTGAATCTGCAGGGATGTTGAATACAAACTCCTCATGTTTATTGTTATGGAGAGGCCCTGTAACTGGAAATTTCAGACATGTCGCATCTTTGCTTAAGGATACAGAATTTCTGTGATTTCATCACCAGCAGGTAACTCTACACTGAACAATGGTCTCTGTCAGCGTGGCTGACTTTATGGTGTTCATAAATTTATATATAAGATAGGCAGTTTTCAATATCAAACGCCCTAGTTCTTAAATCCAAATAAGTACACCTCTACTGTATAGGTCTTCTTTATAATAAAGGATTTCCTGTCTCAGAAGAATCTGAATTCCTGTTACACCCCTTCAAAAGCCAGGTATGGAAAAATCCGCCTTCCTTAGAGTTTCCAAAACAACACTGGGTACTCTGAGAATTTTAGAGAATGATTCTGCAGGTGTCCTGGTCTTCAAGTGCCTTCCTAAAAGGCCATATTATGCTCCTATAATAAAATGACTCGTCGAATGAATTGTAGACAAGGGGGAAAACCATGGATACCTATCCATGTTCCTATCTTGACAGTAACAAAGCTTTCAACACTCCCACATTAAGGTCTGGATGGTTGAACTGCTAGAGAGACAAATAAAAAGGTGAATGATTGGAGTCAGAGGATCATGGTTAATGATTTGCACACTAACTGGAAGCTTGTAACAAGTGAAATTCCACTTTGTATTGTACCGGGTCTGTACTGAAACCAAAGCATTTGACCAAAACTAAGCATAATTCATTGCAACTGATCAGGTCTGGGAAACCTGATTTCTAATGAATGCCCAAAAGGAGAAAAGAGAATACAAAATGAAGAAACTTACTTAGCAATTTATGTAAGTGTTCTCATACCTGCTTTTCTTAGCTCTTTTTCTCTTACCCTTTAATTATTTGAATTGCATGTACTTTTCTGTGATTGTAGGTTTCTCTCCTGATGCTACCTATTATTTCCTGTTTCTCATTTGAGTCTCTCCTCACTCTATTGCTTTCTAAAAAAAACCAAAAAAATTATAATTTGAATGCTTATTTAAAATTGAGATAAAATTTCAATAAAGTAATTAGAAAAATAACCCCCTAACAAAATAGTCAATATATGTCATCTTGTACTAATATCATGCAGTTCAGTCACACTACTTTGTTGTTTTTTTACTGGAACATTTGATTTGATTATAATTTTTTTATGGCAACACTGTTCAGATTTATCAATCATATAATTATCTTGTTGCTGATAAATAGTTATATTGATAAAACTTACACTGTGGTAATCTTCTACTATAGAAAGACTCTATCAGTAGCACTGGACTGAATGAGAGGAAGTTCTTTCTGTACAAAAATAAAAGTCTAGTTTCATAATTTGCTGATTTGAGAACATATGTTCTTACTTCTGTAAATATCTACTAGCTACAGTCACATTTTAAAATGTAAGTAAATATTATGAAAAAGAGAAATTCCTTGATTTTCAAGGATTTCAAAACACAGCAGAATGCTTTATTGGAGCCTTCTATTTTCTGGGTGTTTTTCCATGTAACACTGAAAATCCCTCTTGATTTTTACACTGTTTTGATGACCAAGCACATGGCTATGCTTACTTGTCCGATTGATGTTGTCCATTTGGCAGGTTACCTGTCTTCTTTTCTGATAAAAATGTTTGCAACAAAGTACCTCCAAGGCTTTTACCAAAGTCTTTTAAGTAAGTAAAAACTCCAAGACTGCTAAAAAAGACCTCTGGGAATTATTTTACATAGTGTAGCATTTGTTTACTGAACCTCCCCCTTTCCCCAGCTGGTAAGTACATCTATTTTCCAGTTTGATATATTAATAATAAATCATGTTCAGTTTTAGCTGCTACAAAGTAGGTAGTAATATGTAGCTACTGTATGAGGTCCCTGTGTAATTTCAAGCTGTGGTAAAGTACACAATTCAGCAACACTTGCAGTTTCACAATAAACCTGCACAGTATAGCAGGGATTATTTATCATATCTTCTGTGATATAAGAGAAGCCTTTTCAACAGTATTAAAAACACAATTTGTTATGCTTCTAATTTTTAGATGATCTGGATTACATATTATTTTGAAAAAAGTTACAGGAAATGTAGACAATCAAAGACAAGATTAAAATAATTTTACTGATGGACTCTAGATATGTAGCATTACCAAATAAAATGCCATTGGTCACAAGAGTACAAACAGAAACCAGTTCTCTCTCACTGAAATGCAGTGCCACAACAGAGAAGTAAAATCAAGCATTCCTCATATCACATGTTCAGATCACATACACCCCAGTGTGAGTGGGTTGAATATCACCAGCAGCTCTCTCACCAGTGCATCTTGAGTCTCCTGGGTTTGCCTTATAAAATATTGATTTGTCAATAGCCAGGTGCAAACAGTTTTGGTACAACCATTCCCAGAAGCATTCTTAGTGCATATAGCCTAAAGACCCATCTAACTTCCTAGCATCAATTTCCCTTCAGCTACAGCACCCTTGGGAGGCTGAGCAACTGGAGAAAACTTGGATCACAACTGGCAAAAAAATACAAACTCTTGGGAATCGCCCTTCTCACACCTCTAAGTTTTTGGAACGTACACCTCCTAACTTACAGCCACTTTTTGGTTTTGAGTCAGATTTTCATGTGACATTTTCTGTAAGAAAGGACCCACTAGAAGTGTAGACCCACCCAATTTTTTTTTTTATTTTTTAATTTTTTTAATTCTCACTGACAGACATACACTTGCTGAGAACAACTTCTTTTTCAGTAAGGTTTGGCAAATACGTTACTAGTTAAATGTGAAGTTTCAACCCTATATGAAAAGTTAACTACATAATTTTTGATGAATTTTATTTCAATTAAAAACTGAAAATACCTCAGTTAGGGTATTTTGGAAGTATATTTTCTTAAAAAAAAAAAATTGATCCTGAAACTGTTTATGTTTGACATTATTTAAGTTTTTAAGGGCAACAGATGAAATGGATACTTCAAATAATTTCAATGTTTTATTTTAAATAAAAAATTAACACTTTTCCACCCCGATTGGTCATGTACTATGAAAAACTTGTTTTTCATTAAGTAAACCAATAATTC
Source organism: Pardalotus punctatus (assembly GCA_013400915.1). Classification (NCBI taxonomy): domain Eukaryota; kingdom Metazoa; phylum Chordata; class Aves; order Passeriformes; family Pardalotidae; genus Pardalotus; species Pardalotus punctatus. Next base: position 78,755 of record VZTX01002210.1, on the reverse strand, counting down.
TTTCTCTTCCACTATCTCCTAATACACCCTTCAAATGAAAAGAAATCATTGCTGCATGTCTTTAATTACATACGAAGTGTCACAGGCTAGCACTCCATATTTCAAGAAATAAAGTAAGTAAAAAAGTAACTAAGTAAAAATATCTCCTTATTCTGTCATGTCCTCAACAGCCATGCTCTTACACAGCCTGCATTTCACAGCTGTAACTGTTTGTCTCCTTTCTCTACAAACGCACACTCTACTTACCATACATAACTTAAAACTGATGCTGCTGGCTGCAGTGTTGATGAATAAAACAGTCTAAAACACATATGCTGAATACACCAGCGAGTGATTACCTATTGTGTAGGAACACAACAAAGTAATCAAACAAATAATTATATAGGCTCTTACAAATTTTCATTCTTAAGAGTTTCAAAGTGAAGTCTGCATAAGTTTTGATGTTTCTTTATCATAGCCATTTCATTACATTGAGAACAATTAGACACATTATGAAGTAAAGAACAGATTCTATACAAAGAATTTCTGTTGCTGAAGAGAGCATGGGAAATTTTTTAAGGCCTTGCTAGAAGTATTGCATGTATTTTTAAATAATATTTTTTCAAAAGCAATTATAACAGACTGTTATATCATCAGACTTGCACTTTTCCACATTCCCGTAGATTCTCTGAAAAATTTCCTTCAGTGCTGTCCTTACAAATAAAAAAAATCAGTTAAATAAAAGTTGTTTTTATGAAAGAGTATGCTAAATGTTTTTTTTCCTTTACACTATCCTAGCAGATTAGAAATCCAAATCCAATTCAAACATCAACTGGAAATTCTTCGCTCTGCTCAGCAATCACCCCTCTCTGCTTAAATATAAAATATTATCTTTTTAAAATTCTGTAGACCTTTACTTAATATCAGTGGAAAAATTGCACAAAGTTTTCATGAATATATGCAATTTAGTGTGTTCATACTTTGAATGAAACTAGGCTTTGTTGATCAAATAGTACAGAAAATGCAATATCCCTACACTGTATTAAAAAAGCTCAATGAATATATTTTTAGTTGCACATAATGTCATTCTATTTCTCTAGCCATTAGTAGAATAAAGGAGAAATCTAATATATGTCTAGATTAGTGATGAAATTTCTTCTGAAATAACCTTGATAAAAAACCTGCAGTGTTTGTATTTTTCTGCAATGTCTTCCAACTCCCAAAGTAATTTTCTTCAAGAGATGTTATGAAACTCTAGATTAATCTTGCTGGTTTTAGTCTTCATTTATTAAAGTAGCACATGCTGTTACTCAACAGCACAGCTTGTTTGAATGTGCTCATATCTCCGCACCTGAGTAAGGATTTCTAATTAATAATATGGTTTTGCACATTGTTACCAAGTCAGAGACAAATTTAGCTCTATGGAAGTGATTACCACTTTCAAACTGTTGTATATGAGCTATGGTTATCTTAAAAATCCAGGTTCACCTCCCTATTTTAAAGATAAGGAAAGAAGAAACAAGGAATTGCAAAGATTTTCTCGAGATCCCACAGAAAACTATGTCTCAGAGCACATAACACATTCAGTTCTCTTGTATCTCCTTCCTGTATCCCAACCTTACAACCAAGCTTCCTGTTGCTGCTGCAGATAAAACTGTAAGGGTTTGAGAAGAAAAGATCTTTAAAGTTTGGAATATAGCCCTGCACAGTTAACAGCTGGAAATGAATACTGATATACAAAATAAGCAAAGCTGGAGGGTGAACAGAGGGAGAAAGAAAAAAAGGCAAGCCTAAGAATTTAATTTAGGAAGGAACATTTTCAGAAACAAATATTCAGTCTGTAAAATCGTGCCAAAAAAAGTTGAAAAACCTTAGATAAATCAAGTGCTTTTTCACAAGTGAAATTCAAAACAGAACGAACTACTTTGTCCATCCTCAGGCCAGAGCAGCTCTTATAAAATGGAGAAACTCCTGCTAACTCACAGCTCCTTACAGAAAATGCTTCTATTGAGCCTTGCTGCACAGCTGAGACAGCAAGCTTTGCTGTCCCCATGGTCAAATGCAGGAGAAAAGCACACAGGTGCCTTTAGGAAATATTCCATGTTCTGCCCTGAATTCAGGCTGGAATCTTGGGCAAGATCATGCTTGCAATCTTCAGCTTCCCCTTCAAGTGATGCTGAGCTTTTGCTATGCCTTTCCTAAAGGCAGTGCTGGATACCAAGCTTCCCCCAAAGAAATGTTAAGAACTGAATACATATACATGAGAAAGTAAAAATAAGTACATAGAGAAAATATGGTGATACACACTCATGTCTGCACTAATAACACATATTAAACCTCACAGGCTGATAACACTGTTTTTTATAACACACTATTAAGATTAATGAGATTTACTAACATAAAATATTTGAAACCAACAAAATATCATGATTAAAATCAAGACATATTTCTGAACTGTTTTCCTAGCTGCGTTTCTTTCATCTTATTATTGAAAAACATGTAGGGCCCAGCTGTGTTTATATTGTTGAGGTTAAAAATATTTTTTTTAAAATCAAGCTTTCTTCAGCCCAATGCTTAATCCCCAGCACTGCTGAACATGAAAAAATAAATAAATTAGTTGAGGCACTCAATCACAATTTCAACACATTGACTATGCAAAACTGAGAGGACAAGTATCAACTTTGTTCTATTAGGTTAAAACTTAAAATCTGAGAGGACCCTTATTTCACTAAGGATTAAGTTGTACTGAATGTACACACAAAGGTATCAGCAATGAAGTGATAGAGGTTTTATACGCAGTTCTTCCAGGATACATCACTGACAGTACTAAACACAACTTTGATGACCATTACATAAGTTATCATAACACGATAAATGCTAATGGCTAGCCAATGACCAAATATCTGAAATACAGTTTGTTACACGTATTAAGTATATAATATTTTTTCTAAAAATTCAAACACAGATGATCCACATGACCTTCAGATTAAGAAAATAAAATCACTCACTGAGATTGTTCAAGAGGCTTCAAATTCTAATTGAAATTTTGCTTTTTTTTGTTTACTTGTTTTCCCACAAGGGCTCTGAAATAAAACAGAATATAATTTCTCTTCAATGCAGCATACAATAATATAGTGAATTGCAAGCATCTAATATGCCACAGCATAATTTAAAAAAAGCAGACTGAGATTTAGGAGTGGGGGAAGAAGTAAAATAAATTTCCTGGTCTAATAGAACTCAGAAAAGGATGCTGTCATGTAAAACATTTTGAAGGCAATCACAAGTAAGTCTGAATCTTAAAAAAATGTCTAGCAGGAACAATTAATACAGGAATACTGTATACAGAGAAAAGTATGACAGAACAAAAGTAGCCATAAATGCAAAGACTATGATTATCAGGAAGGATATGCAAGTGCTGCTAAGGAAGAGAGTCCCAAAATGTGACTCCTAGTTAGTCTTAAAAAAGGCACTTCTGATGAATAAAACAGAATAGTATTATGTAAAATTGTATTGGGAATAACAGGGTTGAAATACTGCTTACTGAACAGCAAAAAAAAGCCAGGTTTCTTTAATCTAGAAGGGAAGAGCTCAATCCTGAGGAACTAAAACCAAGAGAACTTCCTGCTAGAAATGTCTTTCATTCACTTTGCTAGACCAATGTGATGAGCATTTTTTTGCTATTAAAAAGGGTTCCTTTCTAAGCAGGAAGAGCTACTGTCTAACCCTAGGAAACATCAACATCCTGGCACTTGGATGATGATCACTGAAATTCAGGTGAAGTATTTTGCTGGTGTCACAAATAAAGAACTTAAGAAATATTTATCTGTTACAGAGTTAAACATTGATGTCTTGTCAGTGTTTAAGAAACTGAACAATCAGATCATTTCCATGCTTCAAAATACTTACTAGGTTGATGTTCAACAGCAATTCATGTTGCCAGTGGATAGCTCCTATTCATTATCAATCATTATCAATGTGTATTCAAAGCAACTATTCATTCCAAATGGATTTTAGATCAGAAAGCATAATGCTTCTTGTTGCACTCTGATGTGAGGAGTGTGATTTAGCGATATCCTCATCTCAAGATATTGATTTCAGGACATTTGTCCATGTATCATTTATTGGAGTCTGCAGTAGCTGATTTGTGCTATTCAAGAGGTAGATTTGGATGATGGATGATGTGGCCCAAACACCAATTCTAGAGAGTGGCTCTTTAGCTAAAAAAATAAAGGGACACCTCATGTTCTGCTGCAGTAACAGACAACAGTAGTACTACAACATCTCATGAGTACTTGAAATTGCAATGCCTGGAGGAATGGTGGGATACACATCCCTGACCACTCTGAGTTTCTGAATACTACCAGCATATGACCACCAAGTCTTCACAGTATAGACACCTTGGCCTACACATTCTAACTGTGCTCCCTGTCATGTACAGATGAATGAAAAATTACCCTGTGATTGGAGGAGATTCCATGACAGGACACGGTTCTGTACACTGTTTAGGTCTTTTCTTCCAGTGTATAAATTTAAGCATGAATTCACATCTCTAGGGAGCAAACATCTAACTAGATAGCATCTAAGTAGAGCCAAATTTAAAAGGTCAGCTTCCTGCACCAATGAGTGAAGCAGGACCTACCAACTTCCTGCAGCGTGAGACAACATACTGTCATGTGAACAAGAAAAAAAGGGTATTTTGTGCATGGTGGCTGGTGTACAGAGAGGAGATGAGTATGATCAAAATCCTCACTGCTCTAGACTTCAATAGTGCTCTTAGGAGTTCAATCTGCTGAGAACGCTAGATGTCAGAGAACTCTGCATTCTTGTGATTTTGTTCATGCAATTAACAGTTTGGAGAAAAAATCCCAAGACTCATCGTTTACCAGTCAGTTTCCAAGACATGGATGTAGCTTCAGCATCTGACAGTTAGGAATCAGAACCTTTACCAGTGTATTAACTTTTTCAGGCATCTTTCACATCATGCAGCAAAACTCTGCTATCAAGTTACATTCAGTGTCCCTGGTGGCCAGCCAGTTCCACAAAATGAGGGAAAGGTGGTCTCCACTTCTTCTCAGAATGGGCAGATCCCATTCTTAGCAAATTGTTATCTGCAGGTTCACTGTTTTTTCCTTGGTGTCTCATAGATTCTTATTTTCTCTGGAATCCTTGAGCTGCTAACTGTCACCATCTCAAAATTTCCAGCTCTGCCTTGTGTTCTCCATTTTACTGTTGTACGTGGCTTTAGCTCACATCCTTTCTCATTCCTTAGCAACAGACTTCATAATAAAATTGAATCAAGATCACAGCACTGTGTTGTGCCAAATGAGGTCTGAAGTGACAGGCTGAAGGTTACAGCTTGCTATCACTGCACCTAGGAATGTCATTGAACACCTGCTCATTAAATACATTCAGTGCCATGTGAAAACCAAAGGCCAGGAGCAAGAATGGATAATGATCCTGGCCTATTGTGAATCTAAGCCATTTACAGTACAAAGAGCTGGTAGAAACCTGGAAAAAAGCTTCAGATTGAGAAATAGGAACCAGTCTTTTTTTCTTGAACATGAGGATTACCCCCACCCAGTATCCTGCAACTGAATTTCACAAAACATGTGGTTCAGGTTGCTCGAATCTGAAATCTGAATCTAATATCAAGAGTTAAAACATTGTGATGGACTGCTATTTGGAAAAAAAAAAAAAGCCCATCCCCACCTATCTTATGCAAAGTCAAAATTTAGTTCTTGTAACTGAAATCCCAACTGATCAGTGAATTACAGAAGTCCAGGTCTAATTATAAAAAAAGAAAAACTGAAAGAAAAGAATGGTACTCTATTAAAAAAAATAAATAAAAATAGTATTATCATAGCTTAAACTACTCACATTTCCCAGTAGCTGCCTCTTTTTAATGTTACAGTCACTCTTCTGCTCTCCAGCCAGGGCCTAAGGCTGCTGTCTTCAGTTTGGGCTGCTGGGGGTGAAGGGGAAGGTAAAACAAAACCACAGAATTTTCTTAGCCCTTTTCTGGGAGGTTAAGGTTTGTTTATCATGTTGATGGTTTCCTTCTCTTCACTCTAGGATATGTTTGGAGTAATTTTAGGTATTTCCTAACACATTTGACACCTTGCTTTCTTCTCTGTTGACAAGTCCATGTTGCACTGAAACATTGCAGTTCCTCCTTTTTGTGTTCTCTACCCTCACAGTGCTAGGGACCGGGGGAATCTTGGTCATGTGTAGAGAGAAAGTACTTGGGAAACTGATTTTCCGGTCTGACACAGTATGGCTTTTGTCACCTTTTCAGTAAAGTTGCTGTGGGTATCCTGTGTGTGAACTCCAAAAAGTGCGGTGCCGTTGTGAGATGAGCTGTTTCTGGAAGCTGCTCTTAACAGGAAGCCATTTGTAAAAGATATAGTTTAGCCCAATGCACAGTTTTGATGAAAGAAACAATACAAAGTAAATAAAAAAAATCTAATGTAGTGCCTCAATTCAGAGATATCTGTTGTACAAAATGACCAGAAAGGCAGAGTCTGCCCAAACTAGGAGGACAGATCAAACTGACAGGAAAAAAATATTATAGCAATAATTGCTATAAGTCTCCAGGGCTCTATAAGGAAACTGGTCAGAGATTTAGAATTGATTTATGAAGATAAAAGTTAAAACATTTATCATAGGAAATTTCATTTAGTTTGACAGTCAGAAGCAAATATGAAATGTGGAAATGTTAAGAGATAGAACATAATATACTGTCTTCACTGTCTAGAAGTGTATGCAAAACAAGGAATTCAGCCTTGCTTGGGCTTAGTGATGGGGACACACAGTTACATTTTTTTATAATACACCAAAGTTTATGAAACTTTGCATTTAATAATAATTGTATCTCTGGTTGTATGAAATGCTGGCCAAAGCATATTTTCTTCAGGCCTCTCAAATGAGAAACTGATTTACAGGATAAGATATATTTTTCCCAGGTGACAAAGCTTCCTGTAAGATGACGCCTTATATCAAAATCAGGGAAAAATACATCAACATATAATTATAGTAAAGGAATTTATAGTAAAGGAATGATATAGAATTTATAAAATGCATTTTACTGAACGAAAGGTTTACTTTGATTCATGATATGATTACTGAAGCAAATTTATTTGTGAATTAAATGCCTGTAAATACTATTTTGACTATAATTTCTTTCCAAAATATTGTAAAAATCTATTTACATTAAAAAACCCAACAAACAAAAAAACACATAAAAAACCCACACAAAAAACCAAAACCAAAAACAAAAAACCAACAAAAAACCCACAAACAAACAACCCCCCAAAAAAAATCCAACAAAACAAACAAACAAACAAAGACACCAAAAAAAAAAAAAAAAAAAACACAAAAAACCCACCAAAATCCCCAGTCACATAAAAAATCATCTGTAGGCAACTAATGTAACTCTTGGAAAAACCACTGTCAGAGCAGAAGTAGTATGATTTCTCCCAAGATTATTTCTTTCCATATTCCTACTAAGAAACAATAAATAGTATATTTTAAAGGAATTTTAAAAATCTGTAGCTATAGCCCTTATGGGGGCAGCCTCCTTTGTAATCAACACCTATGCATATCTTAAAACATTTTGTCAGTCCTACTTACACTAACCAACAGTGAAGGTGCTGAATCCGGCTGGAATGCCTATTGTACAAGGTCATATATCAAAGAATAGTGAAAGAACGAAGAAAGCAGACAGGCATTAGATTTCTCAGGAAGAAAAGAGAGAGAAAACAAAGAGGAAGAAACAATATTGGAGGAATTTGGAGAAAGTGATACTTACATGCCATGATCATTTAAAAGGTAGTCTAAAACCAAGGCAAAACATATATAATACAATAGTAAAGGGGCAGGAGGATGTAAGAAATTAAAGAGGAGAGGAAAAAAGCAATCACTATCAAAATTAATAAACAATGAGAAAAAAAGAAGTGCTCTCATCGATATTAAAAAAAAAAATTAAAAAAAAGATTGCTGGGGAAATACAGAAGGCAATATAGACATAATCGAGATGCAGCAGATGTAGGCTTTGGAACCAGCTTTTTTACCAGAAAACTAAAATGCCCAGGTGTTACAAAACAAATTTCAATAAATTATTTTAACATTAAAAAAGAAGAAAGGGCAGTAAGGTGAAAGAGGGGCAAATACTGAAATTCATCTAAGAGAGAATAATGCAAGAGCTGGTTCTGCAGTGGAAAGAAAGAAGAATATTCAAGAGTGATATATATTCAGAGGGAAAACTCTGGGAATGACACATCCTTATACACTTACGTAAAATGTGTAAATTTTGAGAACATACCAGTGACATTGTCATAAGTAGTAGATACTTAGACTGAACTATTAATGACCTTAGAACAAGGGCATATGTGCGAATAAATTTGCCTATAATGCTATTAGTTCCCCTGTCAGGACACTACACCTGGAGTATTGTGCTCAGTTTTGGTACCTGCTATGCAAAAGAGATGTGGGCAGGGTGGAGAGGGTCCTGAGAAAGGCAATAGAGACCATCAGACGACTGGGAAACCTGCCATATGAGGAAAGGCTGAGAGTACCCGGAAAAAAAGATGGTTTAGGAAAGATTTCATTGCCATGTTCCAGTGTTTAAAGGGTGGCTACAAAGGAGATGGATACTCCCTTTTTACAAGGAGTCACAGGTACAAGTTACTCCTGGAGTGATTCCTATTAGACAAAAAAGGAAAATTTTTTACAAGAATAATCAGCCTTGTAATAATCTTCCCAGGGAAGTAGAACATTTCCCAATGTAGAACATTTCCAAGATTCAGCTGGACAGGGCACTGGGCCATCTTGTCTGGATCATGCTCTTGCCAAGAAAGGTTTGACCACATGATCCCTGAGGTCCCCTTCAGGCCTGGGGACTTCATTCTAAGATGATTCTAAGATTCATGCAGTCCTACTCACACTTAAATAAACAAAAATAAAATCTACTTATGTTTTTTTGGCAGGTTAATTCATCACACTGGACAATAATGTACACCAGTTAACATTTTAAAATGTCAAGCAGATCTGTTTAATTGCGTTAGTACCTTTGCAGATAGAAATATTTAATTTTGACCTTCCGAATGGCTATATTAACAGTTAAGACAAATCTACATATATCAAGCTATGTAGAATATTTGTAATAAAGTTCAAAATACTTTGAATCAATTCATGCAAGATTAGATAAGAACATGCAAAGGGCAGAAGGAAGATGAAGAACTGCATTTTCAGCTAAATGTTGATTACCACAAGTATACAGAGGTTTCAATCTGAATTTGAAATAAAAAAAAAAAGCATGTATCTGTTGTGCCAAAAATTTACATGCAAGTATAAACCCACCTATAAACTGAAACCAAAACTCTTACACAGAGCTGTTTCATTACTCTGTGTGATCTGTTAATATAATCCAAACACTTCACATTAGGTAATGCTAAAATTGAACTGGTAGGTGTTCTAAGGTTTGCCTTTTGCAAAACAAACCATTAATATCAGTGTGCATTCTTAGTTTCTGTATTTGCCCATGAAACTATACATATATATACCTTGAAACTGCAACAAATATCATGTATGTTTTTAGTGGGTTTATCCACCAAAGTATATTAACCAAATTGATGAAACCAGGTTCCAAAATTTATGGGGATGGAGGAATAGATAGATGAAGTAATTCATTGAAAGCTGAAGCACAAATTTAAATTGAAAAAGAAAAGGAAATATGGCATAAATATTCTATGACTATTGTTCACAAAGAAGTGTATTTGAACCTAACAAAGCATGCATCATCTCAATGGTCATGAGATTTTCTATGAGTTTTCATTTTTCTTTTTGCTTCAAAATAAAATCTTAGAAACACATATTTCTTTCTTCAGAATGCAGTATACATGAATATACTGTGAAAATATATGGAAGTGTATGTACTATATGTGCATCATATGTGAATATGGAATGTATCCTTCCTGTGAATAGTTCAGCCCACTTTTATTATTTTCTGCTGGTTTCACCTGGGACAGAGTTAATTTTCTTCATAGTGGCTAGTGTGGGGTTGTGCTTTGGGTTTGCGCTGAGCACAGGGTTGATATTGCAGAGATGTTTTTGTTGTTGCTGGATATACACAAAGTCAAGGCGTGCTCTGCTTTTTGTACTGCCATGCTGGTGAGGAAGCTGGGGATGAGGGAGGTTGGGAGGACACACAGCTGGGACAGGTGACCCAGACTGACCAAAGGGAGATTCCAGACCATATGGCATCACGCTCAGTATATAAAGTGAGGGGGAAGTAGGAGGAATGGGGGGAAATTTGGAGTGATGGCATTTGTCTTCCCAAGTCACTGTTATACATGATGGGGCCTTGCTCTCCTGGAGAAGGCTGAATACCTGCCTGCCCTTGGGAAGCAGGGAATTCTGTGTTTTGCTTTGCTTGTGTGTGTGGCTTTTGTTTTCTCTGTTAAATGGACTCTTTCTCAGCCCACGAGTTTTCTACCTTTTGCCCTTCCAATTCTTCTCCCAGACCTGCAGGTGGGGAAGTGAGTGAGTGGCTGAGTGGGGCTTGGCTTCTGGCTGTGGTTAAAACACTACATAGATGCACTGTGCAAGCCCCATCAATATGTATTTTTCTTAATCTTGTAGTATGGGAATCCTCAAAGGCTGTAAGATTTACTCTGTGTATTTTGCACACTAAGTAAAAAAAGTCCTTACCTTAAATGCATTTTGGGGCAAAAATCTAGAAAAAAATAGAGTAGGAAGAGAATGTATAGGATTTTTCAGGGATACAAGTTCCCATTAACATAGCTGCAAGTTAAAGATTTATTGGTCATACATGGTCATACATATATCATTCCTGGGGATTACCTGTTCTAATACTGTTATTAGAAATATGTTTTTCCCTTAAAAGGTGTAAAATTGTCATCTGGTTTGTGTTTCCATTTCTGCAGATTTTATTTTCACTCCAGCACATTTATTCTCAATAGCAGGTTAGAAGCAGATCATAGTGTCTGTGCCTACAACTGGCCATATTGCCCAGGATTCTCTACATCCTGGAACCCCCATTTCACTCCACTCTGTTAAAAATGCAAAAAATTCTTTGAACATCTGGAAAAGCGTGTAAAACAAATGTTTTATCTGTCGCAGAACGGCGACATGTATTGTAAGAAATCCACACTGTCACCAATGTTGCGGGAAAACTCATTTAGGAGAAACTCGTTTAGGAGAATACTCGTTCAGGAGAATACTCGTTTAAGAGTCCGGACCGTAACTCTTCCGCAACGATGAGGGGAAAGAAAATAGTCAGAGACCAATATGATCAATGGCAAGTTTCAATCCTTTAATCTTCAATCCGTCAATCAATCCAATCCAAATCCAATCCCAATCCAATACAATCCAAAATCCAAAATCCAATAAAATCATTATTCATTCGGTTTTCAGCCTTAAGTACATTTTTGCAGCACCTAGCAATATTACATGTCATAGAATCATTGGTTAGTAAGACTACTTGTCATTCTATTATTGGTTAGTTGTACAGTCACATCAACCTGTTCCCACGCTCTCGTGGTCCCTACGATCTATTTTTTTTCTACTCTTCTGACTACAATCCCTCTTTCATAGGCCTCGGTACTTTCCAGACCATCAAGGACATCGTCCTTGCAGTTATCTTCAAAATTCTGCCTTCTGCTCGCACAATGCCCTGTCTGTGCTCTGCAGGGGCAAAATCTGCAGAGACAGAGACTCTGGCATTCCATGGCCGCCTTGCTCCTCGAGCCATTTCTCCACATTTATCCTCACTTTTTAATACAAAATAATGGCAGTCCCAATCTGGCCAGCCCAAAGAAACCACATACTATTATGCAATAACATCTTAATTTAATCTTTTAGCAATATCTTTTGCACTGGAAAATTTCTATGATCACATTATGTTTAAGAACACCTAGTGAAGAATTCAGATTTAGGTTTTGCATACTAGGTAGACAAGTTATACAGTATTTCATATAACATTTTGTCCTCTCTTGCCTTCTCCTTGATTCCATCTCCAGGATAAAAACTGCTTAGGGAATGAGCAGGTCTTCAAATTTACTTTGTATTTATATCATTCAATATGCATAACCAGATCTTACTATTTTCCATACTAATGCAGGACCAAGAATAGAATTAATAATTTCCTTTTGGGCTTTTCTATATTACTGGTTATTGTTCTATCCAGACAATAATTTAAGGGCTTTAATATTCACAATACATCCATCAAGCAAGATGGGATTATTGTTCACACTTCACAGATATGGTCTTGTTGCACTTGGTTGAAAACACTTTGTCTGAATGCTATAAAGATTGAATTCCAAATTAAAAAAGTATAGATTTTTTCAGAATTATTGGTCATTCATAGGTCTCATTCTTAGTGGAAGCTTTGACTACTCTGTACCTACACTAACTAATACCAGGTATTTATGTTAAGAAATGTTTTCATCATATTCTTGGCCAAGGAGAAAAAGTCTGCTTAAATGATGCAGGATTGAATTCAAAACAAGGGAAATAAATATTATGTCCCTATGTCATATCTGTGTATAAGCAACTTCTTTTAACATTCAACAGAATTATAGAATAATTTAAATTAGAGGGGACCACTGGAAGCCATCTAATGTAACTCCTGGATTGGTTAGATTGTCAGTCCATCTCCATGGACAGACAGTCCAGTCTTTCCTAACCACCTATTCAATACATTTGATTACCTTCATTGGAAGAATCTCTCTAGATATCTAAAGGGAATTTCCCTTGCTGCAACTTGTGCTTCCTGACTCTTCCGTTACCCTGCACTTTCAAGAAGCGCACTCTGGACCAAGGCAGAACACTTCTAGAAAAATGTATGTGATCCTCTGATGAACAGCCAAGAAGGGGATGACAATTCAAATAAGAAGCTCTGAAGCTGTTTTACAGAAGAAATGAAGAGCAGCTAACTGCTTGGTAACTTTTGTGTGAATTCTAACATTTCCTGACTCATGATGAATTACAGACAAGTAATTTAGATTGTCTGAGAGAGCAAAGTTCCAATTCAGCTGATTACATTTCAAAAGACTACAAAAGATAAATATACAATCCCTGGATGAGACCAAATTTACCCTTCCACATTGTGAGACCTGGTAAACTAGAAAAATACATGACCAGAAGCCAGAACCCCAACAGGAATGTGTTAGTAATCTAAACAGAATAGAGAATAAAAAAAGTTGTCTCTCACATTATTGAATATTTATGTCATGAGGGTGAAGAGGCTTTAGTTATTAACTATTGTATGAGGTAGACACTGTTTTAACTGCATTATAGATATGATGAGTATAGGTACAGTAACTCAGTATTGAGAAAATTACAAAACAATATAAACAGTAGACCTTTAGGAGTCAATAGACATGAAGTACACTATCATTTTGAAATACAAAATATTGTCAGAGATAACCACTGAGAGTTGCCATATGAGAACTTTATCTTGGTGTCTCAGGCTGGAATGGAACACTTCAATTTAAACAATTTGCTCTAAAATAGAAGAAAATTCCAGCAGGAAAATTATTTTTAGATATTTGCTATGCCAAATGATATAGAACAGGAATTTTAAAATTTTATCATTAAAATTTATGAAAAAAATCTTTGCATAATTACTATTTCCCAAACATGGAAATGCCCTTTTGTTAAAAAAGTGATACTGATTTATGAAGTGAACTATTATAGGACACTATTAATGCAAGAAGCTAACAACACTTATTCATATTGAGTTCAATGAAGAGATAAAATCTAGAAACATGTACTTGGTAATGGAAGAGCATAAAATCTAACTTTATTATTGCAATACTAATCTTGAGTAACTAACTGCACACTTGTGTTAGGTTGACCTTAGCTGGAGACCAGGGGCCAACCAAGCAGCTCAATCTGTCCACTTTCTCAGCTGGACAGGGGAAAGAAAATAAAATGAAAAAGTCTCAGTTTCAGATAAGGCAATTTATTACAGCACAAGCAAAGAAAAAAACCTGAAGATTTTATTTTCCACTTCCCACTAGGAAGGGATGCCCAGCCACTTCCTGGGAAGCAGGGCTCCAGCACACAAAGTGTTGGTTCTGGAAGGCAAACATTGTAAATAACAAATGTACCCCCTTTCTCCTCTTTTCCTAAGCTTTTTATATCTGCGCTGATTTCCTAGGGTATGGGATATCCATTTCAGTAATTTGGGTCAGCTGGCTGTGTCCCCTCCCAGGATCCTGCCCACCCTCAGCCCCTTGATGGGGAGAATGTTGAGAGACAGCACTGATGCTGTGCCAGTGCTGCTCACGCAAAGCACTGGGGTGTTATCAGCACCTTTCCAGCCACCAATGCAGAGCACAGCACTTTGAGGGCTGTTGTAGTGAAAATTAACTCTATCTCAGTCAGATCCAATGTAATTTTCTCAGCTGAGTGACAAAAAGGTACTCTCTCACTTAACCTATAACCATTTCCTGAAGTGCAAACAGAAGAATTCTAAAAATGGGAGAAAAATTACTGAAATTAATTCTCTAACCATATGAAAATGGTTATCTGGAAAACCTACAAAAGAGCTCAGAAGTGAGATTTTTTTTCCGCTGGATTCCATGTAATTTCTTGGTTTCAGGATCTCAGTGTCTAGGTAGGAGCTCTTAAATGTGATGAATCTCACACAGTATGAACAATTATCCTTGACTGTATGTTTTAATCCAAATTCTTAACTCACAAGCACAGTTCTGGTATTGCTTAAACTAGAAGAAAGGCTGTGTTCATTTAATTATGGAAAGTTCTGTGTATAGAGAGTCATGACATTTGCTAATTAGTGTTCCTAGTGGTGGAATCAGTAGCCATCTAATACACTGTACCAGCAATATTTCTGCTGGCAGAATGATTTTTGTACGAAAAGGTAACACTCAATAGCAGACACAAAAACCTCCATTAAAAAAAAAAAATGGAGTAGCAAGTTTTCCAGAACAACATCATTGTGGATGTTTCTATAGATGAGATGGAAACATTTTAATAAATGACATTGCTTCAACTTTTAAACTTTCCAATCAAAGCTATTTCTAAGATTATTCCAGTGTTTAACCCCTGGGGTATTATAAACACTACATTTTTTGAAATTTATAATCTAATCTGTCTCATGAGGATTCTGATTACAACTCAAGCAACTGCAGCATATGCAAAACTTGAAAGGGAAAACATAGTTTTCAAGAAATTTGGAGTAGGTACTAATTTTTCATTCTCTATGTAGTGTTTACTAATGATTCCAACAATTTAGCATATCAAAGACCTTAAAGCAATTATACTATTTAACATAATATCCAGTGGACTACTCAATAAATACTAATCACAGGCTACAATTCCTATGCTAAATGGGACCATAAATATCATTTCAGCTGAGTAGTTATCCAGTAAAGCAGAGTCAATGATACTGGTCATTGTGTTGGTCTTATTTCATTGCATCTCATGTTCAGTCTACTGTTCATATTACCACAGCCTTTTAAAAACTATGTTTTAGATTAATTTTTTTTTCTACAGAAAATAGTCTTTCATTTTAATAATATTTACTGTAATTTCAGCATGATAAATTTAGTTTTGTCTCTGAATTTCATTAACAATATTTATTCTAACCACTGAATCACCAAAATATTAAATTAAGTATTTGATTTGCCCAAATTGAACAGATTTCCCAATAATTTGTAAAAACAGTGGCTGTTGGAAATATTCCCTGTTCCTATTATATAGAAAGAATATATTTTCATGTAAAATCCCAACTTTTTCAATAGAAATCAAATATATTTACAATTAATTTATAGAAGAATGATTGCAGAAACTGAAATATTATTTTACTTCCATTAAAAGTCTATTTTAATTGTCTTTTTGAAAAAATTAGGTCATTTCAAGAGACTGTAGAATATCAAGCAATATTTCAAGTAGGATATCAAGCAATTGTATTTCCTTCCCTGGTCATAGTAGTTCTTTGTATGCATCTCTAACGCAAATACTTGTCTTATTTTCTCTATTTCTCTATATTATTAGGGTTTATACTAAGTGATTTTTTTCCATCTTTATAAAGATTTCTGTATTTTACAGCTATGTGAGATTTCTTGTATTCTTGCAAGGTTCTAAAACTAATTTTCTAGGTTTTATCCCATTCAAATTGTTCTGTCATTAAAATCAATTGTGTCAACTGTTAGCATAAATTAAAATGTACTAATGTACTTGAGCATTGTTTTTTAATTACTTTTTAATTATCCAGCTATCTTTTCTTACTATTAAAAATAGTAAACAGAAATAAGAGGGGTTTTTTTGGGGTGGGTTTTTTTTCCCCCCCTAATATCTCCTGTTTAATTCCACTTTTATCTATCGGGCCGCTGTATCTTACTAACTTCCTTAAGTGTTTTAGATCTCTGCTCTTTTTTTCCCTTCCAACACCTGTACATGTCACATTGGAGAATTATATTAATTTGCCTGACCTTTACCTATATGTCTTGTAAAGCTGCAAAGCGAGTACTTAAGAAGTAAAAACCTAAGCAGTTTTTGTTTGTTTCTTTTAAAGAGACTCAGAGTATCCTACACATCACTCTGCAGTCTCCTGTGCTGGTGTATTAGAAAGCCAAGTCCAGCATAGGGCTGGCTGTGTGATCCCAGCAGTAGGACTTGTAGGCCTTAGTACTCCTTTGATTTTTAAGCTGCATGAATGATTTTATGGTGGTAACTCAGCTCTGATAACATCCTTTTTCCTGAAACTGAATCTCCTTACACTGTTGTATTATGTGAGCTTCTTGTGCCTGCAGCATCCCAGTGTTCAACAAAATTAAGGAGTTTTGTATTTACCAGTAACTTCCTTAGTCCTGTTAAGACTAACCAGCCATGCAGCAAGGCTCATTTCCTTCTCTGGATCATAAAGGAATCATTCTGAATAAGCTCATATGTACTTTTCCTCTGCATAAAATATAAGCAGCCATATATCATTAGGCATAAATATCAGGCAACAACAAGGGCAGGTTGCTTCTGGGAGGGACAAGGAGCTGGGAGCTGAGCACGGCAAGGCAGGCAGAGGCAGTTGTCTCACTGACAATTTATGATCTTTCAGCTAATGAAAAACAAAGGCCTGAAGCAACAATTTCAATTTCTTTGCTTGCAAATTGCACTTCTGTGTAGTATTGGATTTTAGAATATAATAAGGAAAGGAGGCAGAATTTTAGTTCACAGAAGGATGGAGTGATTAAAAATGTAAAACACAAGACTTTCATGCAGAAGTAGGTTTAAAACTTTCCCTTCAACAAAATCAAAACATTTTTGGCTTATGGTATAAAAGACTCATGTTCTTTCTAGGAGGAATTTACATAAAATAAAATACTGTGAGATTCATATGCTGAATGAAGCCACTGTTTTGTCTTGTGTTCTAAGATAAAAAAGCACAGTTGGTGCTGTTTTGTTCACAGAGTACAGTTATTAGAACATTACAGTTATTATTTGTATGGTCTGATTCCTTTTTCTAGCACAATCTATGCTTGCATACATCCTCTTTTCCTCACTTGCCCTATCAAGTGTACTTCTATTGTTTTCAAAACATTCATTTTCCATTTCAGGCAATATGTCTTTGGGCTGCTGTTTTGTTTTGTTTGGGTTTCTTTACAGTGCCATATTTTAATTTTAATTTGTCCAGACTCAGGTAAAAAAACCAAAACCCTTTCAACAGACTCCCTACTACTGCATTCTGTCTAGAGTGGGGCTAGATGGCTGTGTGAACTAGAATTTTAGATCCAAGACTCTATTTAAATTCTGCCTGCTCTTCCCCACACATATTCATATATGCATTGACACCGTAGCAAATGAAAATGCACCGAATCAATCTGTCAAATTCATTCATTGCACAGTCCTTACACATGTACCATGTACCTCCAAGTTCCTAGCAGAAAATTGCATTAGGAGGGAAGCAAACTGTTAATCAAACACATTCTAGCTTTCTCTAGAGTGTCCATGGCTGGTCCTACACACATGCTTGCTACTCTTTTCTGCTGGTTAAACAGTTTTTATCTCTTACATTCCACTCCCTAACCCTTCACTGGTGATTTAATGATGGAGGTGTTCTCATAGTCTGATGCATTACTGGTGTGATATGTCATAGTCTGATATGTTAACTAAACATGCATTTTTGATCTCATTCTGATGACATAAGCCAGAACATGGGGCAACAAGATCACTGGCTTTACCCAGTAGAATTTTTATTCATACATACATATGTGTGTATATATGAATATACATACACACACACTTATGTTATATGAGCCTCTTATTTCAAGAATTCATGTCACAAAAATCTTTCATGCTGTTTCACACCAAGATATTCTAGTGCCTTCTTGCATTAATACCTCCCTGTATTCTATGCAAATGTTTTACACAAACTAAGGCTTCATTCTTGCAGAGGACACTGAGGGCAGACCTCATTATTGTCACAGCTTCCTCATGTGGGGTGGGGGGGTGAACGCTGTTCTCTCTGATGACATGTGGTAGGAATGACATGAAGATATCAGGGGAGGTTTAAGTTAGGTATTAGAAAAAATATCTCCCCCAAAACTGACAGAATTCAAGTGTTTGGACAATGCTCTCAGGCACATGGTATGACTCTTGGGGAGGTGCAGGGCCAGGACTTAGACTCAATGATCCTTATGAGTCCTTCAAAATAAGGATACGATATGATTCGATGATTCTTACTCTTTTCATGATGTTATCACATTAATTACCTTGACCTTTGATTAAATATACAAAAAGCCAGATGTTTTCCTCTTTAATAAGCACCTCAAGGTCCCAGTCTGCAGTCAATACTATTGTTATTCCTCTTTATATGCTATAATGCTCAGTGTTATGCCACTTGTACTATCATAATCACTCAGGGTTTTTAGTTCTTCCTAGCTGATTCTATTATCTCCCTGCTTCCTTAACACTTATCACCTTTGTGCCTGTAGGTATCTTTAGACCACTTCTGTTTTTCCTATTGTGAAGATTTTAAACAGAAAATACACTTCCCAAGGAGCAAGATTTCAGAACACATTTAGTAAGAACTTTCCCCCTATTTTCCATTTAGGTACAAACTGTTGTTGTCTCATATAGCCAGTTCTTCAAACCAGGACTCATATAGCAATTGAATAAGTATTAAATCCTCACTTTAATTCAGTACTTTTCATTTGACACTATACCAGATGTTCTGTAAATGATGAGGTTGTATCTCCTTAAAGTATCTTGGTCAAAACCAGAAGAAACTGTAGCAGAGGGGAATCCGACATGGTGTCTCTGGTATAATGGATTTGTACCATTTCCTTCTATATCCTTTAAGATTTGAGGTTGAATTTATGTACTCCAGCCATAAAGATCCAAACACCACAGAACTGTGTTTTAAATCCATAATTCCATATCCCACTTTAATATGAATGCATCCTTGATCTTACATTAAACACTAGATTAAAAACACCTTAAAGCATTAATCCCCCTGTCTAATGTAAAAAGAGATAAATATGCAAGCTTTTAAAATAGTCCTTTGTACGAGTTTATCTTTTGACACCTTCTCCCTTTTAGTATCTTCTTAGTGTTGTGTGATTGACCAAAGGAAGCATCAAAGCGAGCCACTTCACTGACTGAAAAAGTTTCTGCAGATAATACAGTTCAATTTCTTTCCCTGCTATCATTATTATCAGTATTAATCTATGCCAGCAAAATGCATAAGATTCATTTTCTTATTTTCACTTCAGGAAGCAGTGAAGACATATTGAATATTCAGAATTTAACCTTTTATGTCATGCATTGCAGCTTAATGCATCAACAAACAAAACTGATATTGATCCACTTAATCATTGTCAGTGCTATTTTTACCTAGTTGTTCATGTATAAACTCAACTTGTAGAAAACACTTGTTGATTCTTACAGTTAAGAGTTCACTCTTTCCATTAAGAGCACTTCTAGAGCCATAAAGTAACGTAAGAAATATGGTGAAATTTTATGGGGGTAAATTTGAGCTGTAGATGAAGTGAAAAATTCAAATAGAAAGAATCTTATCTTCATAAGGTCTTCATTTTACTTAGTGAAAGTTTAAATATACTTAGGATGTCCAAAATACTTCATCAGTTTTCTCTGAAAAAAAAATCCACATCACTTGCACCTTCACATTTCTGTAAAAACTATTAGTCCTGAAACAGAACATAGAGAAAGCAAATTGCCTTTTGGCTTCTATCTACTCTCCTTTGCAATCTGAACTGAGTAAGGACACAGGACAGCTTTTAGTCTACTATACCTGATGCTCAGTACAAACTGAAAACTTTCTGAATATAATTTTGCAGACCTCACAATGAAAATAATTTTATAGACCTGACAATGTACAGGCACTTATTGTTACAGAAATTTCTTTTTTTTTTTTTTTTTTTAAATTTTTTACTCTTCCCCCCTCCAAATTAAGTTACTATAACTCTATCTTCTCTGAATCTACACATTTTTCACTTATTCTGCCTCTCATCCCAGAGGCCATATGCCCAGATGAGCAAAAAATCCATACATAACGAACTTGAAAACTGCTATTGACTATTGTTAAATTCAATTCCTTTAGCTGCATTTTCTGCACTTGACACAAACTATCCTTCTCATAACACATTATGTACAATATGAATGTAATTTCTCAGAAAATCTTTTTACTTCCTTTTATTGTACACTTTTCACTTGCTCTTGGATGCTGCCAACATGACTGGCTTTAGATTCTGAAATAGTTTTATTCTTTACTTGCTCCTTTACAGAACTTTGATGGATGTTATTCTGCAGTCTGTTCATTTTTTTAATCCTTTCTGTGAGTGTTTATGACAGCTTACACCAGGTTCAAAAATCATTATTTGAACAAATGTGTTCAGTAAAGCTACTGCCAATGCTCACATTTGCAGAAGACAGCTTGATATGGCCAATAATAACACTCTAGATTCTTTCTTCTGACAAACTTTTCACCAAAGATTCTATGCTAAAATTAATATTCATTCTTTTGATGGTTTAGATTAGGCCAAGCAATACTTTAACGACTCTTCAATAAAATATATTCAATAAAATATAAGGCTACCTTCTTCTCCTCTCCCTCATATTTATTTCTGAAAACTTTTCCAAAAGCCCTTTCAGAGACTTTGACAAGATTTGCTCTTTCTCAGCCCATGTTGGCAGCTGATGATCTCATTCCCAAATCTTTTTCAAACATCTGGTCTTAATATCACTGTGGATTATAAGACTTCTCTGATATTGAAGTCCTCAGCCCATAATTAAAAATAGAAATCTTTTTTCATTTTATCACTTTGTTTTTCCCATGCAGAACTTCCAGTAGGTTATAGGTTCAAAAAAAATTCACACAAAAAAACCCCCAAAAAACAAACAAAAAAAAAACCAAAAAAACAAAACAAAACAAAAAAAAAACAAAAAAGCAAAACCAACAAAATTGCTGTATAGTTCATTATGTTAAAACGTTCAATAACTAAATTATATACTCAAAATGTTGCACATTCTAAAGCTAAAAGTGCCAACAGATGAATCAGAACTTAAACTTCAGTGAGTGGGACACATTCACATGGGAGGATGAGGTGGAAGCCATGGGTGACCCCAACTCACCAGCCAGGATGCAATAGCACAACATCTGAAAGCTGAGGGCAAAGAAAGGTGAGGTGACAGGCTGCACTGCCTGTCCCAGACAAACTGAAACACTCAAGTGGATCCAGAATCCACATAGTGAATCTGGTCAGGAGATAGGGGCCAGAAACATGACTGGAAACAAGACTACAGCGTAGGACTGCAGCTCATCCAGAGACAGAACTTGAGAAAGCACACTCTAGTGTGTCTCTGACAAGGAGGGGGCATCTGGCCTGCCTTGAAATGGGGTCCTGGACTCACATGCAGAGTGTGAAGGATGGATCCAAGGGAGGCAGCTCAGGACAGCTAGAACGTCATGGTGCCCTCTGGGTCCTGGCACTTAACTAAGAGACTTTTTCTAGTTTCTGGATCTATTTTGGTATTGTGACCTAAATGTTCTACCATTCTGGGTTTGGTTAAGTATAAGATTTGCACTAAGGAAAAGCTTAAACATAGTAAATCTTGGATGTCAGAATCATATTTTGAAAATATGAATGCAAAAAGAAATAAAATGGACACATGTAAGTACCAGGGCATCTCTTGATCTCATTCACCAAAGTTTTCTGAACTGGAAGTTTTCATATAGCCTTTTAAAACATGCTCTGCTACTGAAGTTCTTTGCCAACAAACAGAATATAATGACATTAATTTATGCCACTATCAAGATGAGCATTTGTAATCTCATTTCTATTGTCCTTACAACTTGAACTTTTTTTTCTCTACTAGAAATCTCCTATTTCATCTTATGCTTATAATTTCTTTTTTAGTTATTTTCTTTAAACTCATCAATTATCCAAAACTTTATTCAAATTATGCAACAATCAGTCTGACTGCTTTTTGTTGTCTTAGCTTTTCATTTTTTAAAATACATTCATCTTATCAATTTTGCATCACTGGGGACTTTGCATGCAGTCTAGAAAGCCATTATAAGAAAAAAGCATTTGGATTTTTCTGTTTCTTTTGTTATATCTTGTTTTGTTCACCCCTCCCACTGCTCCCACTCTTCTCCCTAGAAAAACAATGTACTTTTGTATAAAGGAAATAATTTGACAGAGTTTTAAAACTTAAAATTTTGAAAGTATCTACAATAGGTGTTTACTTAATTTATGTAACTATAGTTTTATTTTTTAACCTGTTTACTTGTATTATTTTTCCTGATATTTATCCACATGAAAATTTCTCAATGGAGACAGGATACCAACTCTTCAAATTAATCTAGATATCAGGATGCAAGGATTAGAGGATAAAGTAGTTGTGTATCTTTGTCCCTCCACAGTGTCTAAACCATCCTGTGTCATCATTTCTAGATATGTGTAGAAGTGAATGAGGCATCTGGATCATATGTTTTTCCAAAGAGACAGTCTAATATTAACGATATAGGCTTTTCATTCCTACTTTTCTAAACAAAGGCCAACTTTTCTAAAAATATCAGTGAGTTACCTCCCTCAGCTGCACAATCCTGTGCAAACACTGGAGAAAACTGGGAGAATTCTATACCCAAGTACATGAAGGTCCACTTGCTCTGTACTTTAGAAGGAGGGAAATTTTTAAGTATAGTACCTTAAGATTGCGTTTAAGAAAGGGAGAATGAGGCAGTACATTTGGCATACTCACACCATCATCAGAGTTCTGTGACCAGCTAGGAGTCTTTCTCTTGCTACCTAACACCTGTTCTCAGCCTTGAGTCATATTGGTCTAATAAAACCTTGACTCATTATTTAAATGAATAAGATTTTTTTTTTTTCATTCAAATGTCATAAATATGAAGCCTTTTGACATCAGCATTCAAGAACTGCCATATGGCATCTTTATCAAAACAGAAACAATGGGACAAGGACAAAAAAAATTAACTTTAAAAGTGTATTATTTAGTCATTAGTTATGTATCATTATATGAGTCAGTTCCATTTCAGCCAGAAACAATTATTTCTAATTTTAAAATTTCATAAAATGGTCCCACTTTGGCTTCTTTACATGGAGCTGTGTTATCTTCCTTAGAAAACTAACATTCATTTCATGAAAAGAGTTTGTAAAATAATACACTCCTCTATGACTGTTACAAGCACAGGCTTGATAAAAATAATGAAAAATTTCATTTTCCACTACATCTAATAACTCAACTCTTCACCGGCACACTAATATCACAACATAAATACACAGTTAACAGAAATGAATATTTAAAACTAAATCAGATCAATGTGACACAGTCTTGTGATTTAAGCAGAGCTGAATCTTAAAATTCTGTTAGGGAAGTTGTAGGGAAGTGCAAAGCCTCAAAACACAGTTTAGAAATCAGAAGGTTCTCTCAAAGGGAGTATTTACAACATATTTCTCCTTTGTGGTCTTTTCTCAGGAATGATATATCAGTGAGAGAGTATGAGCTGGGAGGAACAACAAGGTTTTGGCAGCAGAATGCCTTCATTAGTCAGAAATGTGCTCCTCATTTAGGACTGCTTGCCACCAAGAGGATCCTCAAGAACACATGACAACACTTTAATTTCTTTATCTATCACCTGGTGACCAAGCATACAGACAGTCTAGCAGATGGATGAGTACAAAGACAAGCCAAAAACTGAGCACCCACATCAAGGTGAAGTATTGCATGTGGTGTCTGTATCCAAGTATAGAAAATGCAGGCTTGTGATAAACAACAGCCTCAACATATTTAGGATTATTACAGATTAAAATTAGTTTAATCCCCAACAATCCTAATAATTTAGAACTACAGTTATTTAACATTCCTTAGGGAAGAGAGCAATTCAATACATTCACACAACTTTCCAGTTGTTCATAAGAGCCTTCTGCAGATTTGGAGCTCTCATTTGGAAAGAAATCTAAATGAAGAAAATCTAAGAGGCATAGGTCATTCTATACACATAGAAATGTTGTGAAGCTAATAGATATAGCAAAACTCAATGTAAGATTCTACAGGAGGGGCAAATGAATTTCTTTTAACACAAAGAAATTTTATTCTTTATTCACTCACACTGATGCTCTCACACCACCATCAACCACCAAAACAGTTAAGTCCAAGTAGTTTGGCCAACAGCACCAAGACATATATTCAGGGATCTAGTAAAGATCAACAATGACAAGTGACAAGGGTCATCCAGTTCTGCTTATCCAGGTACTATCAAACTATCCAGACATTCTTAAAATGTTGTCCATCTGGTAGTTGTGCCACCAGACATACCTCTTCTTACTCAATTCATATCAATTTAACAAATTTTTCTTTCTCTTCTATTACAAACCTCCACTTAAAACACTGACACCTGATATTTTAGAATTATGGCATGCATAACAGGGTCTTAGCTACCATGGCCTGAAATCCACATTATTCTGACAGTTGTGTGGTCTCACTTAATAGCACAGATGATCCCAGAATTTTGTGCTCTGTACAGCTGATGGCCTGACCTGTTATATCTGAACCACTAACAATTCAAAAATATTATTTTGTTTTGTGATAGTTTTAGAATAGGCACAATTACAAGAAGCTCATGCTTATGATAAGCAGTTCCAAGCATTGTCATTAAAAGATTAAATGCAATTAGACTGTGATATTGTTCATAATGGGATCATAAAAATACACAATCAAAAGAGGATGATAGTGCTAGTCAGATTATGTAGACTGACGTATAAATTAAACAAACTCTGTCATCATTTGAGCTCAAAAGAGTATTTGATGGTTATGCTACTACATAGAGTTTATGAAAATAAGTGACTGCACCCATGCCAAAACAAACCTCACGTGCATTATGAAACAAGGAGTGCACTGAAGCTAACCATGGTGTAAATGGTTGCTAAAGCCTTATTGCATGCATCCTGCTACATTTATAATTTTGAAGGTCATAAAAACGAGAGGAAAAATAACCTCCCAACAGAAATAACCATGTGAATTTTACTTCCATGTGCCGATGACATTATTGACATGAACATCAGCAGTGATGCAGCCTATCTTTTAAGAAACCAGCGAAAATATATGCATATTGCCTTTAGACTTAAGTTATCAGAGGGATCTGTGCAACTATAGTGTGGTTATATGAACACCAAAGGAGTCTCTAAGTGCAAGTCACTCAAAATGCCAAGCCCTACAATTCTGTTCAGAGCCAAACCTTATACCTAGAACAGATGCAGTCTTTAGTGTCTTCCTGGCATTTGTATATTACAGCATTAGCTCCAAAAACCAGAGCTCAGTAGTACAGGTTGCTGAGGATTTTGGCTTTGAACAATTTTTGTACAGAAATAAAAAAAGGAAGTATTTTGAGGTAATAAATCGTTAGACGAACTTCTGCATTTATTAGTGGCATGAGCACTCATCTCCAGTAGGCTAAAGGGTTCTGCTGCTTGAATGGCTTCTAATGAAACAGAAAGTTGTAAATCTCTTCCTGTAACATGTTACTGTACACATTTCAAGATGTTTGATTCCTCCCTAAAGACTGTAGGCTGAATGATGAAGCAACTACCGCTCAGGTAGGTAGTGCATTACAGCAAATGTCAAAGCAGAATCACGAACAGAGCTATTAAATACAGTGTTGTTGGAATGCAGCCAGGCTAGGATTCATTCTGTATTCTATATGAACTACAGAAATGCACATATTATGATACACAAATTGCTCTGAATAGACCACTGTGTAAACGCAATCCATTAACACTGGCTGCAAGGGGGTTTATTATAAGCAGTTTCTTTTAAAATACTAATTAAAAAACATCCATTAGATTCTTGTTAACTTTTGAATATATTACTGTTGATAACCTTCACTTGTAACTAAGTAGATCGGTTATTTCCATTACCATTTTCATTCTTTTGTAATTTAATTCAAAGCATGGTCACAAGGGATCCTAGAAATGTAGTATAGCTCTTGATCTTTCCTGAATATTTCACAAAATTGCAGAGCAAGAAAAACCCTAAATTTTGAAATTGTTTCAAGAAACCTTTCTGCCTAGGTGTATATAAAAGCCCTTCCAAACTCTACACTTGTAACTATAGGTTGTTAGGTTGTTTCTCAGCAAGAAGCATTAGCTTATGTTGAGTACTGCATTAAATTGCAGATTGTATGAAGCTTATGTATTTCACCAGGCAGTTCACAGAGATTCTGTTCTGACAAAAAAAAAAAAAAAAAGAAAAAGTATCCTCAACCTCTTTCTTGTACTCCTAGTTTAAACTTCATTAACAGATTCATAAGTTCACTCTTCCCTCTCCCAAGACAATTATCTTCCTTTCTTGAGTTAGGAAAGGTTGCACACCTACACCAAGCTGTTCTTAGGGACAAAACCTAGTTCACATAGACTTGAGCTGCAAGGAGATGATTGAAGCTCTGTGACCAACAGAATTCTTGCTTTAACGCACTAATTGTACAGAAGTGACATGAAGTAGCTAGCAAGCTTCAGTGAACATCTGCAATTGTTTTGAAAAGACTTTGTCTTGGTTTCAACTGGGATAGAATTAATTTTCTGCTTAGAGGCTGATGCAGTGCTGTGCTTTGGATTTACTATGAAAGCAATGCTGATAACACACTGATGCTTTAGTTATTGCTGAGCACTCCTTACCCTAAGTAAAGGACTTCTCAGTGTCTCACGCTCTGCCAGCGAGCAGGTGCACCAGAAGCTGGGAGGGAGTGTAGCCAGGACAGCTGACCCAAACTGGCCAAAGGGGTATTCCATGCCACATATCTGTCGTGCCCAGTATGTACCTGGGGAGGGTTGGCCAAAACCTGTTGATTTCTGCTTGGGGATCAGCTGGGCTTTGATCCACAGGTAGTGAGCAATTGAACTGTGCATTGCTTATTTTTTTGGGGTTTATTTCTCTCTTACTTTTTTTCTGCTATTCTCCTCCTCACTGGGGTGGGGGTAAGGAGAATCAAAAACTTTCAAAACTGGAAGTTAAAATCTTGTTTAAAATCTCACACATTTTAAAAATTCAAACATTTTCAAACTGAAATAACTTCTTTTTGTGTTAACAGAAACTCAGTTTTAACATTTAATAGGAGAAGAAGTATTATTATGTAAAGTGCTAATAACCAGAAATGAAATAATGAGCTTCTAAAAGGCTACTTTTGAATCAAAGAAACATGACTATAACTATAGTATTAACTTTCCATTAGAGAAAAACTAAAAGGGTATATATATTACAAACATCAGCCTACTTCAGTTTTCAGAATAGGTCTTCACTTATTTCAGTGTTCCATCACTCTCATACAGAAAACTGTGACAAAGATTATATCACATTTATTTAGGTTGTATATTTCCACAGGAGGAATATTGCCCTCCATTCAATGGATTTGCTCTCTCCCCTACCCCCATCTAAAGTAACAGACTGTAATTTAGTCACAGTGAGGTGCTGAGAGATGAAAAATTCCCCTATAGCTTTTTTTCACCACAAAATTGCAGTAAATGTTCTCTTATTCTAACAGAGAGAAGGTTGGTCATAAAACCACTTAAATGACAAAAGGAGAAAATGTGTTTTTCAGCTTTTCGCATTTCTTATAACACTAAGGAAGTCATTCATCTCTGCTGAGATAACCGAATTTAGCCATGTGTCACAATCTATGTGATATGCTATAAATGAAAGCAATGCAGAAAATAAAACCTCTAGATACTCACTTTTTAATACAATGTTCAGTCTGTAGATTGCCCAAGAGATGAAGACTGCATTGCAATGTGAAGATGGATCCTTCTACAGGATACCCAGAGGCCCAAGGAACATAAAGATCTAAATGAGGACAGTTGGAACAAATAAATAGATAAAAACAAACTGGAAAATATTACAAGGGGCTATTTGCCCCTTTAATGCCGTTCAAAGCCAAAGTCGTATATTAGGTGAAGTTGACTTCTGGGAAGATGATGAGAAAATTGCACTGACATTAGGAATGAAAACCCCACCATAATTAAATCAAAGTTACTTAAACATGCATACAGAAGTATATGATATCTGCAATCATAAAATTTTCTATAGACCTTGGGTTTTTGGGTTTTTTGTTTCAGTCCCTTGTAATTTTCAATGATGCCAAAATATACACAAGATGTATGTTAGTGACAAATGTTAGTGTTACTGCATGAAGTCTGCTTTCCAGTAGTTGAATAAGGCTCTTTACAATGATCACTAAGTCACTGGGTTTTTGCCTGTTGATGAAAAATATTTTGTAAGTGTTTTTTGTTTTTCTGAGCAAGTACACAGTCATCACAGAATAGACAGCAAAGTAAATGTTGGCTATATGACAAAAGTAAATTCAGAAATTCAGTTTAGTTCCAGATTAGGTAGCTTTCAAGTAACACTCAACATTATCAGATACAGGTAAATAATTATTTTTTGAAAACAAGATCACAACATCACCTTCAGTAAAACACTTACTGTCTCACCTCATAACTAAAAAAATATTGACTATATAAACCAGTTATTTCACTTGAAATACATGGGTTTAACTCCTCTTTGTCACTTAAATATCTGCCTTAGTAGATATGAAGGTAGACATGGTAGCAATACAGATCCTTTGTAAAATACCTGCATTTGACCTACATATACTGGCCTCAGAAACACTTGCAGTGTGCATCCAATTTTTCAATGTTCCCACTTATAAAAAAGTTGCCAATTATGCCTTAAGTTACATTTACAATACATTATTTTTTATTTGCATTCATTTGCAGATATTTATACCTGAAATCTGTTATTTGCCAAAGGCAGGCAAGAAGGCAACATAAACTGAAACTATTCCTAGACTGTTTAAACAAAACTCTCTCATCTGAAGTAGTCTCATTTTCAGTCACAGGAACCAATAGTGGTAGTCATGTCCCACTGCTACATATCAAGTTAGGTCTTTGAGGTATAATGAAACACAATCACACTGAAAATTAATATACCGTGAGGTTTCATTTTATTGGAATGAATAAATAAATAAATATAAAAACTTGGTAAGAAAACCTCGTTCCAATTCACCTGATCATGGTTCTTTTCTAAAATCTCTAAAGTTTTTGTGATTTCAGTAATATCCTGAAAAAGGAGTTACTACAGGAAAGAACTTCAAACATCTGTGAGCTTTTTGGAATATCTTATTATATGTCATGGGGGAAAAAAAGTGAGCTGTTTTTCTGATGCAATCTATCAAAACCTCAAAATTCCACTCTTCAAAACAGTTTTTAAGAAGAAAATATATCAATAAATTAACATTACCCGGAAAAAAGACTGGATTCTAGCAGCAGGACAGTAAGACAGTGATTCAGTTCCCCTTCTTTTGAAACCTAAGATAGGCCACACAGAACACACTAATTTTGAGAAGACATTTCGCTGTAACTTAACCTTTTCAAAGTATAATTGGGCATAATTAAGTTTGTGCATTTCTACACCTTCTCTTTCCTCAACTTTTTGACACTACCTACACAACTCATTCCTTTTTATTTTGGTTAAGCCTTCCATTTATTTTTTTTTTCCTCTAATTTATTACTTCTTGTCCAACATTTAAAAGAATCACTAATATTTGACTGCTTATTCAAACATTACCTTTCCTGTTTTCATCAGGTTTTTCACTTATTCCCTGCATTCAGCTAGTCTTAGAACTCCCCTTTGAAGTCCCATTCATCCATCTCTAACTCACTTGCACACACTACTGTCCCCAGGCATACAGGTGGTCTCACAATGTCAGAATTTGAGATGAAATTAAATCAGTTTACATGGGAAATACACATAGGAAAGAAACAGGACTGATTAACTCATTTTATATCACAACTGTCCCTTCTGATATTAGTATTGTCAGATATAGGAAGGCGTACTACAAATTCAGTACACACTCAGAAACTTGATATATCAGTCACATCCTATACAGCACATTTACTTCCCCTTTATTTCCATGTTATCAATCTACTTCATGATGGTTATTAACAAGTGCTATTTTTAGCAATTGTTTTTATTTTTGTAGATTGCTCAGAGTTACACTCCAACTTTTAGCATCATATTGCTTTGCCTACAGAGAACAAGGCAGATTTGTGAAGGTAAATATCCTTCTTTACTGCAAGACATCTTGAGACAGACTGCAGCAAGAGCTCTGCTACCTCTGTTCTGAGCCTTATGTAAACTCTTCAAGGACCTGATACATTTAAAAAATGCAACCTACAAATCCTTTTGTAACACACCAAAATGGTAATGCTACATAGCTACTTGATATACATATGTTTTTATAGCTGTTTCCCATTTCTGTGAAGAAACCTGGCTGAAAAACTACAGAAAGAAGCCAGAGAGTAATAGAACATTCTCACTGTGTGGGCACCAAAATAGAGAGTGATGCAAATTGGAAAAGAAAACAAAAGGGTAAGACAAAAGAAGAAAAGTACTTTTTGGGCATTTGAAATGAGCCATTTTTCAGGCAGAAAAGCATACTGTGTGTTCCTTTCAGTAAGCACGACAACAAATATTTACTCTTGCTAAAAAAATGCGCCCATGGTATTACATATCGGCATTGACGAAGGAGAACTGCAATGGGTATTGACTGACATGTGGACCCATACTAAATAAGAATAGAATAAGCTTGTTCACATAAAGTAGAGTTTAAGACTTGAAAATGTAACAAGAGCAGTTTTAAATAACCAGTGAATCAAGAAATGTAAAAGACCATGCCCACATCCTGCTCTCACAGGATCAGAGCACAGAGGGAACTGATCTGAATGACAGGGAGCTCTTTTTTGGATAATTAGGCAATCAGAAACAGAACACATCACAGAGGGCACCTGCTTTGAAATTCAGACTTAGCCCTTGCAAGAAGAGACCTCATGGAGTCATTATTTTGACAGTTTCCTCATCGGACAGATAATTTCTTGTATCTTTTCCCAGCAGAACCAGTAGATTGACATGGCAGCAATACAAAGAACTGGACAAATTTCAAGAGTTATACCCACCAGTGTAAAGAATATACATTCTGTGCTCTGTAACCTATGTCTGTGTCTGGTTTTTGATCAGTGCAATAAAGCAGTCTGGTGCTATATGTGCCCAATCAAACCAGTGTATCTTGGATGACCAGGAGCTTTGCTTTGTATTAGTTTTTATCACAGGCACACATTACTTACCTGCTTGTCATGGGCAGATTCCTTCACATTCCATTATCTCCTGCAGCCGCCAAATCACTGAAAGCCACATTTCACTGACTAGAGTCTACTAATAGGTTGTCCAAATAAGGACAGTAACAACAATAAAGTCAGAATCTGCTCACTCCTCCACAGCCGTGTTTACATATCTTTTCTGAAAGAATCAAACACAAAAAAAAACCCACCCAAAAAACAAACAAAAAAAAACCCACAAAAGAAAACCAAACTAAAAGTCTGTAAAGTCTTAAAAACAGACCTTCTTTTGCAAATTAAAGATGCAATG
Source organism: Pardalotus punctatus (assembly GCA_013400915.1). Lineage (NCBI taxonomy): Eukaryota > Metazoa > Chordata > Aves > Passeriformes > Pardalotidae > Pardalotus > Pardalotus punctatus. Next base: position 46,778 of record VZTX01002210.1, on the reverse strand, counting down.
CTTTTCATTCAGTACACTTGAAATACATTTCAGTGCAATACCTGGTTTTCTGCAATGAACAGTCTATTTAATACTGTCACTTAAGTGCAATGTCTCTTTAAACTTTCCTCCTTGAAACAGCCTGGTTTCTCAGTCACGGCATCCTGAAAGCCTCTAGCAGACTGAGTGCCTCACCTGAAGTGCAGTCTTCTGCCAACTAAGAACACTCATCCACTGTTTTTTTGTAGGCCTCAAACAAAACTCTTCTGTATGTCCTTTTTAAAAGAATAATACGAGTAATTTAAAGGATAAAATTTAGAACTTTGTAATCTTATGTGCTATACACAGTGCTAGAAAACTCTGAAAAAGTTTGTAGACAAGGAATTTTTGTCTAAGTAGATATACCATGGAAGACACCCTGTTTCCAGAGAAGAATAAAAAATCAGGCTGCTCTCAATCCATTCTCTGTTCAGAAGGTGTCAGGTACAACAGAGTAGCTGCTGCATCATCTCCTTTATCACCTGTGTCAGGAAGATCCTCATAAGACCCAAAGGCTTACAAACACAAGGTTCCTTGCAGTTTTCTGAAGTTTGTCTTATACATTGCTTCCTAACCAGGGGATCCTACAGCCATGCACATCAGTCTACCCTTTAATCCTGACCCACCAGTTCTTGTCTGGCTCATCACCAGCTCCCAGGCAGAGTCCCATGCATTCCAGCTTATCCCTCACACAAACAGCAAAGTTATTTCAGTTACTGTGAAAGCATTGCACACATGCATACATATACAAAACACAAATACATCTACATTGTTCTGCAAAAAAAAAAATACAATATTTTAATTAATTCATGCACTTAGGCTTCAATAGATAAAAAGTTTAGAGCATAACCCATTCATGGATATTTTTGCATTGAACATACTTTTATAATGAATCATTCCTGAAGTGAAATATCCAACAAAAAGTCTTTCACTAAATAGGAATGTTTATAAAAAAGAGTAAATACAAGTTAAAATCTCATTGTTCTAGCAAATGGTGAATATAATTCTAAAAATAATTTCAATGTCTTCCAAACTACTGCAGAAATGGCTCTACACTGAGAGACTCTATAATATTTGTAGCAGGTAGAACAACTATTCTTTCTGCACCATGAAACACTATTCAAAGCTAGTTTTCCTGCTTTGCTGGTTTTGACAAACGGGCCATGAAAGAGATTTGCAAGACAATATACAAAATCAGGGAACTGCAGAGCTATTTCAGTATCCCTAATTACAATGCAGAGTTTAAAAAGGCAAGGAGTGTCGATGCTTTTCTTCACAGAATTCAACTATCTATCAGCTGAAAAAAAAGCCTTATTATAGCAAAGTCAACTGGATAATTACAAGTACCTCCAACATTGCTGAATAGTAAAACATCTCATGTATATTTCACATGAAAAATATACTTGATTATACTGTTACTTCTAGAGAACCTACACAAGAAAACAAATTCATTAAATTTCAAATTAAAGGACTGATCTAGAGTAGGAAAACACACTGAAACTGATATAATGTATGGGAATTGGTGAGGTCCAATGAGCAGACCACGCACTGAAAGCAGTTTGGCACATATTTCTTAAAGGAAAAAACAAAAAGGTTGCTCAGCTGTACTGCCTTAACCACCAAACATATTTCCATTGTGCTTGCTCTTTTTGTTGATCTCACTAAATGTCATTTACGACTGAAGGGCAAAGGAACAGATGAAAACCCATTTTACTGGAACAAGACAATGTCATCTATACAATGTCATGGCTTCACCCCAAGCAGCAAACAAGCCCCATGCAGCTGCTTGTTCACTCCCCACCAGCTGTGTGGGGGAGAGAATCAAAAGGATAAAGATGAGAAAATTTGTGGGTTGGGATAAAGACAGTTTAAAAAGTAGAGCAAATGCCACATATGCAAGCACAACAAAACAAGGAATTAATTCACTGCTTCCCATGGGCAGAGGGGTGTTCAGCCATCTGCAGGAAAGCAGTGCCCCATCACACACACCTGTGGGTGGCACCCCCTTCCTTCCTCTCCCCCAGCTTTATGTACTGAACATGACAGGTCTGTAATAACCCTTGGGTCAGTTGGGATAAGCTGTCTTGGCCTGCCCCCTCCCAACTTCTTGTTCACACCAAACCCCCTCACTGGCAGGAGAGAACAAGAAGAAAAGGCCTTGACTCTGTATAAGCCCTGCTCAACAATAACAAAAACATATCTTTATTACCAACCCTGTTTCCAGCAAAGATTTAAAACATGTCCCCCTACTAGCTACTATGAAGAAAACTAACTCTGTCCCAGCCAAAATCAGCACAACAATGTAACATGTTACGGTAGTAATGCCTACTTACCTTTTGAAGTCATAAAATCATAGAATGGATTGGCCTGGAAGGGACTTTAGAGATCACCTAATTCCAAGCCCCCTGCCATGGGAAGGGATACCTTTCACTAGACCATGTTGCTCAGAGCTCCATCTGACTCAGTCTTGAAATTTCAGAGATGGGCATCTAGCACTTCTCTGGGCAGCATTTCTACTTCTACTGCTTTTGGTACAATGGATTATTTTAAAATACTTGGGTACAAGTAATTCATATGTAGTCAGATCACAGATATGCTCAAGCCACTGCTCAATGGACAGATCACATAAAATAAATTTCAAAGCCTAATAAGCTTTATTACCTTTAAACATAGTAACATATAATTTCAGAGAGCTCTGTAGAAAATAAAACACACACTACTGTTAGAATATGAAATTTAAACTTTCAACCATTATAAGGATCACTATCCTTCAGCTAAGTAACTATTTGTTCATTGCAACTCCCTACATAGAAAAGAGCAAGGAAACATAATGGATCACTGTTTCAAAACACAAAGAACTGTGAACAATATTGAGCTTTCTCCCAACTCTCCTGTTGTCCAGCTGCTTATTTACACTGCATGATTTTTACAGGCTTAATAAATATGTGTTACTGTGAGAGATCAAGAGAGTCATTTTATTACCATAGAGAAATAGTAAAACATTAATATTGTTTCCTTCTGTATTCAGATCTTTGAGGGAAAAAAAACAAAAACACTGCAAGTTGCTCTTGTCTGAAATTCTGCAACTGCATCTCAAGAATTTCAACCACAATTATATGGACACAGGCTTTGTTTACATTTTCACAATAGAAAATCCATTAGTTCAAGACCTTAATTCAAATTAAACACATACAATGCAAATGCTGCAGTAAGGGAACTCAAAGTGACTTGGTTAACTCATCTATGTTCCTGGAAAGTATAAGCAGCTTCCTTAATCTGTGACACCTTTAACGCAAAATACATTGTTTCTCAGGGGGATTCTATATAAATTTTAATTATGCAGTTCTCAAAATTTAAATTACAAAAGAAATTTGACAGATATTTATGCGGTTGCCATTTTTGCTCCATCTCTTATAAGGAGAAAACCCCCATGAACATTCTTAAGGAATCATTCTCTTGAGTTGCAAAGAGGTATTTGAACATTAATAATAAAGGCAAGTCTGTCACTCCAGCTGAGAACAAAGATTTTCAAGCTTCAGAACTGCCACAGGGACACACTGTTTTTGAGGAGTAAATCCAAAGTGGCACTCAAGGTTTTACGTCTCCTGTGGAACAGTGGTGATTTCTTTGCCCTTTTTTATTTATTTATTTTTTTTAACTCTTCTCCATCTTGCAGGGATGAAGCACTTAAAAAGTTTATATTTTGTTTGTTTCCATGTCTCATTGGAAAGAGAAAATCACGGGCATTCTTTTCTTCTTCACTCTCTCTTCCCACAAATTCAAGCTTACTCACATAGGGATTTTTTGGGTTTGAAGACATTTTTATGTTGACTCAAAAAAGCCTAACCAAGTAGAACTGACACCTTTAGGCAGAATGATAGTTCATTCATAAGTAAAGGCAACAAGGTATTTTATCTGTTTAAACAGCAAGGTTGCATAGAGATTAAGAGTAGCAATGCCACAAGAATAAACGTGAAGGATGCATTTTGACCCAGAAAAAATGCATAAGAATATCCAAACACTGTGATTAAAGGATGTTCTTTAGCTGCATGGCAAGCCACAGCATGCAATAGGGAAAAAAAAAATAGCAACATTGTGGGTGAATTTAATCTCTTACATGATTCTTTTGGCTTCAGTCATGTTACAGCAGAATAAATTCATCTGTCTACTTGGCAATCACCAGTATCTCTAATATAAATTCTTTTTCACTTCCTTTTAAGATTTACCTAGTAAATAAATTCAGACAGGATTTTTGCATGTAAGATACACAATAATTTCATACTTAACCTGGATGGAAAGAATTATTGTAAATCAGAGCCCCTTTTTCTTTTTTTTCCTCTTTTTTTTTTTTTTTTTTTTTTAATGAAAAATTATTGAGAGGGAAACACAGTGCAGTAAAGCTACTTTACAGACTGCTTGTTCTGACAGAACAGAACTGACTGCATTTCCGAGGTCCCAAATCCCACCCTTGGCAACTATTCCACCAAATTCAGCAGAACTTTTTTGGCTCACATTTGTCAGATACTTCATGTCTCTCTTCATTTGTTTCTCCACATTTTCTGCTACCTTCAATTGAAAACAAGTGGAAAAGGACTATTTTGCCAGTCATTAATTTTATAGTATGAAAAATTTTCAGCTGCAAGTCATTAGCAGGAGGAATGAGTCAGAGCTGACACACAACACTTTTAAATATAACAGTAGTTTTGAACATACATAATCACAAAAATGAAACCAGACCCAGTGTTTTGTATTGAGACTTGAAAGTTGCTAAAATGTATGAAAGAAATCCTTTTGATAATTCCTCCTATTCACATTGTCCTAATCATGCAACTGGGTCATATAAGTTCTCCATTTGTATTCAAGATAAATGCAGGTGTACTCTTCAGTGCTCATGCTCTCATAGCAAAAAATAAACCACACCACCTAACAAAGAAAGAAAAGGAAGAAGGNAGAAAGAAAGAAAGAAAGAAAGAAAGAAAGAAAGAAAGAAAGAAAGAAAGAAAGAAAGAAAGAAAGATCTACCACATGGGGTTTATGAACAATGCAGATAATTCAATAAAAGTGACAGAGGTGTCCTAAATGTACACCAAGTGTCACACTTCTCAGGTTCTTTCTTTGGAGGCCTAGGGCCCTGGGAATGGATCATTTACATTTTCAGCACATTGCAATTGATTTTCTTTCAACATCTTTCTTTCAAGTTTTATCCCTTACTTGCTGCTGGACATTCTATCTCTGTGCAAGCTTATGTTAGCCTGCAGACTTCTACTCAGGACTTTCAGCACTTAATTTCTTTTCCCTTTTCTTGTCCAGTTGTAGCTCCTATAAGAGAATAAACTCCACCCAGGCCCTCATCTGGGTGCATCTAAGAGCACATGACACCCTTTTCCTTCAATAGCTCTGTGAGTTGCCAGATATGGAGCTTTTCTACTTTGGGGCCTGGGAGATGGCTGGCCAAATAAGGAGCTTCTCCATGGGTGGACTCTGCTCAAAAGTGAGTGACAGGAAAAACAAGGAGACATGCAGGATTTTAATCCTGTAATAGCATAATTGAAATATTCATGTAGTTGCCACTGTGTAACCACTGATGAGACAGCCCACATGTTAAAGCATTCATGCCTTAGTAGACTGAAATGATCCTCCACATTGAGTTTGCATAGTAGGGTGTTGGCAAAAGAAAGGGCTGCAGAGGCAGCCTTTGTGATACCTTTTAAGTGTGTGGATCCTTGGAGCTGCAAAGTCAGTCTAGGGATCTCCTTTTTCACAAAAGCAACACCTTCCAGCACTTTATTCTGTGTTATTGCTGACTTTGTGGCTACAACCAACTTTATAGTTTGACTTCACTTGGCAAGCTGGAATAGTGCAGCTTTTTGATTAATTTATTCAGGGAAGAAAGAGTCCCTAAACAATCTGTCCTTACTCTGTACAGTCATCGATCCAACTTGTAATCTCCTTAAGATGTCTCTCTATTCAGCTATTCATACTTAATTCTCTGCAGATTCTGTTGACAGACTCTCATCCTTGCTCATCAAGTTCATGAGCCCTCTTAATCTTCACATATGTTTAATATGAACTTTGAGATGTTTTATGTGCTTGGGGTTATTCATTATTGAAACACGGAGTTAATTGGGCAGATCCTCTCAAATGCACAGGAGACAGGAGGGATTACAATTGCAAAACTGAGTATTACACTTCTCTGGGATATTTTGTTCTCTACTCTTCATCCAACAGATAACAAAGAATCTCATTTATCATGTGTGTTTCCTAAGATTTCTATGGTTTCTACAGTTCTAAATTAACAGTGTAATTCACTGCATTTTACAGAAATTCTTACCTTCTGTACAGTGATATTTTCCTCTGTCATACTCAAAAGTACTCTTCTTAAACCACTAACATTAGTTTGCAAAAGAATGACATTTTAATATTACCATGATGTTGCAAATGTGGGGATTTTAATAGTCCTCCCCCTCTACTTGAATTCACACAAATTAGAAGAAATACACATTCTGTGAAAGAAGCTTCTCAGAAGCATCTCTTTTTGAGAATCCATTCTTGAACATATATTTTTTTGCTTTGCACTTTCCTCATGAGGTATTTCATGATAAATCTTGCAGCTAGATGGAAGCAATTAAACACTGTCAATCTATTTCCTATCATAAACTATGAATTTTAAGGTGCTATAAATAAAAATAGGTGCAGTATTAAAATAAAAATATTAATCCTAAATTACCAGACGTTTTAATTAACTTCTTTTTCTAAGTCAGGATATTAGCATTAAATGCATTATGCCCTCAAACAAAAGGAATCATGATTAAATTTAGATTGCTACAAATTTTTCTTTGTGTATTTTCTGCAAAGTAAGTTCTACCAAATAGTAAAAAGTCATTTCTCAAAATAAAAATATCAAAGACAAATGCTTGATGAGGCTATTTGAAATCAAACAAACCACAGGAGTCAGGGATGAAAAGGTCATCTGCCTTGTCTATTTTTAAATGTCTCAAGCAACAAGAATTCTGTATTATTCCTTAGGAGATAAGTACATTGTCATTCAAACCTTTTCTTATTAACTCTAACTGTAATCTTATTTTATAATCCTTTAATTATAAAACTTACAGTCAACAAGGCAATGCCATGCATGTATAACATCCTTCTAAAGACATTAGGGATCAATATTCCTTAATCCAGTGCCACCCCAGAGTGATTAATTATAACCATGTCTGTGTTCTGTCAAGAGCCAGTGGTAGGTACACATATTCATCCCATTTATAAACTAAGTAAACTTACCAGACTGATAAGGACTGAAAGGCTTCATGCAAGTTTAAGACACATTTCCCACTGAGAGGTAATATCCCAGTGGGAAAGAAAGACTTTTCAGGACAGAAGCTCAGTGTTAGCCAAGTAAATTGAGCAACTGGCTCCTTTTGTAACAAAGATGAATCTGCATACTTAAGAGAAACAATTAAAAATAACCAGGCTGTCTCTTACAGTAGGACAGAAAAGATTAAACTTCAGAAGGAAATGTTCTCTTGAAGTTCTGAAAGAATTCACAGGGGGACTGGTGGTATGAACTAACATGTTTCATTAAACAAGAGTAATCTGAGCCAATCCTAGAAATCAGAAAAGTTAACTGAGGGCAATTGCAAGGATTATTACTCAGAATATCTCGTAGAAACAGCCTTCTGGAAAAAGACTGAGGCTTCCAAGTAAGCTGCCTGCAATAAATGGGAAGCAAGGTTTAACATTTGAACACAGACTAGACTATGATTCTTTTAAGAATCTGCTCCATAAAATCATGAAATATTTCTAGTTTTTCTTAATGTCAGCCATCATGGAAATACATTCCAAAAACAAGTTTAAATCAGGAATTTACTACAGTTGAGTGGAGATCACTGTCAAAATGCAGCTGATCAGAACAATTAATAGCAGTTGTGAAAGTGTGGCATTAATCCCAGGCTGATGTCTCTGTTTACATGAGTCAAAATAGCAGTGGAGTGAGACTATGCGAGGACTCCACATTGAAGTTCTGCCATACTCAGGCTTTCCATGAGTCTGAACAGTGCAAGTGGTAGGATAGAGGGGCAATGAAATAAACTGTCCTGTCTAATATATTCAATTCAACAGTTCTTTGAAACGTTCTAAGAAATCAGATCACAACTAATTTCGAAAAAGTTAAAAATCTATTGACTTATTCACTAAAATTGTGGTCAGAGTCTTATTTATAACAAATATGTTTGTTCAAGCACAAACCAGTCAATCTGCTTGACAAAGGCCAAAAAAGTCATCTGGGGACTGAGATGCTCACACAAAAGCATTTCAAGTGTCATAGTACACATACTCTACACTCTCATTTTAATGTAAGTTTATATCACTTCTTGTTGGACTAGAAAATATTTGAGGAGCAGGAACCATCTTTGTTGATAACACAAAGCAGTGCAAACAGATTCTCAGAGGGTTCCTTTAAGTACAAATGTAGTACAAGCAATAGCATCAGGGGATTTATACACAATTAATAACTATTCACATAAGCAATTCCCTACCTGAAACAAAAACACTCATTTAGACTAGAAAATAAAAAATTCAAATCGTGAAACTGTACTTGAAAATATCACTTTCAATAAGTAAATCCAAACTTTAAACAATTTTCCTTTTAACCTCTCTTCCCTGAATCTTCAATCTGTAATGACCAAGTCAAAATATTAGTGTGTTCACAATGGTAAAAGGTAAAATTTTCCTATTGCCCGAGTTGAGATAATTTGAGAATAATCACTAAACTCTTTTCCTCCTCTCTTGGCAACTGTTCAAGGCCACTCTTATAAAGTTGCATGAGGATATGGCTTGACAATGTAAGGCCATTTGAAGATTCTGGTTAGTTGCTTTATCTAATTGGAAGATTGAGATGTATTATAACAATTATTAACCCACAAAATCGTTGGCATTTCAAAAATTAATCTTTGACTTGTAAGGTCAATATGAATGAAAGATTGGGGTTTCTTGACTGCCAATATGCATATACAATTGAGTTGTAATGAGCTCAGTTTCTTCCTTAAGCAAGACAGGAATTTAAATAAAGATATTTTACTGATTTCATTTATAAGACTGCCCATTCAAATTTCAACCTGATGTGTCTTATATATGTACGTCTAAATAAATACACCAAAGGACAGAAACCCTTATGAAGAGCATTAAAGAAGATATACTGTCCTTCATCAGCTGAAAAATTAAATGTGCCAATTTTAGTGCTAAGTTTTACATGTGCAGGACAGAAGTTGCAATTTATCAAATGGAAGCCTCAAAAATTTAGGGACCGAGCCTGACTTCTCATTATTAAGAGACAAGGTGATTAAGACAGGTTTTAGCAAGCAAATGGAGAAGTTACAACATCATCAAACAGCTTCGAATCACATTAAGACTTGGACACAGAAGACTACAGCTGGTTCCACCCATCTTTCAAACTGAACCATGGTCATCTGACTGAGGAATATGGATTGCAAAACAGAAAGACAGGGTCCTGAAATTCAGCTGGAATGAGACGGAGTTCTGACAGGCCAAACTCCTTTTCTTGTTTTTCACACCATGTGTGTTCTTGAATGACTGAATACTTGCACATGAGTTATAGCAGTGTGAATGCACGTTGAACACAATACCCTTAACAGTTCTAATGTTGGGAAAGTGAATAATTATGAGGTGCCATATGAACAATACATATATAGGGACAAGGTGAAGACCACACATCTTAGATTATGTCTGATTTCGATGGTATAAAATATAACCTAGACAAGACAAAAATATACTACACAAGACCACTATGACTAGAACCTTTACATTCTATAACTTTAGATGCTTTTTTCTTCCATGATTATGATCACTTCTCTGACCTCACTTGTAGCAAACCAGAATATTCTGCAGCATGGAGCTGCATGATTTCATTAAATATATTGTAAAAAAACTCTTTATTTTTTTGGTATGTATGTTTCTCCTGATATTACTCATGCTCCCTTGTTGTCATATTCAAAGAGACAATGGAATTAATTTTGGTTTTGACAGGATACATAGATGGAGACATATTGTCTCCAGATGTGGAGCAGATGGTCAGTAGGAAAATCTCCTCTGGGAGATGGAAGGATGGAAGCAGTTTATTTCAGTAAATGCAAGAGAAATGTTCTACCACTGAAGTCTGTCTCACAGATCTCAGCTGGGATCTGTTGCATGAGAACTCCAGGCTCTCTGAGACCTACTGAAACTATCATAGTAAGAAATAACACCTCTCACATTTTTTACATCAAACTACTTACTGTGAGTTGTTAATTCATTAGATTAATTGTGTCCTAAGTAAGGACAGCTGATGGCAAGACCAAAGCAGAAGCTGTGTCTACTCTTTCCTCAGGTTTTCAACAAACCACATACACAAACAAACACACACACAGACACACACACACACATATAACCAAACCAAACCAAACCTTGACAGGAGCTGCAAAGTCAAAACAGCTTCACTAACCACACAGTTCAATATAGGAATCAAATCCGAATCAAATCCATATCAAATCCATTCTATCCCCTCCCCCTCACCCATCCCCTCCTAGCCTTCACCCCTTCACTTCAGGTTATGCCCGATCTTCCAGGGGTTATTCATCCAGGGAACCTGAGCATGTGCAGGCATGTATGTGAGGAGGGTAAGTAGGAGTTACAGCAAACTGTTGGCATCCTGAGCAACTCACAGCAAGAGTGCAACATTTGTAAAGGGTATTTCTTCTCCTTGCTGGGAAGAGAATAGTGTTGAAGTTTTCTCCCTTGTTTGTCCTGGATACTAGTTAGCTTTCTTCCCCTGACATTCCAGGGGAAGAAAGTGAGCCAGTCCCTCTTTGGACCACCAGCACAATGGGACATACCTTATACTATTAACCCTCTGGCTTTTGCAGGTTTAGTGGCCTCTAGTACATCTTTCCTGCTGTGGAAAGAAGTTACCTTTTTTTCTTTTCCAGGCCATTTTTTCATTTACATCTTATGGCACTTGAATTTGGTTTTATACATTTATGTACAAAAACTTTTCATAACAATCATTGTCTCCTCAATTCCAAACTCACCATACACAGGAAGAAATAATTCTGTTAACATTCTGTTTTCAGAACAAGGGTATTTGAAGCACATATTTTTATTTCCTTAAATCATATTGATGCTTTTAACACTCCTGTTTCTGCATATGACATTCATTGCATTGTTGTACATATAAATGATCCTCATAATTCTCAATTGAATTGGAACCCAACAAAAATATGGTAGAATGAAGCAAATAAATCCTAGTAAAGTGATATAAATTACTACTTATAATTTACAATTTGTATGCAGTCAACAAGGAAAATTAATACTTATTTATCAAATTTGATTAGATGCCTCATATCTGTAATTACAGGTAAGTGTCTTGGATTTTAAATTTGTACTCTTGTTAATTTTAAGAACCATTTACCAGGGAGGATATAAGTTGGCCTGTGAACTTTGAATATTCTCCAGGGTTTTCATGGAGATAGGAAACTTTTGCTTGAGATTGTGGATCAGATCACCTCCCCCATCCATCTGCTTCACAGTAAATGGACATGCATACTTAAACTGGGTGTTAAACCACAACAATTTTTTGTGGATTAAGCCCAGCCTGCAGGTCAGCCCCACACAGCCATTCACTCATTCAGTGGGATTGGAGAGAAGGGGAAGGGTAGCAATGAGAACATTTCCAGATTGAGACAAAGACACTTTAGTAGGGAAAGTAAAAGCCATGCAGAAACAAAGCAAAATGAGGCATTAATTCACCAATTCCCATTGCCAGGTAGGTGTTCAGCTGTCCCCAGAAAGAGCAGGCTTCATCAAGTTTAGCAGTTACCTGGGAAGACCAAAACCATCACTCCTTATGTCCCCACAGCTGCATGTGCTGAGCATGGTATCATATAATATGGAATATCTCTTGAATCAGTTGGGGTCAGCTGTCCCAGCTGTGTCCCCTTCTAATTCCTTGTGTACCCACAGCCTGCTTGCTGGTGGGTTGGGGAGAGAAGGAGAAAAGCACTTCAGCAATGCCTAAAACTTCCCTGTGTTATCAAAACTCCTTTGGTCTCAAATCCAAAACACAGCACCATAGGAGATGCTATGAAAAACATTAACTCTTATCACAGCCAAAAACAGATCATTTAACCAAGTCATTTTGCCTAGTATCTTACCAGACCTGCAGCAGACCTAGGCTCTTTTTGAACAGTCTCCAGAACCCCATCTAGATACATCTGGCATCTCATATGATGCCAGGTATCTGTAACCAGGATGCATAAATATTTTGCAGGCCCCTAAAAATTACAGTTTGCAACACAGCACTCTATCCAGCTGACATGTTTGATTCTTAAGAACCACTGACTACATGCCTAGGATAAGTGCTTAGGAAAATCAGTGTGAGTGCTACCCTACAAATGGAACAGCCTTTTGCCAGACTGGAAGTGTAACTTCAACAGTTTATTAGAAAAAATTGCAGGCACTTTACTCCTTGGTTCAAAGAATATTAACACTTTTTGCAAGTGTTTTTAATTATGAGATTTTTGTAAACAGTGACTTTAAAAATGCAATGTGAAATCTGCCCAGCCTGATGAAAGCAATTTAAAAAATCCTTCATAGCAGTCACCAACTTAGATTTTTAATTGTGTAGAATCTTCTTTTCTACAAAGCTAATTATACAGAGTTATTTTGACAAATACTAGTAATGCCGTGGGCGAGGAGGGGTTTTGGAATATGCCTCTGCTTTTACCGAGAGTGTCTCTATTGCTTTCAGAGACCACTCCAGCCAGCACTTCTATGGTGCTGTACAGAACGGCTTTCCTCACACCCGTGCCGGTGTCAGGCACAATTCTCACTCACCCACTGGGCCGGATTAGCCCTGGCATCTCCAGAGACAAAGAACTCAGAGGCCCTCTCTCCTGGAAATTCCAGACGTTTATTCTGAAGGGATCCAAGGCAGAAAGAGGACAAGATGGCCCCGAGAGCCCCCAGTTATAGGGACGATCTGAGGCCAGATAACAGGAGGCGGGGAGAAGTCCCCTTAACCAACGGGGAGTAGGGAAGGGTAGGATTTAGGGTCAGGTTACAAAGATAGGGGATTACACAGTTCTGGGGAAAGACCATTGTGTTTTCCAGGGGGTGCTTAGTTTAGGAGGTTTTCGTGGGGTCCTGCAGGGTTGGTTTGATCCACCGCGACATACTAGTATGATTGAAAACCAACTTCAGATCTCCAACCAGTTTTTTGGTAATGTTCTGATGTACTTCACACCACTGTAAAGCTCTGAACAGAATTAGAAGCCTTACTCTTTCATGCTTAGCTCATCACATCTATATAATAGGAAATTGATAGTGTCAACACAACGGCAATTAAATATGTATACTCATGTTAGAACAGAAAGCAATGGAGTTATTTCGGCACAGCACTGAAAGTCCAGACTAGCAAGCAGGAATCCTTAGTCATGCCAACAGGTTTGCACTGTTTCTGGAATTTAATGCAGCATCCACATTGTTGCCCTGAACTACATGGACGAAGCAACACACTGAACACTAGTCCTAGCTGCTCCAGGTCCAGAGAGCCATCTCCTCAGGACCTTCATCTGGGTCACAGCCTCTGATATGCCCAGGTATCATCCCCAGACAGGAGATCAAGCCCTGTGGAGCATCACCACCTGAACTAACTACCACATAGGCTAGAGGAGCCTCCAGGTGCTGCTGTGTGTTCTCTCAGGGTGGTCATCCCAGCCAGGCCAAGCCCCTCCACCTGCCGTGCACATTTAGGCCCCTTCTACACAATAACCCAACAATCAGAAAACAAACAAAAAATCAAAGACCCACCAATTATGGAGATAACATCAATAAGGGATAAAATCTGGCAAATCCAAATGCTGAATTTGCACCTAGGATGGAGCAACACTGTACACAATTACAAAATGGGAGAGAAGTGTCTGGAGTGCAGCCCTGCAGAAGGGTATCTAGGGATGCTGGTGAGCAGCAGCTCAGTGTGAGACAGCAGTGTACCCTGTCAGTCCAGATGGAACTTGCCATAAGATATATCACCACTGGGGGAACTGAAGGTAAACACATCTCTCCCCTCACCTCACATTTACTGTTAAATAAAATCCATATTATTGACTTAGGTGAATGGTCTCATTTGCACCTTAATTAGGGCAAAGGCATCTCTCACTAATCTGATCACAACACACAGGAAGCACCCTTTCTGAAACAATTGTCAGCCTTTCTTTCAGTCAGCACTTGGAGTGAGCTACAGTTCAATCAAGTTTTCTGAATTCAAGTGTGTTTAGGTAACAGTTTACCGTTTGACCTACTTTCTTCGGAATAGTTCAGGTAGACATTTTGCATTCACAGGAATTTCTTCTGTCCACTACTGTCAAGATATTGAACATTGCCTAAGGTCTCAGTTGAGCTCTGACCTTTCTAATTATTCATTCTAAAATGATGCATCAAAATCCATAGCAAAGGTCTACTAAGGCAGACCCACAGGAAATCCAATACATTTTTCACTGGAAGGACTTAATGAAAGCTCTCAGATGGAACTGTAGATGCCACTGGAATGTATGAAGCTTATGTGCCAGTGATGTTGGTTTGGGCTGAGGTAATTTTCTTCACAGTAGCAAGTATGGAGCTATGCTTTGGATTTGTGGTGGAAACAGGGTTGATAATGCACATATTTTCAATATTGTTGAGCAGTGCTTGTACAGAATCTTTTCTGATTCTTGCACTGCTCTGACAGCAAGGAGGGCAGGGGTGTGCAGGAATTTGGGAAGGGACAAAGCTGGACACTTGAACACAGCTGACCCAAGGGATATTCCACATTATATGGTATCATGCTCAGCATATAAATCTAGAAAAAGGAAAGAAGGACATTTAGAGTGATGGCTTTTCTCAGCTCAAGTCACTGTTACATGTGATGGAGCCCTGAGAACTTTCCTGGAGATGGCTGAACACCTCCCTGCCCATGGGAAGTTGTGAAGGAATTCCTCATTTTTCTTTTTTTTGCTTTGCTTGCATGTTTGGCTTTTGCTTTACATATTAAGCTGTCGCTATCTCATCCCACAAGTTCTCTCACTTATACACTTTTGATGCTCTTCTGCATTCAACTGAGGGGGAAGGAGCAAGTGGCTCTGTCAGGCTTCATTGCCACCTGGGTCTAAACAGACAATAACTTTCTATCTATGATTAACTTGAAAAAAACTCTCTTTTATCTCTGTAATATATGAAATTATGTAATTCTCTTTTTTCTCCATAATCTATGAGATTCTCTGTCTCTTTAAAGCTGTAAACTCTCAGGGTAAGGGATATCTCCAAGTATGACTCGATAAAAATGACAGAATTTTCATCATTAGTTAAGACTTAGTCACTATCTTTATTGAAGCAATTATGTATGCACACCCACAGATACAAAGAATCAGTGCTTTATTGCCAAGAGTGAGATAGCCACAGACTTCAGCTACTTCAGTACAAAGTGCTCACTACACTAAAAATAGTTCATATTAACAATATTTACTCCAATTTCCATCTCATAATGTAAATGTACTAAGACATTCCGCTTGTTAACATTACGTTGTCATTGAAAGTAGTTCTCACTAGCCGACACCATCTGTTTATGTCCAAATATTTTCCTTCTATTCAGGCTAGTTGAAAGTAAAAACAGTCTGGTAGGGAAAAGAAATGTGCTAAATGTGCTGATACGCATATATATCAAGACTAGCCATTTTTAATATTGCTTTACTCCATAGCCAAAAATTGAGCTGTTGCTTTTGAAATTCACTAGAGAGAAAAGTGAAAAATTCTTGTGATGATCTGGAACAACAAAGCCAAAGGAAGAATTTCCATTGACTGCCACATATAAATGTTAGGACCCTGATTCCAATTACTTTTAAAGAAATCTTAGAGAATAATTACTACAACAAGTAGAAAACACTCATAGCTTTCTCCTCTGTGGTAGCAACATTTATGTTTCAGAGCTCATCTTCCATGAGTTGGAAAGAAAGAGCCACTTGGTTGAGTCATTTCTTTTTCTATTTATCCCAATGACATTTTTCATCCCCTGTAATTCTTCACAGAACTTGGTATTCTCTTCCATTTAGAAATAGTGTTCCAAGTGATCCCCATTCACTGCTCAGCTTCTGCCCCTGACCCCAACTATCTTCTGTTTTCTAGTCATGATTCTTATGAAGTAATAGACAAAGAAACAACCAGAAGGTTGTCTCCAGGAAGGCAAACTAGCTATGCTGGCATTTGAATCTACTTTTATTTGGCAGGGGAAGCATTTATAAATGCTTCTTTAAAACTATTTACATCAAGAGTCTTAATATATCACTGAGGGAAGGACCAGAAGCTCCCTCTGGAACCGTACAGACTCCAATAAAGGCTTTTCACTTGGCTTTGTTATCTGTATTGATTTCTGGTCTCAGCTGCATTCAGCCTAGAAGACAAATAGCCTCAGTAACCAGCAGCTCTTTATACCAGTTGCCCTCTTACAAAGTCTCTTTTCCAGCTGGAACCAGGAAAATTCTTCCACTTGCAGTTTACACAGAGGAACCAAAAGGATTTATAGGCTAGTTGGTGATGGAATGTTCTTCTTCAACCTCTTTCTCTTACTCGTGTATTGTTGAGGCAACAAGGGACGCTATGGTGAAATAATTTTTACCTGTTGCAGCACTGATCATTAGTTCACCAGCTTCATTCCATTAAACAAGGGGTTTTATACTTTTCTCCCATAAATTAACTTTTCTTTCCAGTGCTTTCTATTAAGTTCAGTAAGAATATATCCATTCAATTTAAAGAGCATTGGATTATCTTTCTCTTGAATGTACTAAATTTGTATTTCAATGTTGAAACTGCTGAAACTGAGGAAAAAAATGAACTTTCATTTTAAATTAAAAGATCATCATTTGAATATCCTATCACATCCCAATATTACATATGGCTTTCTTTTAGCATCTGTAAATCACAAAGGTGTTTTCTTGTCAGAAAAAAAAATCTTACATTCTCTCCCTAATTAAGGCTTTATATATGGAAAGAAATGGTTCTGTGTGACTAAAGATGACATTAGTCAATGCTGCAAATTTTTGAAGAAAACAAACCCAAAATACCAAGGGCTTTGGAAAGAATTTGTCTCCTAAGGGAAAAAAAAAAAGCCTGAACACATAAACACACATTTGCATACATGCATGTCTTTAGATATATGTACTTAAATGCATCTCAGCTGAACACCTAGTGGGAACATGAAAAGTAATATTGACTTTTTGTGCTGTTCATTTTCTAGTTTTCATACACATGAGTAAACAGGTGGAAGTGTTTCTACTGGGAGTTTGATCTGCTGATAGCAAAGGCTATGAAAAAATATATGGCAGTTTCCCAATTTCCAGCTGATAACCAGATGACACTTTTTGAAGAGGTTTAAAATGAGCTTCAACAGACAAAGCTATCAAATTAAAAAAAAAAAAAAAGCTGCAAAGTGACAGGACATAGAATATGTGACTGTTCTCAACAGTGGTATTTGTTGACTGACTTACCAAATATGCAGCAACAATTTATCAAATACTTTGGAGACCAGAATGATTTCTATGGAATGCTTTGATTTAAAAACCAATTTTCTTCCCAGAAAAGCTTTTTTTCGTGTGTCATTCTGAATTTCTGTATCACTGCTTGAGTATATTTTAAAACACATTTCTATGTTACCAGAAAATAGTGCAGCATTGTAGTCAAAAATGGATCTTGACATCTGCCATTTATAAAGAGACTTCTAGACAGAACTTGTTGTCCATAACATGGTTAAAACCCCAAAGAAAAAGAGAAACTAACCCAGCTTTGACTTAAGATATTATTTAATAAGTAGTGCTACATCAAAAATGTGAAATCATGTTTTGACCTGTCCCATGAGACTCAGATGATCTGTTAAGAAGGCCATATTTAGACCAGGGGTAGGGATCATATCTACCACTTACATCCTTGCTCTCCTGGAGCTTTTATCAATTCAGGTTACTCAGTCTTTCAGAACAGCATAATGAGGAGAAAATCCATGTCTTCTACTTGAAGGATAACTGCTGATTTAACTCTTCCCATGTATCCAGCTAGCCAAAGTGTACAAGGCTGCACAAGGGAAAAAGCTTTCTTACCCTAGAAAGTGATCATCTTGTGATATAAAACATGAACTGTCCTTTATTAAATTACGATGTTAGACATCAAGTCTATCCATCACAGGCTGATATATATATATATACCCACACATATATACATATATACATATATATATATACATATATAGGTAAATTTCTTCCTCTCCCTTCCCCAGCTATCCATTTGTTTAAACATTCTTTGTTCTTTTCTGATGCCTGAGAATATAAAGGATTTACCAAAGCCAATCACTATAAACTCAATAATTCTTCATATCTAAGTTAGTTGGTTTTGACTTTAATTTTGTGCTGTCTAGTGACCCTAAATTTTATCTAAAGCTTTAGCTAAAAAATTACTTCCATTTCTCTGCTCTGTGTCATGTCACATTTTCAAACTGATACTTCATAAAAGTGAGGGACTAATTAGGTACATTACTGAACAACCAAGTGTGTCTGGAAGAAAGAAACATCTGCATAAAAATAACTATTTTGTGTTTTTTAAATGACCCTAGATAATTCTGTTTGCTCTGTAGAAGTACTAGAAATGCAGATATATCCCAGGCAAAAAGTCTATTAGATAAAAATGGTATTAAAAAGGTAGGGACTTTATAAAATGTTTTGCAATAAAAAAAGCATAAGCAGATATGTTATACAAATTTTCCAAAGCATGTAATACTAAATTATTTCTGTTCCGAATCAAGCCACTGACCATAGGAGTAAGATTATGCCATAACTGACTGTTCCATCCAAAAAAAAAAAAAAAAAAAAAAAAAAAAAGAGGAGATGGAGACTCTTTAAAGAGGCATAGATTTTCTGCAGTGAAGTACATTCTACACATTCATCTCCCAGTCTATTCAACACATAATCAGATTTCCTTTTTCATTCAATCAAGGAAGGTTCATGAGAACAAATTTAAGCAAGGTCACACTGTATGAAACTGGAAAGCAAAAGAACTTACAGGGTCAGATTCTCAACTGAGTTTAAATGCATCTAAAATTCAAGGTAAATGGGTCTTTGTTACTTTATATCAGCTTGTGATCTATACCCTTATTTTTTATGTTTACCCCTATCAACAGCACTCCTTCCTTCTCTCTGAATCTTTAGAAGAATAAAGTAAAAGCCTGAGTCTTATGAGAGCAGATATTTGACATTATTGACAGCAATTTGTTCAGTTGCTCCAAAGCATCCCCCTGAAATATTTCAGTTATCATGTAATTTATACACTGAATTAGTCAACAATCATCTCTGTAAGTAGGAAATTGTTATGTATTCTCTGTTACCAAAGTTCAAAGGAAAGACAGAAATATGTAGTTATTGTGGACAGTGTACAAGGCTGAAGTAATCAAAGTTAAGATGTACTTTATATCAAACTGGTCTTTCTAAATTACTGAAGCTCTATCTGAAAGCTCCTGACAGCCCAAATGAAATACAAAAGCACCAGGCATCTAGTCCTTCCTTATCTTAGCGTAATGTCAGAAAAGAAAGAAAAAATTACAGCAGCAATCATATGCATTAAGTCATCAGCTCACAGTTTCCAAGACAATATGAAACAATTTTCTTCCATATTAAAAAAAAAAAAAAAAAAAGAAGTACTGCATTTATACAGCAGAAATTTTCACAAAAGGACAGGTTTTCCTTTCAGGTAGGATAGACCTTAATGTATAAGGTAAATTGGGAGAAGCTTTTCTGCTTCAGCAAAATACAAGTATGTTGTAAGATGCAGAACCTGGGCCTGAATCTCTGACAAAAAAAAAACAAAACAAAAAAACAGAAATTTTAAGAGACAACATGTACTCAGCATCCATTTACATACAAGGATATGCTTTGGAGAGTCACAAGCCAGAGCATTTCACCATAGAAAAGTATGATCATCTTCAGTGTGTTAAAATGCGGCTTTCATGGAGCCTGCACAGAGTGGCCAAGGGCGCACCAAATATTTTTCTTTCTCCAGCAGAAAGAAACGTCAGCAGCTCATTGGGGGTTCTTTGCAGGAAAGACATTCTGAACTCAAATACAACATGGTTAATATACAGCAGGGTGGAAAGAAAAAAAAACCACTTCTGCAGGTCTCAGGGTTTCATTTCCTATTCTAGTATTCAGTTTCAACACACACATTTCAAGTAATATCTTAAAAATATCTAATGAGGCTAAGGCATGTAATAAAAAGTGCATAAGCAATTTTACTTGTATCAGTGGATGTTAAAAAAAAAAAATCACCTGAGGATCTGAAGTACTTCCTAACCCCAAATCCTGTCAAAAATCTGTAATAGAACAGACACTTTAACCTAGCTTTTAGTTAACAACCTTTTCTGTAGGAAGTAAAATTATGCTTCCTAATTTATAAGCTGCAATTCAGCTCTTGCAAATAAAATAGTGGCAGCAAGTGTAGAGTGGTAGATGAGGCAATTTCTTTATGTAAAATTGGTTTGATATTTTTCTTAAGCAACTGCAAATTTGAATGTTCAGCATATAAGTAATCAGTGCTGCTATTAATTCTTCAGATATAGGTCCTTTCTGTAGCAGAGGAGCAATGCACCATCTGTGTATAAGCTTGACATAATTGCAAGTACAACAAATATTAAAGTTGATTATCCAGACTTATAAATTATAATAAATACAAGTAAATTGAAGACAGCCTTTTCATGCCCTACTCTTTCCACTACCTAATAAAGTACAAAATGTTTAATTCAGAATGAAATACTCTTTTTTAAACACACTGTTCAAAGGCATATTGAAGAAATTCAGTGTGCCATTGGTCCATATAATCCCTCCTTGATCATAACCAATGATAATGACAGTATTTGAAGGACAATGGATTTTGTTTCAGGCTACGAAGCAGAATATAATAAATCCTTCTAATAAAATAGAAATTTTGAAGGCATTTAAGAAAAACACCAACAACCACAAGATTTTGGAGTCTCCAAGTGTAACAATATTACTTTTCTAGGGTGATAAAAAAATGACATTTTTTGTACCGTCAGGTTTTGCTTTTACTAGTAAAGTATACCTGACCATTTCCTAGCTTTGAGTGCTGACATATGATCACATATATTGCCTAAGTGTTTGCCTGTGCCTTGACATGGAATACACCAAAGTAGCACCTTCCCAGACAACACCTGTACAAAGACTAGGGAATGGCAGGGGCCAGGGACTCTTGAAGCAGCCTACCCGGAGCAGATTACCTGTCTTTTTAAGGTAAGTGATTTAAACTCTGAGGACAGCATTATGATTTCCCTGAAAAAGAAGTTGTTTGGAACAACTCCCTAAAGCCACCACTACTCAGAGTGGCTTACCAGCAGCAAGGCCACTCTCAGTTAAGACAGGGAAACACGAACTGAGCTGAACAACAAGGAGATTAATCTTTCTTACTGCAAGTAGATCAAGCATAGTTTTCTCTTTCTTTTTCTATGCCTGTATCAGACATTTGTATCTTCTGCCTGGTTTTATACAATGTCAACAACATTTTGAGCTAAATTAGTCCAAGTGTGACTTAAGATGCCTGGTTAACACCAAAACATTTCTTCCTCAAAGGCATGCCAAACGTACAAACTAAGACTCTGGAATATTTTACTGTCCCAACGACCTACAGATTCCTATAATCCAATGCATCCAAAGGGTAGCTGAATTTAGGCTGAATGGGACAGGTGAGGACAAGATGCCACTGGGCTAAGGGAAGCAGACACATCCCCCAGTGTCCTTTGTAACATGGAAAAGGTCTTTGCATGCAGTAAGATAAGAGGGTGCACATATGAACCCAAAGGAATGCAGTGCGGAAAGGGTGCACACAGAAATGGTAGCATGTCACTTGCTGTCAGGAGCAGAAAATAAATTCTAGACAACTTCATTTACTAACAGAATTTTAGCATCAGTAAAGCAGAAAACCATTGACAAAACTGGCTAAACAGCTACAACTGCTGAATTATTAAATCAGCCTCAAAATTAAAGTCCCTAAATACTACTAAAATATCAGGTATTATGCTAGTAATTTTTTGTATTATATGATTTGGTCACTATCATTAATATTCAACACATTTCAGTTATCATTAGTGATATTCAAATATGGATGGAAATATTTAATACTAATGCCTGCATAGTATATATTTTCCATTGACATTGTAAAACAGGACTGAGAAATACTATAAATTTTGAGTAAAGCATAAGAAAACACCTATTTAAAAATGGGTGGACTTTCCTTTGCTAATGTCTGTAGACTCAAGCAATCCATCTTTATCTATGTTGTCCTCTAGAAAAACGAGATATAATTTAACATCCTCAAATATTTCAACAGGATATTTTAAATGGGTTATAAAGTAAAAAATAGTTAATAGTATAAGGGAAAGAGCTTCAGAGGCACAATGGGCATTAGAACACTTGTTACCCTCTGTGTACCCCCAGCACTTATACTAATTTATCTTTCCAGGACTATGGAGATCAGAGCTTATTTTTGTTATTTGGGGACTGCACACGACAGACCACTCAACAAATGCTTGATGGATAACCTTAATCTTCTAACACAACATAAATACTGTTTTATTTGAATAATGGTCTAGGACATGGGCTGAAACTAGACGTGAAGCAAAGCCTGTGGTGATATCTCACCACACCTAGGCTATAAAATCTAAGCTACTTAACCAATCAAAGTCATACAGAAAGGCTGAATCTTTGATCTACCAGGTTCTCAGAAAGAAAACAGCAAATGAGCATAAAGACTGGGAGAAAACCAAAAAAAACCTACCATGCTCTTCCAGAGTGTTCAGATTAGCATCCAAGTAGAATCAGTGTTTAAATTAGCTTGCTCCTGAGTATTTTCCTGTTTTTATTTCCTGGAAGGTCACAGATAGTATTATTACACTTTCTAGCTCAATAATATGACAGAACTGCTTTCCCAAGACTCAAAACATGCTTTCTGCAGCTAAGAATAATATCATGTTGTTTCTCTCATATTTGTGGCCATGGGGTTTACAGACTGCACTTGAATTAATAGGAAATTTCATCCATTTAAAAATGTTACCAATAGATGGATTGTCTTGTAACTGACATAGCCCAAGTGTATAAATGAGTTATGATTTCTGTATACTGCAGCTCAACCATCAATGTCTATTTTAAAAATCTCTGTGTGATGTGGATTATTATTGTAATCATTTTGTCTTTAGCTATATTTAGCTAAGAGACAACTACTGATTCATTTATATATTGTACCTTTAGATTAAGTTAAAAATAAAAGTGTTCAAACTAATTATTTATTTATACAGATGTTAAAAATCAACAGTAAATTAAAATTGACAAAAACATCAAACCACTTTATTGTACTGACTACAAATGGGAGGCAATGGATGATTTCAAGCTTCTGAAACAATACTTTCATGAGAGCAGGATTGGATCTTACTGAAGAATGTGGAAAATACTGACTGTTTTTAAACTAGCTCTTGTGATAATAAAAGATAATAGATCAAAGGCAAATTATTCAGAAATTATTCAACCTGTCACAGCATAAAGTTGCTTCAGTGCAACATATTCACGAACTGCAGCAAATCTTTCTGTTTTAATTGGAACTTGAATCACCTTGACCTTTCCTAGCACAGAGCAGAGTGCCCCTCTGAACCAAGAGCAGCATCTGCATCCTCATTCCATTTTAATCAGAGCTCAATTTGGATTTCTATGTCTTGGCAATCAGTGCATTGCAGAGCAAGGAAACTGCAGAAATAAATGAGATGTTGCCTTGTTCCAGCTGATTAAAACATGATTCAAGGTGACTTTTAGGTGACACTACAAGTTGTCAGAGCAGCAGTGTACTTTACTTTGTGATGGAAAAAAAAATGTGCGAGGGATGTTTATTTCCCCTCTCTGAGATAAGTGACAGAATTGAAATGAGAGCACTGGTGTGTCCATGAAAATATATCAGTGTTTAAAGAATCCTATTATTAGACACAGTGGAAACTACATCTTGGATAAGCCTCCCATACTGTGGGTAATTATCACAAGCCAGAATGCTAATTGCTTTTCGATCTGCTCTGTGCCTCCGATGAGTCTTGTTGAGGGCTACTGGGGCTGTACCAGACACTAACACTTAATGAGACCAAGTTTATCAAAGTACAGCATCAGCTATTACCAAGTGAAGAACAGGAAAAATACGCCTTAAAATGAAAAGAGGGCAAAAAAGAGATATAAAACTATGGAACAACAAAAAGAATTAAACTAAAAAACATTGTCAATATATTTTTGCTTCTGGTGCTAAGGAATTATGTTTTCATCATAGACAAAAAAGATAAAAGTTTACATGTTATGGTTTGGTTACTTGGAAAGACAAATACTTGTGTATTTAGAAAAGTTTGCTTGTTCTTCTATTTACACAAGAGAAATTAAGAATTCATAAAACATTTTTCCTTTCAGTTTTGACTATATAGTTAAGAACAGTCAAGGGTGGGTATCTATTCATTTTTTCACTTTCTTGTGAAAAGTGACAAAAAAAATTAGATTGGAAACCATCTACTGGATAATCTACCATGTCTTTGATGGCAGATTTCAGTTTATACCCTGAACCTACAGAAAACATGTAGGATGGGCAATGAGAATTTTCCAGAAAGCCTAACCCCATAAAAATTACTGTTCTGAAGAAAAGCAAAAAGGTGAAATTCCCTCATTTCACCATTTTATAATATTTGTTCTTTTATAATTAGATTTTTTCATTAACCCAAGGAACTAGATAGGAAATTTCCACCGTCATTATTCATATTGTCATTAAAACATGGTAAGATGTATTGACTTCTTTAAGGACACAATAGCCACAGAGTCACTGAAGCTCTACTGAAAATCTTCAGGAAAGGGAGAAAGAACCTAGCATCAGTGCTTGTGATGTAATAATTTCTTACCATCTCTAAATTAGAGATTAGGAAAAGAGGTGAAACAAAGTAGGCCTCTCTAAAGCAGAGAAATGAGTCTTTGACTTCAGTTCTACAAAAACCTGTCAGTTCCCAGCACTGACATTTTCAAGTGCAGAGGTCAGAAGAACAACACCAAAGAACACATGACCAGTAAGTTAAGGACATCAACAGCAATGACACTAATCACAGCAGCTGTGAAGATGAAAGCAAACTTGAGTAGATCAAGGGAGCAGATTATACCACTAAATTTGAATGTAGAAGTCAGTATTTCTGCATGTGTGTGTGATCACTCATCTTAATAGAAAATACTTTCCCATTCTTGTTACTATTTCAAATGAAAAGACAGACTACTGCAAAATGATGATTTTAAACCTACTCTTCTTACAGTCTCTAAGCCCTACCAGTCCACACAAGCTGAAGTAAAGCTAGCCTGTTGCTAATAGGCTGCTTTGAGTCTACATCTCAGTACTTCAAAAGAAAAACTTTTAAGAATCTAATTCAAAAGAAACAGAAATACAAATTACAGAGCCCTGTGATTTACATATAAGAAATATACATTAAGCTTTTCATCTTGTTGAATTCTCTGTTTCTCTTGTAATTATAATTATTATTACATGGTATTATAGTCCTTGACCTCTGCCTCTCATAATAGGTGCAAACTTTATTTCTAATAAGGATTTTTAACACCTGAATCATTGCCTTAACCTTACATTGCTCCATCTCTAGGGCAATCTCATCTTCCCTCAGAAAAAGTGACCTACTTCCAAGATGAGGTCTAACAATTGGGTTATTCAGTGACAATACTGCTTTTCTTTTTTTTTTTTTTTTTATTTTCCTGAGAATAGTCTATTTGCCTTAAACCTGCCTTGCCCTCATTTTCCAACATTTTTTACTCAAGTAAACTCTTGACAGCTTTTCTTAATATCAAGTATTATTGAAAATAAGATAAATATGCCTCAGCAGTGACTATAACATTATTCTCTGAATTCTCAGTACAATCAGTCAACAAAAATATTTCATTTCATACATCATTTACCAGTTCTATAGGAGCTGCAGAAGATACTGCAAATGAATTTTAAAGTGAATGTTTCAAAGCAGCAGTGGATGTATGATGCATAAGATTACCTTCTACCAGTTCTTTCCACCTCTCATTGTTGTGATCTATACATGATGGGATTAAACTTTGGAATGAAAAGCTTTTTGGAGAGAAAAGCCACAGAAAGGAGAAAGAAAACATTAAGAGATTTAAGATAGGTACACGGTAGATCTTTGTCCACTCTATGGACCAACTCTAATTCATGACATCATGACAGTAATTGGATAAAGCAGCATTTGAATAGCTAAAAATGGGGGTGGGGCGAGAGGGAGTAGAAAGGATAAAATAAGGCAAGCTCCCTCTAGCTGGTATAAACACTGCAACAAAGGTATGACTTTACCCACAGTATTGTCCTCGTGATGAGTCATTTTCTTCCCCCATTTTCCTATGGTATCAAATAGAAGGTAGCACCACTATGGCTGAAAGAGGATACAGAGACCTTTAAAGACAGGTACGACAGCGCAACAGGAATCCCTGAAGTTTAGGAAGTCTCTTCCAAGGAATTAATCTCAATCTGATGTGAGCTGTTTCTACTTTCTCACTCTCTAGATGTGCTGACCATGGTACCAGGCAGAGATGATCACTCTGTTCAAAATGGAAACCAGTCAAAAGAAAAAAGCAGTTTTCTCTGTCTATCCTGTATTCCTCTCTAATTTTCCAAGCAAAATTTTAAACAGAAGTGAGCCTGGAGTTTGGGGGGTTTTATTTGTTGGGGGGGAGGAGGTGTTGTTTGTTTATTTTGTAGGGGTTTTAATTTTCTTTTATATATATCAAGTTATATTTTTAAGGGAAAATTACAATTCTGCTGAATTCTGAAGGCAAATTTTCTTTTATTAGACCTTTGTACATACTTGTCTTTGAGATGCTTATATTAACATGTAAGAGTTATAGCAGGTTTTTGGTTGTTTTTGTTTTTGAAGTTTTGGGGGTTTTTAATATATGGAAAATGTTTTGGGTGTGCTTTCCTTTTAGTAGTTGTGGTAGGAGCTCCAACTTCTGTCTGTTGGGGACTGCCATCCAAATGTTGCAGGTAGGCAGCTCAGCCTCACCCAGCTGTCTCTCAGTGGGATGGGAAAGAGAATGGAAAGGGTAAAACTGAGAAAATTCACAGCTTGAGATAAACACAGTTTGATAGGTAAAGCAATTTTAAGAATACAGAAGGTTTTCCCAATTTTTCTCTTTCTGTTTATCTGCTAAATATGGTAAGTTATTATGATCCTTTGCTTAAGGAAGCCAGTGATTTTAGAACCACAGAGACTGAACTCTGTTATTGTGACCAAATCTACCAGATTCAAGTTAAACTCTGTAGTAAGGGGCCACATAGCCCCCTGCAGTTTATTAGAGTAGTTGAGTGTAATTCAACTTTATATCCCAGACTTTATACTCCTAACCAATATTGTGGAATTCTTTGTCCATGAATGACTAACATCTCAAGTACCATATAAATTCTTATTTTGCATTTTAAAAGTGAAAAATTGAGAACTAATATGGACAAGCATAAACAATGATCAAGATTAAAAGATTAGAGAAGTGAAGGGCAAAGTAAGCTACCAAAACTTTGAACTTTATAGGTCATGAAATCGTTGCTGCTTTCAGAAATGATAACATTTTGAAATGGAAGATTGTATCTCTTTTTACACTTTGCTTTTTTAATTCTCCCCAGTGCCCAAGTTTACAAAGGTTAGATGCCAGTATAATCTAGAATAAGACCATCTGTGACTGATTTTGAAAGGTTACTGAGAGGGAAATCGGATGCGTGAGAAGCCTCAGGGAATGCAGCTGACTCGTATTGTTTTCTAATAGATCTAATATTCCAGCAAAAGATAAAATTACTGAATTCCTGCTTGGATTTCCAGATAACATATCAGGATACCTAAGCAGTCAAATTAAGAACATATTTTACTATCTTCTTCCCCCTAATATTGTGACAAATTTTTGTCAAAATCTGATGCTTGTCAGAGATGCTGTGTGCACTACCGGCACGTCATGAACAAAACCAAACAAATAACGTGCATTTATTCTCTACAACCACAAAAAGCTGTTCAACCTTAAAAAGTCCTGCCTAATAAAATAGACTGACTATTGCAGTAGGTAAGAAAGGCCAAAATTAACATTCATTGCAATATTTCTGCAATTTTCTACCCGTCTATTATCAGGTCACACCAATGATCAGGGTTAACCTGAGGAAAAGAAAATGTTATCCAGTCTGAAATGGCACAGTCTAGTCCCATAAAGGGCTTTGAATATTAAAGCCAGAATTCTCACCAGGGTCCATGAGGGACATCAAGCATAGTAAAAAGAACAACCACTATAGCAACGTTACTTGTTAAAAATGGGGATGCTGTGCTTTGTACGCAGCAGTTTCCCAGGAATGTATATTATTCAAAAGGCATGAATCAAAGAAATCAAACTTAGTATATTTGGACTTCACGAGTCTAGTACTGTGCAATGCTAGTCAGGATCGGGAGAAATTTTTCAGATGAATAATTTCTTTGCCCACAATGAAAGTCATCTGAACTGTTTCTGAACAGAGTGATTTACTCACAGAAGAAATACAGCTTTACAGAAGATGTTTTTCATTTGGATCAAATTAGATAATCTGTGTGATTTACAAAACAGAAAAAAAAAAGTTAATTTTTTTTTATTTAAGCCACCAAACCAAACAACTATCTACACAAGCACAGTCTAGAATCTGTTAAGCACAGCTATTAAAAAAAACATTGTGCAGTCCAGCCTAGGAACATGTTACTACCTTTTTAAAACAGGAGGATTTTGATGTAGGGATCTTGTGTCAAATTGCTCCTTCCCTTCAAATACCATGATCTCCACCCTTCCCTCCATTCACTTTCAGGGAAGCTGCAGTTTCTAATATGACTTTGTGAAAACTGGGACAATATGTACCTACACCTGGTCTAAGGGACAAACAGGAATGCCATCTGTACTGAACGCTCAGGAACTTGCATTCTTTCACCTTATCCTCAATAATTTTCTACAAATCAGGATAAATAAACAGGAAGCATACTGACTTCAAGAAGAAATATTGCCAACAATGAAGTGTACTGCTGTTCACGTAAGTTCTTGAAGAGAGATCACATGTAATTTTGAAACTATAGTTCTTAAAGTTTGAAAAATGTTGTTTCTGCACCATCTTTTCTCCTCAATCATGAGTAAAAACATGTTTTAGTAAAACTTTGAAATAGAGAAACCTTTAGTAATAACTATTGAAATTGATATACCATAAGAAGTGTTACCTTTAAATCTCAAGAATTAATTTGGCAGGAAAGAAAGGTGATGGTAATCCAGGAATCTAGATACATATTAACTTCTTGATTTAATTACCTCGTCATAACTTATAGAGATTTTCATAATTAGTTAGATCTACATCTGTGTTTATTCTGGATATCTTAAGAGTCTAGACTGGCTATGTCAAGCTCCTCTTCTCAAGTTTCTCTTAAAACCATACCAAAATGTTTCTTGCATTATGCCTCACAAAGAGTCCAGCAGAGACGAAATCCCCAGACTTTTCGTTTATAATATTTAAAAGTAAACTATTTAAATTAACCATTTTAAGTTATTTTAATAATGCATGATTTTTAAAAAGGAGGGAGCTTATTATATCTTATTAGATAAGGAACTTGGAAGTACAGAAATAAGGTTGCAGTCTATTTTCATGCACTTTTTATATCAAACTAACCGTATTTTGGTTTTCACTTTCTGTCTGCCATTTCAGCAACAAAAGGGAATTTGGGCAAACCATTTTACTCACAGTTATTTTGGCATTTTATTTTGGCTTAGAACAAGAAAAACATCCTAAAGGGTGAAGACATACTTAATTTGTCCTCCTGAAAGCTGAACTGCACCCACAGTTCCAAAACCAGAGAGAGAGCAAGTAAAAGAACTGGTTTCTCTGACTCCTTCAAACATATTGCGAGCAGTTGTGCTGCTTGTGTTGAGAAATCTTTGGAATTTTAACATATTGTCTAACCAGGTTGCTTGGTGAGATTAAATAAAACCCACAGTCAGCTAATTGTTTCTCATTCAGGCTTGAATTGTACCAACATATATCAGCAAGTAAGGCAATGTGTTAAACTGACTAATCATACAGACAGGTTGTAGCAAGTAGCAATATTAACAGTAGTGCATGAAGGATTATCACAGTGTCCTTTAAATATAAGAGGTAAAAAAGAACAATCACTTTGCTTTTTATAATAAGATTTTTTTAAAAAATAGTCTTGTTTTTCAGTAATGTGTGTGACACATAAGTCATTAACAGGTTTCCAGATAGCACATGGTTAATTTGTACCATCCTAGGTGGGTCATAGAAAGCTTTTTTTTGGGGGGGAGGATTTGGAATCCGTCTCTTTCTTGGATCTGTGCAGATGCAAAGAGAAAACACAAAATTAAATAAGGAAGTAGACTTCAACACAGTGTGCCAGTATAGGGAATTTACTTTTCTACTGAGACATAATTTTTATTTTTGTTCAGTACAGAATTCCAGGACATACTGCCAAAGCCTGGACCATGGTACAACCAAGCTGGATGTAAGCCCGAACGCTACAAAAGTTCAAATTGCAGAGAAAAAAACATAAGTTTTCCATCTAAAGGGTGTGTGACACTATACTCCAGATACTAAAAAACTTTAAATAAATATAGATATAAAACTGCTGTATCTAGGCAATACATTTTGCCTGCAACACGAACTGTGAGAGGCAGATATCTTTCTCAATTTGGCTTTTTCCACAACTTCTGAAGCATCTTTTGTGTTTTCCATGTGAAAATATGTTGATGTTAAAGAACTCGGTGATTAAATTTATCACATTCTGACATATGATTTCAGAATTTCAGAAGCATAGCTTTTAATTTATATTTCACTTTCTGCATTGAATCTGCCAATAAGAAACAAAGCAGAGAACCCCTTTTACCCCTTAGTTTGTTTTAAAAAGAGATAATAAATAATTTTATTTGTTATGAACTGCCAACTACAGATGTGAAATTTCAAGAGTTTAGTCAAAACATGTTTGGGCCCTTGCTGTTTATTCAGCTTAAGTGTGTAGTAGGGAAGAATGTAGTACACTGATAATAAAAAAAAGCTAAAAAGAAATGCTTAACATGAGTATTATGAAGAAAATATAAGTTGTATTAAAAAAACCCAAAAAATTAAAATAATGAAGAAAAGAAATCATGTAAAATATATGAAAAGTCCAATTCCAATCTGAACTGAACTAACTACATTGACAAATTTATGTTGTGCTCTAGGTACTGAATTTCCTAATAAGGTACATTAAGCTGAGGTCCACATCTAGAACTAATAAAAACTAAGTTGATAGATCCACATTAAGGAGAGGGGCACTGGGTGAAGGCACAACAAAATACTTTAAAAAATAATTGTATGAAGTTAAACTAATCCATGCACACTCTTTTTAATATTATACTAAGTCATTGTCAAATGTGATATATTTTTAATCTTCTGCAAGGTCAGCAGTCTGCTTTCTACTTATTGTAAGTATTTCTTTGTGCTGCTTAACAATTTGCATGCAAAGAATTTGGCATCTATGTGGAGCTCTTATTATAGGACTTTTGAATACATTACCCCTCTCTGTTGTAATTAATCTTTTAATTGCCTGATCCTACTTCAGCAGATAGAGGTGGTCAATTAATGCAGATGCACATGTCTATGTATATTGTCTGTGCCTGCCAACAGTGTTCCTTCTGAGAGTATATTTCATGAAAACCATTTTAGTGATTCCTTTTTAGGATTTACAACACCTTCATCAAAACACTTATGATCTCCCTTAGTAAGACTGTTTTACCTTTGCTGTGGTAAAACTTGATATTTTCTTATGTTTTGCTTCTGTGACAGAAGTTAGTTTCTTCTTCTATTTGCCTTTTTGATTTTTCTCTAGCTCCCTGTACTTAATACACATTCAACATGCATTCTTCAGGCAGTTCTGGGTGTCTGAGACATTAAAATCAAGGACTGCAGTGATCACTTTTTTTGACCTGCGATATGGACAAGCTATTTTCTTAGGACTGTTGTGTACCTGAACCAGTAAAAACAATCATTACTAAACACCGAGTGGTTGCATGGACTCAAATTCAGTCTGGAAGTAACACATTTGAACAACATAACAGCAAAAGGTAATCTGACAAAAGGGTATGATCTCCATTGAAATGCACAGTTAAGGTATGTGATAAGAGAAACTGAGAGAAAATTCTACCAACCAAATTTGAAATCAGCTTTCAGATCTGTAAAAATCTGCAGAAAGTCCTTGAAAAGAAACTGGAAAAACTCTAAGACCCAACTCTAAGACTCTAAGTTCCCAATACTAAGTGACAAAAAAAAAGAGAAGTATTCAAATTGAAAAATGCAGTATTTTCTTTATCCAACTTCTTTGCATCATTTTAATTTACTTATCAATTATGGGATTAAGGTATTAATTTTCAGTCACCAATTTGAAATGTGCTTAATGGTTTTATTCAAGGTCAAATGGAAATAGGAATTCTCACCAAGTGAAATGGTAATAGTATTTTTAAAAATAGAAACAATGTCGAAAAAGAGGAGGCAAAACAATTCATTAAAAGATTTCCACCATGATGCTTGAAAACTCTGATAAGCACTGAAACTAAGCAAAACAAGGATACAATGGAATCCAAGGCTTCAGTGCAAGAATATTAAGTATATGACTTTGGCAACTACTCTAATATTTTGAATTCACATTATAGAAGAAATACAAAGAATTAGTGTTCTAACTTGTAAATAATGGCTGCTCACAATGCAACAGGCCCATTTTTATGAAATGGAGAGTTAAATGGAACCACAGAATTTGGAAAAATTCAAAATCTTGCGTTTCAGTCACAAAATTTTGCCAGCTTTTAGAGTGTTCACTTTTTACAAAAGGCTGTTCAGAAGAAAAGAATAAAAAGGAACAAAGTCACAGAAAGAGCTCTTATATCAACAGCATCAAATTACTTCAGTCAAAAAGGCAAGCAAATCAAGAATTTGAGTGGTTTGTAAGAAAACCACTTTCTTTTAGTTGACCTCAGACTAAAGAATCTCCTCTGATTGCCATTCATGAAGGTATAAGATCGGACATAAGACTTTTTGTGGCAGGCATTTCAAGTATTTCTTAGCTCTTTGGAGCAGAACCAAGCCCCATCACCTTCACCTAGACATGGCCAAGGCCAATTTAAATTCATCCTGACATTTGCAGATAGTCAACTGGCATATTTGCCCAACTGTGTTCTCCAAATACACAACAGATTCCACATTACCTGATTTTATACTGGAAACTGATGCAATAAACCATCAAGTAAGCCATATGAAATACACAATAAATGCCTCTATTTTCCCTTTCCATATTTTAGACAGTCTAAATGTACAGACTACTGCAATATTGATGCAGCAAAGACAAAAATAAGAAATAAATCTCAAGGTTGCATGACTTAGGGTATGCTTTGGTAATGTACCCATTTTGATCTAGTACAGCATTTTTAGGTGTCATAAATAAATATGATCTGCCAACCATTAAGTCTGACTTAGAGACTGTGACATATGGCTGTTATACATACACAGTCCCTTGGATTCTTACAAAACCTGACAAAGGTCGAGGAGCCCTGTGCCTTCTCTCTCTCATTTATATTTTATGATTCAAGAACAAGATGAAGTCCTCTAGACAGCTATTACTGAGTCACACAGTAGATAGATATGTTTCAGATTATGATTTATCAGGGTCAAAAAGTGGTGTAACTCACCCAGATTTTGAAACAATTGCCTTCACAGATACTTAAATTATTAGGAAATAGCATAAGACAACTTAGTTCAATTTCAGAAATCCCCAGTACTTGAAATGATATTCACATCTTTTGTTCCACAAGAGGTGATCCTTGCATTAATAATGTTATTACCAATTCTCTAGGTAACACAGAATTAATATATTCTCTCATATTCGTCATGTGCATATTTGTCTTGATATGGTTAAGAGTATGTTTAATTTTCTTTATATTTCTTAGCCAAAGGCAAAATTAGTTCCTGTGCCAGTTTTCATTCTATCTGTGCTAAAACTGAAATTCTATACCTGGAAAGAAAAAGTAATAAAAAGAAAGTACCATTGATAAATGTGAACTGAATTGTGAGTTATATTATTTTCGGTCTTATAGAATCT
The DNA here is from genome assembly GCA_013400915.1 of Pardalotus punctatus. NCBI lineage: Eukaryota > Metazoa > Chordata > Aves > Passeriformes > Pardalotidae > Pardalotus > Pardalotus punctatus. Next base: position 12,457 of record VZTX01002210.1, on the reverse strand, counting down.
CAAACACAAAAATAATGAGATTATCTCTGGCCTGGGGCTTGGATCCTAAAGCTTATACACCCATATGACTTTATGAACTTCTACAGTCTCATCAAAATCAATAGTAGTATTCATGAGATGAAAGTTATTTGCATGCTTAGGTCTTTTCAAAGTCAATGCTTTGTTATTTGGATTCAGGCTCAAAGTTTTCAGTGACCAACTGTGTCAGTAGCTCACTAAAAGTGTAACAGAAAAATTATGCCTGTCATGCTGAGTTCAAGACAAAATACTTTCTTCTTTTCACCTTCACTTCCACTTCTGTGTGCTTTGAATATGTCAACAACCTGATACAACAAATTAGCATGCCAGTGGTTTATGAAAATTATTAATGTATGCTTAAATCAGCATTCAGGAAGTCTAGATATTTTCTATTATTGTAACATTGGTTTATGACTCTGGAAGTACAAAAATGTCACAGATTTTATATGTAAATCATGCAAAAGCAAAAAAATAACACAAATAAAAGAGCTAGTGTGATGAAGACATCTAGGGTTCAGATAAAATATATCTAGGAACCTCAATTCACTGAATGAGAGGTGGGGGACGTAGAACAGAGAACATCTGTTAACATAGCCATCGGTGCTAGTGCACAGAAATCATCTAACTCTGACTTTTGCGAAAAGTCAGCAACAAGATGCTGCAGCTGGGTAAATCAAAACCAGAAATACCTCACTGACAACTTTTTTGAGTCAGCACTAGCAGAACCATTACAGAAGCACCAGTGAGATGGTAACATCTATTTGTCTATTTTCTGACTTCCTAGAGATGAAAATAGGCTGTTCCTCTTTTGTAACAAGAACTTGATAGCCTAGTGCTCCTGTCTTCTTCATCTAGGAGTTTCACATGAGAGAGACAGAAGATTGGAACGCCAGTCACTGTACTGTTTTGAGAACTTAAGTCTAGCTGAGACCTTCCAAGGTGTCAAATACACCAGGTAGCTCAAAGCTCTATCTAACCTGGCCTTGAACACTTCCACAGATGGGGCATCTGCAAATTCTCTGGCAAACCTGTTCCAGTGCCTCACCACCCTTCCAGTGAATAATTTCTTCCAATATTTAATTTAAGGCTGCAGTCTTTGAGTTTAAAGCCATCACCCCTTGCCCTATCACTACATGCCCTTGTCAAAAGTCCCTCTCCAGCTCTCTTGCAAACCCCTTTAGGTGCTGTAAGGCTGCTATAAGCTCTCCTTTCTCTTCTCCATGTACAACAACCCCAGCTGGCTTAGCTTATCTTCACATTAGAGGTGCTCCAGACCTCTGATCAGTTCAGTGTCTTGCCTCTGGACTTGCTCCAACAGGTCCATCTCCTCCTTATGTTAGGGGCCCCAGAGCTGGATGCAATACTCTAGGTGGGTCTCACGAGAACTGAAAAGAGGGGGTGAATAAACTCCTTCAACCTGCTGCTGGATATACCTTGCTCACATTTTTATTAAATTACCCATTAAAAATTTTGACATTTAATCCTTAGAGGCAAAAATAAATACAGCTATTAGAGCATTACTGCATTTAAAAAAATTACTTCCCCGACTTGGATGAATTCCTTTTCTAGCTAAAAATCATGGGTATGTGTATTTCCACACTTAACAAAACCAGGATAATATTATCCCTACTAAATTTCTTAAATAGCAAACAAGAAATAACATAAAGTTCAATGAGCACATCTTCCCCCTCAGAAAACCCCAGAGGACTACACACAAGGATAGTATATGCAATGCACTTACTATTAGCAAAATTGTAGATGCTGAAGCTCCCAAAGGTGGTACAAAGGTCATACATCTAAAAATATTGTTACAGTTTTTTTGACCTCAGTTCTTTAGGAAAGGTGAATACCAAAATTAGTGTTGAAAGAGCAACTGAATGGAGTGAATCCAGAGCATTTCAAACTATGAAATGAGATTATGATTTGGACATATAAAGATACAGAATAGCTTTAACTTATATTTTGGTTTATGCTGTATAAACCTATTTTTCAGCTTTTTTCAATAAAAAAATTGTGTATCTTCTTCTCTAAGCTCCAAAACCTTCATTCTGATTAATGGAATCTTCAGATACACACTCTGTTTAGCTCCTTTTCACCAGTTTACATATAATCTAAGATATCTATTACAACATTTGCAACCATCATAAGTCAACTGAATTTTCTTCCAAAGGTTTTTTTTTTTTAAATCTATTTTTTTTTCTCTTTGCAGACCTGTGCTACATAGTTTTTATCTCCATTTCTCATTCTACAAAAAAACAGCAGCATTGCCAGAAGTAAAAAAGAAAAACACACAATGATTTGGGTTTGGTAATATAAAGGTTCAGGGGGAGTACAGCTGCAATGACTCCCAGCTGGCCCCAAATGGACCACTCTATGCTTACATATAGGGGATATGTGCAAAATAGGCACACTCAAGCATAAGAAGTTGTGTTGGGTGTTCTTAATAGGTAGCACAGTGAAATATGCACAATCCAGCATTAGCTTAGCAGAGCCAACAGAAGCAGCGTTTGTATGACAGCTCACCATTGCTCTAAGTGATTCGTTTAGATGTGTAAACAAGTAGCTAGTAACCAATCTACTGCTTAGATATAGAGAAGTAGAAGATGCATATAAGTAGCCTTCTGATCTGTAATAAACAGCTTTCACCTGATCACATTGGTCTGCTTGTGATTGACCCGTGCCCCCACAACAAAGTTGCAAGGGTGAAGAAGATTACGCAGGAGGTGAGAGAAGGAAATCCTTCAGGAGGGGAAGGCTGCAGATATTGGCTACATAGACTTTAGTAAACCCTCTGATGTCATTTCCCACAGCATTGGGACAAACTGGCTGCTTGTGGCTTGGATGAGCATGCTCATTGTTGAGTAACAACCTGGCTGGATGGCCAAGCTCAAAGAGTGAAAGAGGTTGAATCCAGCTGGTGGCTGATCACCAGTGGTGCTGTCCAAGGCTCAGTATTGGGGTCAGTCCTGTTTAAAATCTTTGTTAATGATCTGGACTAGGGGATTGAGTGTACACTTGGTGAATTTGCAGACAACACTAAATTGGTCAAGAGTGTTGATCTGCTGGAAGGTAGGAAGGCTCTACAGAGGGATCTGGACAGGCTGGATCAATGGGACAAGGCCAATGGTATGAGGTTCAATAAGGTGAAGGGCCAGGTCCTGCACTTCAAGCACAACAACCCCATGCATCCAATTTTAGCTGTGTAGAAGGTTTGAAGCTACACAGACTGCTCAGATATTCTAGTAGCTGGACTGACCAGTTCAATATATAGCTATCAGAAACCAGTAGAATTTTTCTCTTTATTTTCAGTTCATACAGGTTTGTCTTGAAATGTGGCTCCACTTCCAGTGTCTCTACCCACAATGCAGCCTTAGTATTCTTTCTGCCATTTGCTCAAATTCCAGTAACTACTATTAATGCTTCTCATGTATCCAAACGAAGTAATTTTCTTGTCAATCAGATGGAGAAACATCCTCTTAACATTTGCTAAATTTCACTGCACCATGTACTTGCATTTCAGCAATACAGGGAAAAAAAATTCATTGCAAAATTTCCTTTCCTTGAACATGACTGGGGTTAACTGTAGTTTCTCCTTATTCTGAGAACATTAAAATCCAACACAACTATGGAAAGGCTGCATCCAATTTCAGTTTTGAAAATGAGGGAATTGTGCATTGGCCCTTCAATAGCTGAATAAAACAGTGTCATCACTGTTCCCATAGGAGATACTTTTCTTCCTGTTTCCCTCTCTCAAAAGTATTCCAAGCACTTCACCATGAGTTCTGGATGCACGACACCTAGTGAATATAGTATCCTCACAGCCACTTCTTCACATTCAGGAGATCAACAAGAGTGTTTTGTTTAATTTCCACTAAAAGCAGTAACTATTTTTCCATAGCAAAAGGAAATATATAAATTGTGGAGAGAGTTTTCCTTGAGAAAAGCTGAAGTACTTCATTCTCCCAGACATGAACAACTAATTGTAGATCATGTGAAGGGCATGGTTTTCTTTGGAAGAGAATACTTGGCTCAACGGTCTTCAGGACCGTATTACTGAAGTATCTTCCCATTAATTGTTAAAAACATAAGTTTGCCCACTTTCATTGAGGCCCCATGCTCTTGTCTCTCTCCAGAAATCAAGTACGGCAGAGGATACCAACTAAAATAGCAGAGTAACCAAGAGTCTGACATTACTCGGCAAAGTTTTTACAGCAGTCCAGGTAGAAAAAGATGTGCATCCCATAGCTTTGGCCAAGACCAAGCATTCACTTCAAAACCAGGCAGAGTAGCAATAAAATGTGAAAGAATGTGAAAGTGAAATCTATATTCCTACTTCTTGACATAACTTTCATCAAGTGCATGCAATTATACCTCCATCTCGTGGCTGGTCGAAGCAGCTATTGTGACCTACTATTGATGAAATAAAGGAGATGACAGAGGTGTAGAAAGCTACTTCTGATTTTGAAAATTTCCTCTTTGAGACAGTCCTTTGTCCTCTTCTAGGAGAGACAACTTTTTGGCTCAGAAAGGAAAAACTTAAAAGTACATAAAATTACTAGTTGTGTTCAAATTATTCCTTCTTCAGAGGTCCATAGGCCAAATGTTCACCAGTCTTCTAAATGCTATGAAGAAGAAAACTCCATTCGAGGAATAGGAAAAATACTATGCAACCTTCCTTAAAGATTTGCAGCTAATCAGGCACAAAATAAACACAACTCAATATTCTTTGTGAAATAGAGTTGATCAGTTCCAAGACTAAGAGATTTGACCATGCCTTATATGAGTAAAGCTGAGCAATAAATAAAGAAATAGGCTTAGCTAAACCAATGCTTGTGCTAGATATATAGGCAGAAAGTTGTTGAAATTTTTAGGAAAAAATAGTTCACTGCAGAAAGGGAGGAAACACTACATTAACAGTTTTGAAAGAACTGTCCAGTAACCATGACTGAGGAGCGAATTAGCATACACAGATATACGTGGCTATGCTTGGGTAGTGATAATATCACAATAATATCACACTTTCAATGTCTCATGTCTTATTAATGGAAATATTTTGCATTAAGAATATAATTATAATTAATCTCACAAATAACTGATGTGCATTAGATCAATCTAAGATTTTGTGTGTGATACCTTTCTAAAAGTCTGTTCAGAAAACAGAATTAGGTTTGGAAGGATACTGAATAACCTATAATTAAAATAAAACTATTTTAGTAGGTTGTTTAGTAGAAAAACTTTTTAATGAAGTGTCAAGGCCTCTGGCTATCCACAGAAGACACTGAACATAAGGGAATTTAAGTCTTGAAACAAAAAGCAGTATCCTTGTTAAACATTAACACTGGAGAACTGGAAGAAATTACAACCAATCAAAAATTTCTCCTATGGCAGAGACTTGATTGGCAAGTGCAATTTAGCAGGTCTGTGGTGAGAAAGCATCTCATTCATTTGTGTTGGAACTTTTTACTGTTACATGGCTGGGACAAGATAAAAAATGTAACTCAAACCTTTGGATGCTGGTACTGCACATAACCTGAAAGGGCTTTTCTTATGTCTACCTAGAACTCCACAATAAAAAAAAAAAATAGGATCTCAGCAGGACTGAGAAGTTGTATTAAGAGAAAAGAGGAAAAAGATAATTTCCATGTAACACACTTCATTTTTAGTCTCAAACTGAAAACAAAGCAAATGAGCAGCTTCTTTGAACTGATTGCAGGCTTCTCCCATGTTTTGCCTGCATGCAACATAAGCATGTATAAAACATAGAATCTCACAGATTTTGCAGCCAAAGCAAAAAAACACTTAAGGAACCACTACAATGTCAGGTGAATATATTCTTTAGAAATATAAAGCAGAGAACCTCATGGGAAGCATATCAAGCTGCGATAGGAATAGGCATTGCTAAGAGAGCACAACTTGTTGAAATGTACTCAATATTCTTGAAAATTAAACCATGTCAAACTGGGCACACAGTGCAATACAAAATAACTTGGTCTAATTCTCTGTATGTGACTAAGAAAGTGAGTCTAGAAGTTTTTTGTTTGTTTTTTTTTTTCAGATTTCTGAGGAGAATAAAAAAAATTCATTAGAACTTCAAAATACTGTATTTAAGCAGAAACCATCAGCTGCATGATTATAGGATAAGGAACAATATTCTAGGATGCAGCTGTTCAGGAAAGAGAAGCCATGAATGATAGCAAGATGTGAGATCAATTGAAGCTGGTATCACCACAGTGTTCTAATCAAGACAGATGCTACACTGGGAAAATAAACAGCACTGTATCTCATTAACTCCTCAGGTATAGCACTGTGAATACTTCTGAAATCTAAACTTTGAGTAAGATAAACCTATTTGAAAAGCATCAACAGGATCATGTTTCCCAGCACTGCCACTGAAGAAAAGACTGAATGAAGTAGCCTTTTTCAGTGAAGGCTGTGGTGGACATGCAACAAGTAACATGATGACAGTATTCAGATGTGTGAATGGCTGCTGAAGAGAGAAAAGGGAGAATACACACACAGAGTGCACTATGGTGGGTCGTACAGACCTGCATGTACTGGTACCCAAAATCTTTTTATCAAAGTACTTCTAGAAATTGATAAACCATAGTTCAAACTGATTTTCACATCACATTAGAACAGAACTGTGCTGAATGGCTTTTAATGATGCAAGCGGCTTGCTGACTGAATGGTATAATCCACCTGCATGTATCTATAAACATGTTTCAAAAGCTCTACCTGTAATACCTAGTAATCTGAAATTAATTTTAGCTGTGCACCTGCTAGGATGCTTACTCACCTACCTAAAATCTCAATAGCTCAAGACATTAGTTTGTCTTCTGAAATGTTATAAAACACTGGTAAGAAATAACAGAACTAACATGCCAAATTTAAAGTGCACCTTTTCCATTCTTGTTATTTTGATAGTCATCCTCAAGAAAATGATACATTGCAAATCAGAATTAAGGGAATCATCCCCAGAAATCGCAAGATTTACTGACCTGGATTTCTGTCTTTTAGAATTAATCCCAAAAAAAAGAAGAAAGGATACAACAGAATACAGCAGAAGCTGTAGAGAAAAGATCACTCATCAACAACATTGACACTGAGAAAAATGGTAAAAGAATTATATCAACTTCAGGGAAAGATAACCAAAATTATTTGAACAGAACATTGGAAAATGCATGAAATGTATAAAATGAGCCCCGGGGTTTTGGTTGAGACCAGTCTAAATAAAGTCTGCCTAGCAATTTAAGGATAGAAATGACTGTGCATCTCTTTCCCTTCCTTTTTCTAACAGGGGAATAATACTTCTAAAAGTCAGAATGCACTCCAATTCTAGTCTTCATGCAGAAAGGAATGATAACCACTATTCTAGCAGTCCCCAAATACAGGGCTTTTTTTTCCCCCAGCAATTTACTATGTGATTTTTCTGGTTAACAGAAGAGACATAGTCTGTAATGAAGATCAATAAATGTGACTGTGTTGAAAGACAGAGTAGTGCAACCTCGTAGCTCACAAGGGATGGCATTGCCACTGCCAGTAACAGACCACAAGCCTTTTGTCAGGCTCATGGCCCTCAGGTGGTGCCAGGATTTGCTCGGACTCATACTGGCCTGTATGTAGCCAAATCTTTGCTCTTCTATCTGCAACAGCAATTATCAAAACACTGCTTGATTAATTTACCCTTTTTTACTTCTAGATTTTTCTTGGCTTTATCAATTATGTTGTGGCTGTTGTTGCACACAGAACTAACTATAGTAACAACTGTTGGGGCAGCCCTGTTGGGCCATGGGCTGGGGCTCTGACATGGTTCCCCAGCACATTTCTCACAGAACATTTGCACAATTAGGCCTTTCACCAGCAGTGAGATTCAAAACCACACAATTGCACCAAAACCTGGCCCTGAGCCCAGGCTGCAAAAGCCATGGGAGGTGGAGAGAAGAGGTCGTGCTCAGGGTGTGACAATTGCTTAATTAAACTGTGTTGAATGAAATCTCTATCTATGACCCTAGAATCTAATGCAAGAGAGATAAACACAGGAGGCTCGATGGCAGTGAACAAGTCATCAATGGTCCTTCACTGCTCATTAAAGAAATGTTACGGGAGCTGGCAAAAACAGTTTTCAGGGTAACAAATCTCCCAAAAGTACTCAGCATCTATGTAAGACACTGCATAAGAGAGTTGGACGCAATGGGGAAATGTAAACAAAATAAGAGAGAGTAAGGTGTTAGTAAATAGATAAAAATTACCACAAGCTGACAAGGGAGTGAAGAGAGAGAAACCATCAACCTCACTTTGCTCCTGGTGAGGGAGTCTGGGTGCTGTCGGCTAACTTCTAATGATCATCTTTACACAGTTATATGAAGAAAGAAAAGTACACTAACATCTGACAAAAGGTTCATATTACCATATACAGGCTTTTTTTATGAGAAATATGTACAATCCAAGACTGTACAACATGTACCTATATTGTTTACAGTAGAGTAGAAATCCAGTTGTAGCTTGCTATTCTAATTTATACTATTTTTCTCATTTCGGCCATATTTTACTACAGGACTTTCTTTCCCTCTTTTGTACGTACAATAGTTACTCCTGAGAGAAAATACCAGAAAGAGGTTATTAAAAACCCAGATGAAAACACAATACTTTATCACATGTATTCTTCAAAAAAAATTTGGAGACAGGAGATTCACAGTTAGACTGAAGATTGAAATGAGGTATTCTAAATCTCTTCATGCCTGTAATGGCAGTCAGTAAACTGAGAAATATCAATGTTTTGCTTACAATTCTCTGTTGTGCTTCAGTTATGGGAGGTGAGGTACTTAGGAAGAATAATGGAAGCTTTAAGTAAAGTAGTCATGATTCCAAATGAAATACAGCTGTATAAATATCAATTCCATTGATAATTTTGCTTTGAACAGCTACCTGAACAGTTTGTTCTTATGTATCTTTTGAACTTAAATGACAAAAACTCTGCATAAGGTGTCTGAAATTTTCCTTCTGAAAAATATGCAGAGTCATAAATTAGTAATTTTTTTTTCCTGACTTACACAGCCTAACCAATTCTTTCTCGTTGAAACATGAAAATAGTGGAAGTAGAACATCTCTCAGCTGTTACAATAAAGAATAGCTAATCAGAACTTAGTATGTTGTTGCAGAGATGGAAAAAATGTAAATATTTGTTCAGTAAATCTCTGCACTTGACATAATGAGATATTCAAAACATTGCAGCAGAGATAATTGTGCAAAAGCTGTTATTTTTTAAATGTTTTGTCTAGTCTGCATTTCCCCTCCCAAAAAAGTGACTGTTTCTTTTAGTACTGTCACAAAATGTTGTAAAACACCTCAAGACAAAATTCTTAAGATCTCATGTTTAAGAGTTTCTTCACTGAAATGTAGTATTTCTGTCTTAGTTATTATAGCATATACAAATGTTTGGAATAGTAAAACAAATTATTTCCTGAAAGCTTTGTTTGATATAATGCAAATCAGAAATTACACACATTATCAGAAGTACATGATCAAAAGAATATTTATATTACAGTAAATTATTTACTTAAGACATGACTGTTTCTCACTATTCATATAACTGATGGAGAGTTCTTTACTTTCATCATCATTCTTGAAGTATATGGCTTTAAAAAATCTCTCTGTTCACACAATTTTTTTCTGACAAAAGCATTCTATGTAAACCAAGGTTTACAATATTCAATGCATTTGTCTTAGATGAACATCCTCCCTGAAACTTTCCCATTATTGAGACTAAAAACCTTTACAAACCACATAATTTATCAAATAGGCAAATTCTTTCTTAATTTTTGCTCTTCAAAGTTCTTCCTTTCAAGAATAATGTTATCTGTAATTTAGATCAACTAAACCTCTGGTATGTGATATTTCTCCAAGAAAGGAAATAGGATCAGAATCTCGCAGAATGGAAGGGGCCTCCAGAAGTCATATTGTCCAAGACATTGCTAAAAGCCAGGCCAGTCAGAGCAGGTGGCTCAGGGCCATGTTTGGTGAATTCTAAAGATCTCACAACCTCCTGAGGCAGCTGTTCCAGTGTTTGAACATCCTCATGATAAAAGATTATTTATATCAAGCAGACATTTCTCCTTTTGCAACCTGTGTTTTTAGTATCTCATCCTTCTACTGTGAATATCCACAGAGAGTCTGATCCTGTATTCAACATGGCCTCTTCACAGGGAGTTGTAGTCAGATTTAAAATATCCTCTCCACTTTCAGTTCTTGAAACTGGACAAGTCCACTTATCTCAGTCTCTAATTTCATGTCATGCTATAGCCCACTAACCATATTTGTGGCTGCCTTCTTGACCCACCCCAGAATACCACTGTATTTCTTGCACTGAGAAGTCCAAAATCAAACACACCACACCAGATGGGGTGTCACAGGTGAGAGAGATGTTGAACTCCTCATGGCCATCCTTTGCAGATTGCTCTGTGAGCAGGATTCAAGAAAGAGTGGGGCAAGAGCCTGCCTGTGCGGAGCAGTGACAGAACTGCAGATTCCAGAATTATTCAAATATCAGTCATTCAGCAGGGAAGGTTTGCCAGGATAAGATGCCAAGGTATGAGACACTGCTGTAATTAACATTTACGTGGAACACTAGATGAAAGATATCTGTCCTGTGTTTGTGCATTCCAGTAAACCTGGACACTGCCTGACTACCTTCTTTCCCTCCTGTCTCACAATTCTCCTTCACCAAACTTCCACCCTATAAATTCTCTATTCATTCAAAAATTAAGCATCACAAGTCTAAGTTCCAAAAATTCACTGAGTAGCATTGACTTTCAATAAATTAAACATTTTATCCTCCATACATGGAGTATCTAAAAGGACCTGATCAGAGGGTATTAGATTCCAACATTGTCTTTCACTTGAACTTGTAGATATCTGCCACGTACAATGCTGTACCACTCTAATGGCAAGCGATTCACAGGAGGAGTAGAGTGTACATCATAAATATTGGATAGGTCACAGACTGTCATCCATGAATTTTCCTGATTCTGTTATGGACTTGCATCAGCTTCAGCTAACGATTTCATTGTAGAAGTGGTTGGGATATAGTTTTGGAAACTTCTATTAGAGGGCAGCAACAAGGAGGTTGCGCTTCAAGGAAGGATGAGGCAGGAACCAACTATGAGAGCACAGGCAATGCCCTCTCTGCAGCACCTGAACAGGATAAGCAATGTCAGATAGTGATAGCAACAGGTTCTAATGACAGTCCTTTGTGATCTTCAACCAAGGGCAAGATCAACAACTCAGGACAGAGGTTAATCCATGAAAGTTCAATCACTGCTCAGGGAGAGCTTGAGACAGGACCAGACCCGGGCACACCACAGCATAACTCAGGCCATGCCTGATTACACTGACCTGAACTGAGATGAAGCCTTTTAATGTATTACTTCTTTTAAAAAAAGAAACCAGTAATCCATCCTCTCAAAGTCTGATTTTTTCCACAAGCAGAAATCAAACGGTTGGAGGGTTAGGTTTTGCATGGTATGAGTATATATAAGAATATATGAATCTGTATTGTTGCCTTCTGGTAAAAAAATTCTTCATATTGTCTTTATTTTCAGTCCTTGCCTTTTAACAGACTTGTGGATATTTGCAAACACATTCTGTAAATCCATACTATGACACAAGCTAAGTCCACCACAGAATAGAGAGACAGCTAACCTTTGCTCAACATGGGGAATAAGATGCTGAAAAGCAGTGCCATGGAAGGGACCTGGGGGTCCTGGTCAATGGCAAGTTGAACATGAGTCAGCAGTGCCCTGGCAGCCAGGAGGGCCAAGCGTGTCCTGGGGGGCATCAGGCACAGCATCGCCAGCCGGGCAAGGGAGGGGATTGTCCTGCTCTGCTCTGCACTGGGGCAGCCTCACCTCAAGTCCTGTGTGCAGCCTTGGGTGCCACAATATAAAAAAGACATTAAACTATTAGGGAGCATCCAAAGGAGGGCAACAAAGATGGTGAAGGGCCTTGAGGGGAAGCCGTATGGGGAGCAGCCAAGGACACTTGGTCTGTTCAGCATGGAGAAGAGGAGACTGAGGGGGAACTTCATTGCAGTTACAGCTTCCTCATGAGAGGAAGAGGAGGGACAGACACTGATCTCTTCTCTGTGGTGAC
>VZTX01002208.1:136352-188602 GCA_013400915.1 Pardalotus punctatus | reverse complement strand
GTCTCCCCCCGCCCGCCCCTGCCGCCCCTGCTCCCCTCCCCCCCCTGCCTGCCCTGCCTGCCCTGCCTGTCCGGCCAGAACGGCCTGGCCCGGCCATGGCACTGCCCTGGTTTTGTCGCTGCCCTCATTCGTCTCCCACCGGGCCGAGGGCACCTCTCCTTTCTCCTGCTGCCCCATGGCACCACCCTGGCCGTGCCAGAGCTGCCCGGAGCCCGGCTCAGCCCAGGCTGGGGGAGAACAGATTATTTCGCAGAGCTGTGGCTGCTGCTGGTCCTCTGACAGCAAAGCCGTGGGATTTCTGGGGGAGGGAAGGAGGGAGGGAGGGAGCCGGGCGAGATGTGCACAGTCACGGCAGGAAAAGCGCCTGGCAAATGAGACAGGAGCAGCTCCCGGCCGGGAGAGCCGAGGCAGATCCCTCAGGGCGAGCGGCAGCAGCGGGGACAGAGGCAGAGGCATCAGCGGCTGGTGCGTGCGAGGCCAGGAGCGATGGGAAAACCTCCCAAAACATTCCCAAAACGCCTCCTGTGCAGCCCCTGCGGAGCCTCCCTGCCAGGCTGGGGAGCAGGTTCATTACCGGAGCGAAACACTAATTGGGGGTGATGCCATGTCCTTAATAATCTCTAAAAATGTCACCCCGGTTTGCCCCCATGGGTGAAAATTCCTGCCTCCAGCCATGAGTGAACGACACAATTGTAAGCCCTGGAAATGCCACCAGCCCGGGGTGGCACCCAGCCCTGCTGCCCCTGGCATGAGGGGACCAAGGAATTGCTGCTGCCAGCGCCAGACCCCGGATCTCAGCACCCAGGAAGGCCCTGAAGGAATTCTTCAGCCACAAACCCCTCAGAAAGCACCCTGAGTGAGGCTCCCCGTGATTTCAGCGCGTCCTGATGATGCAAAGCTCCTCCCAAGGGCTGGAAAAGCAGCCCTGCTGTCACAGCCTGGTCCCTGTGTCCCCAGCACCAATGCCCAGCACGGCTCTGGCCCAGCCTCCGCTTGAGCAGGGTGGGAAACGAGTCTTGGGATGTCCCAAACTTCATTTCAGGAGCACCCAGAGCACGTCCTGGCTCCATCACAACAATCCTGCAGCTGCCCACGAGGGGTTTGGGCTGATCTCTGTAGGATCAGGATGGGTAATTCCATAGTAAATCCCGCAGTTCCGGCCAGAAACGCTGCCCCTCTCCCTCCCACACGGATCCAGGAACCCACCCCTCGGTGTTCCCATTGCAGCAGGATCTCTTCAACTCAAAGCCCTTTTTTCTTCCCCCACCTCAGGCAGCATTTTCCAAATCACTCTCATCAAGAAGAAAAATGATAATCAGGCTAACCCAGACTTGCAAAAATAATCATTAAAAACCCAAAGCCCTGAGGGGACAAGGTGAGGACGTGGAGGAGGCGTGGATCATCCCACGGCAGCTTCCAGATCCCCTTGTCTCCCGCAGGAATCAGGGGGCTCTGCCTCCCCAGGGAGCTCATCCTCGAGTCACCGAGCTGCTCTCTCAGCAGCAAACGGCTGCAGTGACAAGTGAGGAGTCCTGAGAGCTCCAAAAACCCTCAGGAGATGGGAATGTGCAGGGCTGGGAGAGAACAGGATCATCCCTCTCAGCTGCTGCATAAAGGAGAATAAAAAGGAGAATAAAAGGGGTCCCATCTCCTCAGCCCGGCAGGAGCTGGGGGGATCACCCTGAGAGGAGCCTGCCCAGGGCTCCAGCACAGCCCCAGACCCCCCGTGCCCTCCTCATCTCTGCCCACCCCGGTGGGATCAGCCCAGGACCGCCCCAAACCCTGGGAGAAAAGCAAACATGGAGCAGGACACAAAAATGCGGGTTCTGGATAAAAAACCCGACACCAATCTGGGGCACTCTGGTGCTTCTGCCGTCAGCGTGTGCAGGACTTGGGCGTCACCACTCAAGCCTGAAATGCAACAAAATGGGGAAGGGAAGGGAAATGCAGGTGCACAGAGCTCCCTGCTGGAGCTGGCAGGGCCAGGGCCGGATTTCCCCAAAATTTCAGCTCCCCCGTGTGTGTCTGAGCTCTGGCGGGTCCTCCCAGCACTCCCACCCCAACAGGGGCTCCTGGGAATCTTGTCCAGGTAATTCCAGGCGAGGAGGGTCCTCGGGGCGCTGCCCCCAGGGCTCAGGGCTCCTTAGGGGTCTCAGCTCCTGCCAGGGCTCTCCGTGCTCCTGGAGCCTCCCCAGCACCCCCAGGGACGGAGCCAGGGCCCAAACCCCAACCCCAGGGGTGCAAACCCCCGGGGAAAGCTGCATTTCCTGGGGCAGAGCTCGTCGCACATCCCAGCAAAGCCCGGGGAGGAGTCACCCGAGAGCAGCAGCCTGGAGTGAACCCGAGAGAGCTCAAACCTCGCATTCCACGGGGGCTGCTCCCCCAGCCCGGGCTCTGAACCCCCCAACGAACCGGGGAAGGGATCAGCAGCGATCCCAGAGCTCCGGGACAGAGCAGCCTCATCCCTCCATCCCTCAGGGAACCTGGCAGGGGCAAACTCTGCTTCCTTGAGATCTCGCACGGGAGGGAATGGTGGAGCTGGCTCGTGCTGAAGGGACCGATGCCAGCATTGTGCTCCCTCTCCCAGTGCTCCAGGAGCAGGGACCGGCACCCAGCAGCTTCTCTGGGGACGGGAACCCACCTTGATTTGGGTCCCACCACCCATTCCTGCCCCAGAACCGCTCGGTGCTGTCCCTCACGAGTCCATCGCCCAGACCAGTGTAACCCAAAGCGAGCAGATCTGCGTTCCTCAGGCACCAGGAATTACACCCAGACCCCTGGGATGCTCCACAGCAGCTTTCCGTTCCTAACTGGAAAAGATGACCTGCCCAGTGCTCCTCCCTGCCTGGCACCAAGGCCGGCGTAATTTGATTTATAAACCCTTGGCAGGACAGCTCAATCCATCCATCCCCGAGGGAAGGGATTGTACCGGCGCTCCTGGAGCCTGAACAATTATTATTCCCACACATTTGGAGGCTGCGAGGCTCTGAGTAACCCCCCCACAGCACTCACAATATCCAAGTATCCCAAATATTCCCTCCTGCCTGCCTGGCAGGGCTGTCAGTCCTCAGTGGGGCTGGCAGGCACCTCACAAAACCCCTTTGCTCCGCGATCCCAAACACACCCCGCTTCACAACCAGCGCCACACACACTCTTTCCCCCCCCAAAGTGCAGCCGCCGAGTGAAAAGCTCAGGAGTCTGCGGGCACAAAACCCCAAATGGGTTTTATGTACCCAGGGACCGGAGCTTTGGGAAGGAGCTGACAGCAGGAAACAATTCTGCATTTTCCTTGCCTGCTCCTCCAAACATATGCGAGGCAGCCCGGGGGCTGGCAGAGGCTCCGCTGCTGAGGCAGCAGTGCCGGGGCCGCGGCAGACCCGCAGCGAGATTCCCACGTTCTGCCCCCATTCCCCGCACCCCACCGGGCACCTCCTGCCCAGCACGGCCCCACAGAGCGGCCCCAGGGAGCCTCGGGGCACCGGCACAGCTCGATGTCCCACGGGGACAATTCACAGGTGCTCCGACACCTCCTCCATCAGCCGGATCCTTCCTCAATTCCCAAACGCAAAAATATTTAACCCCGAGATGTTTTAAACGAAAGGATTCGTGCGGAATTCTCCCCTCTCCACCCCGGACACGCTCGGGATGCGCGGATCGCACACACACACACACACACACGGGGCTGACACGTTACATCACCGCCCCGAGAATCGGTGACAATGTAAATAATCAGCTGATCCCCGGCGCTGTCACCAAGCCTCAAATCAAACGCCTCCCTGGCAATCTTGAGGCTTGAGCCAGCGTGGGTTATTTATTGGCAACACATCCTGGACACGAGGCTCGGTGCGAAGCCCCGTTCGGGTCTCTCAGCTGCCCCTCAAGGTCGCTGCGGACCCCCCGAGCCCCTGCCAGACCACGAGGACCACTCGCATCCCACCACGTGCTCGCCCAAACTCCTGGAAAACGCAGCACCGCCACGGTTTCCGACGCCGAGGCGATTCAAACACACTCCCCGAAATATTTTCGGTAATAAACAACCGAGGTTAAGGAAAAACACCCTCCCGGGAAGTTCTGGCTGGAACTTCACGCTGTGCCGAGCTCCAGGAAGCGGCGGCTCCTGGCCAAGGGGATGGAGCAGCCCCGGGAGCGGAGCGGCCCCGGCCCCGCTCCCCGCGAGAAGCCCCCTCCCCTCCGAGGCCGAGAGGGCTGCGGACCCTCCGCGGCGCCCACCGCCCCCGCTTCCACTCGGGAATGGCTTTCCCACGCAGAATCCCGGCTCAGCCCCGCGATCCCGGCGGGAGGGAGCGAGGGAGGCGAATCGGGGCAGGGGCGGCTGGCGCTGCTCGCCCCCGAGCCGGGATGAGGGAGGGGGGTCTGGGGGGAGCTGAACCCCCCCGAGGGAGGTGCGCCGAGTTTGCCAGGCTCTTACGTCCTCTTGAAGACCCCTCCGAGGCAGCTGCCGAGCAGGAGGCAGAACTGCTGCGAGAAGAAGACCCAGGTGATCTGCGAGAGGGAGCTCTGGGTCTGGCAGCGCAGGTCCAGCAGCGTGGGCCCCAGGAAGGCGATGCAGAGGCCGAAGCTGAAGAAGACGCTCCAGTAGGTGAGGGTGGGCTGCAGGTTCCTCCGGAACCGCGCCGACACCCGCTCGTCCCACCACATCCTGGGCGGTGGCGGCGGCGCGGGGCGGCCCCGCCGCTCGCACTCCCTCAGTCCCCCACCCACCCTCGCACACACGGGCACGGCTGTCGCTCCGGGGAGGCACCATGAGCACGGGCATGCGGTACAAGAGCAAGCTGGTCAACCCAGGTGAGGCGGCGGGGACGCGCGGCCGCTCCGCCCCGCGGCCCGGCGCGTCCCTCTCGCCTCACTGTGTCTCCTTTTCTCTCCCCGCTGCCGGTCCCCGCCGCGGGCATCCCGCCCTGGCCGCGCCGCCCCGCAGAGGAGAAGCAGGTAGGTGAGGTGGGCTCCCGCCGGGCACGGCTCTCCGCGGGGATGCGGCAGCTACCCGGGCACAGCGGCGGCTTGGCTGCATTCATCCGGGAAATAGGCTTTTTGCCTGCCGCATCCCCCCGGGTTTTGGCTTGGGTTTCTTTTTTGTCGCTGCCTTTGGGTGTGTCGAGCGGGTTCGGATGGAGAACGGCAGCGCGGGGGCTGGCAGAGGCGTTTGGGTATTGGGAGCACGTCTCCCATCCCTCTCCCCTCCGCAGCACAGATGCGCAGACACAGCCCCGGTCCTGCCGCTCCTTGGTGCTGCAGCCGATCGGCACCTCGCAAGCGGCCAGGATTTGGGTGTTACGGAACGTCTGTTTTGCTTTGCAAAGCTAATAGCTGTTTGGAGACATGCCTTTGAGTCCTGGAGAGAGAGGAGGGGTGATGCAATCAGATGACATCGACAGGTTTTTTTGTTGTCTGTTTGGTATCTGGAGGGATTTAGGATGTTTGAAAGGAAGAGGAATCCTTCTCTGCAGAGCTTGAATGCTTAGGTAAGAGGTTTTCAGGGTGCCGTGTGTCCCTCAGCACCATCATCATGATACATGCAACGTCTGCTGTAAACGGAAGAGCCTTTCTGTCTCACAAGGCTGGGGATGGAGGTGATGGTTAACACAGCAGAGCAGTGCATGGGAAGAATCTCACCCATCCCAGCCTGGCTTACATTTGCCTTTGGGTCCAGTCTTTCTCTGAGGCTCCAGTTCTGTATGAAGCAAACACCTTGCCTGCTAAGACCCTGGTACTGCACAGCCTTTTTGGGCCACAAAAAAGCAAACTAGCATTGTAGCAGCTTGGGTATTCACCTGGCCATGGCAAGAGATGGTGTTTCCCTATATAATGCAGACTTGGCACTGTGCATTTTTGTGAGCTGCTGATTGCAGTGATGAGAAGAACAAAGTAAATCCTGGGGTAATAGGACAATGGGATCATCAGATGCATTTTTCCCAAGCCACTTGAAATTTTTCTAGTATTTTGTAGTTATTTGTGAGTCTTGCTGTTAATTTTTGTTTTATTCCTGGATGAAAGCAATCCAGAATGTGTTCTGACATCGTGGAACATTTCATGTAAGCTCTGAACTGGACAGAAGCCTTGTGACCCCCCCCCCCAGAAACATGCTGTTCTTCAGTTAATTTATTTTTAAATTAAGAGGGAAGCGGGTTATGTATAAGGCTCCTTTCTGCACATTCCCTAGGGGTAGAGGCAAGGTAGAGATCAGAGCAGTCTGTTGTAGATACTATCATAACTCCTGAAGGCCCTTGCCACTCTGCATAGGTAAGAGTGGGCTGGAGTCTGCATCCCACAGAGCCCGTGTGTGCAGGACAGTGCAGTTCCTGCTGGGGCAGGGGAGGTTTTTCCTCGGGTGTGGAGGGGTGTGTGCGTATCCCTGTATATTATGCTGAGTGTAGAGTGGGTCTTGCATGACAGAGCAGAGTTCATTATGGATTTGGGCCAGCAAATGGAAAGGGGAAACTGAGCTGTGAACACAAAACTGTTAATTAAAGTGAACATGCAAAAGCATAACTGATTTTTATTTAGTGTTTTTTAAGAGCAGGGGTTTTCTTCCTGTGCCACTTTTTTCCAATCTTATCACATCTGACAGCAGATAACAATTTAAAGGATTTGCTAAAGCTGTGGGTCATGTCTGAGTTTTTCAAAAATTATTATAAAAGCTATTTTAATGAATATTTGGGAAATGAAGTGAGCTTCTGAGAGAGGAGTACAATAGATTGCATGTAAGTGGGGTTACCTTTGGTAAAGTCTTAATAATATTCATGGCTTACTGGGTCCATAGAACGGAACAATGTGGTGTCAAAGAATGTGTCTCCATCTTCCCTCATAGCATGGTCAGGGCTGATGCATTGTCTGCTTTCAGAGTACTCTGATTTGCAGGCTGGGCCCCTAAATACTACCATTCATCAGGAGAAAATAACAGTAGATTCTCCACCTCTCTGATTTCCAAGGAATGACCTCTTAATTATTGAAGTCGGTGGAGGTTTGCTACTGGTCTCTGTGCGCAGCGCATCTGGCATTCCCAGGGGAAGGGCTGTGGTTTAACAGCCTGGGCTGGTGTGAAGCTCTATGGCAGGTTGCCTGGTGACATCAAGCTCCTCAGTTTTGTTGTAACTCAGTTCAGCACCTCTTGGAAAGGGATGGTTTCTCTCCTAGCAATTTATTTACCGCTGGATCACTAAGAGGGATTCTCGTGGTGAAGGTGGGTAGGAAATGAAGCAATGACCACGTCCCATGTGTAGAAGAGTAGGCCCTGTGCAGGGAAACCCAGCAATTTGTCAAGAGTATTGACTTGAGAACCAAACAGGGCAAGTGCAGCAGATGGATGCTCTGCCAACGCCTGAGGTGTTGCTGTGGGAGGAGTAAAGGTGAAAGCACCGGAGTACCTGGTTAAACTGGAGTCTCCTGGCACACTCCTGCAGAACATGCCTCCTAGCTCGTGGTGTTGGCGTGTGTGTGTGTTTGGGGTGTTACCTTGCCATGCCTCTGAAGCTGGCTCCTGCTCATTCGGGGTCATGTCTCTAATGTTCTTTGAAGTCATTGTTTCTTTTTAAATCAGGAGGATGGGAACCTCTCCTTCCCAAGTTGATCTCTCCCCACCCCATCAACTTGCAGAGTTGTTTGGGTGTGGGAGCAGAGACTATCTGGTGAATCCAGTTCTTTCAGTGCATTTGAAATTATAGGGCTGTGCCTTTTGCATTCAGCTTGATCCTTTTTTTCTACTTGAACCTATTTTGAGGTGGTCTGTTTGTAAGTAAAAATAGGTATGGAAGGCTGTATATAGAGAAGATGCTGTGCAAAAGGTAGTTGGATTGGAGGAGCGGTTTCAGTGCGAGTCGTTGTGAAGCACTGAGAACTGCATTCGTTGCCTTTGTGTTTCAGTTTTTGAGAATTTGGTTTTATATGTTAAAAATTCATATTCAGACTCCTTTGGCTTTTTCGTATTAAAAAAAAGGAGCAGAGATTTCTATCATTCCTGCAACAGTAGATATTGCGACACCAGACATATCTTCTGTCTAAAATAGCAACTGTGCCAACACAGAGCATCATTTTTAAGGTCAACTTTCAACCCCAGCCTTGCCTACCAGAGAACACTGGCTGGTGGAAATCCCCCAGTTCCCTGTTCATGTGTGCTGAACTGCCTTCTCCTTTTCTCTACTGTGCTTCTGGGGAAATAAGCCCAGGTGGGCTTTCAGGAAAGTGTATCCTCTGAAAAGTTATACTCTGCATAGTGCTGAGGCACCTGAGATAGTTGTAGATACTGCACATTAAGGTCAACTCCAGTGCAGGCAGCTGCTGATGACAAAGAGCAGGTTAAGAGGAGGGAAAAGTGGTGATTCTTTGTGCCTTGAGCTGGTTGAACGTGACCTAATGTGACCCTCAACTTCTGTGTAGATACCTATGTGGGGACAATTGATTAGCTGAGTTTTGTGAAATGTGTGATGAGATGTGTCATCTGAATGGGAGGTTCTCTTGTACAGCAACTGTACAACAAAGACCACAAGCAGAGTTTAGTCTTTACAAAATCTCCCCAAAGTCTCTGCTGGAGTAGCTTGGAGGATTTGTACCTGCCCTGTACCTTTGTGGCATTGCCATCTTTCACCTAAGTGTTTTTCTTACAATAACAGTTCTTGTAGTCTTGTGACTAGAGGAAAGTTATTGCTTGTACAGAAAAGTATGGAACCTGGAAGGAGAACAGAATACCACTGACTTTTTAATCTTCTCAGAATTAAGCCAATTATTTTATAATTGTGATTCTTTGAGTCATTGGGAGCAGTGGTATGGATCTGTGTTTCTGCTCTGTATCAGTTCGGGGTGGTTGTGGTGAGATGGCGCTTTTTTTTTTTCCCTCAGAGAAAGCAAAATTATATTTGCAGCTGTCTAATGGGATATTTCACCACAGCTGGATAGTCTCTCACTGTGTCATAGCTCGCCGTGGGTGAGGCTGTTTCTCTTTGACTCCCCACACTAATGTCTCTTCCAACCTCTGTGTTTTCCAACCCTGGTCATGCATCCTGGCTATCAAGATGCGCCTGCCAGAAAGGGAGTAGCAAATTAGTCACAATCTGGAGGTAAATACTGGAAACACTCTTACAGCAGCACATCCCTGCTTGTTTTTCTGATGGCCCAGTGTATCTTGGCTAGACGTAACATAGGAGTGGAAGCTTTTACTTCTCTGTGAAAAGCCTTGTGTGTTTCATTCATTTTTTTTGGCCCATTTCAAAAGACAACGTTGGTCCCTTGCCCTCCAAGCTGGGCAGAGGTTCAATGCTCAGAACAGTGTGTCGGGAGCAGGGTGGGACTGCAGCAGGTCAGGAGGTTCAGCCCTGCCTGTCCTTCTGCTGTGCATCTGTCTAAACAGCCTGGCTGCAGGAGGCCTTGTGTCACAGATGGGCTGTTCTGGGCTGGGCAGGGAAGTTCATTCTGGGCACTTGGACTTTTTTTTCCCCCATTCTTTGTCTGCTTGGCTACTTGGAAAAGGGCTGTAAAAAGAGGTCAGTGCATGGACTTTGTGGTGAAACGGAACCGCTGGAGAGCTGGGCACAGATTCTGTCTCATCCTGCTGCTGCTGTCTGCCTTCAATTATTTATGCTCCAAATGGATGAAACAGTTGTGAGTGCAGGGCAGGGGAGAGGTTCAGCCCTCTTGGTGCAAGTACCAATCTGCAGTTTATGGAAAGGAGAAGTAAGTGCTTCCTGCACAGGATTTTTGTCACTTCAGTTTCCCTGCCCAGATACTTGTGTGCAACTCCAAAATTCTGCTGTACTTGTGTGAGTTGTGCAGGGCTGTTCCAGCCGTGTTAACCAAATGTGTAAGTTTGATGGATGTTAGGGCCTGATCCTTGCTGATGTTAAGAAAGTAGGAACAACCTTCATTTAACCCCACAAGATGCTTGTGACACTTGCTCAGCTGCTGGGTTGCAGACTGCTGGGGCTTTGCAAAAGACAGCTTGCAATTGCAGAGAGGAGATTATTGCTGCCATTTAAACTAGGAGAAACACAGTCCCTGGGTGCTTTCAGTCTCCAAAGTCAAGGAGTCTCTTACAACCACTTATGCTCTCAAAAATGTTACTGGCCTCATGCTAAAGCTGTTCTTCATTTGATGGTTCTAGCAATAAATGTAAGGGGCTTGTGTTATGACAGTTCCCTGGAAAAGCTGAGGAAAGGCAAGTCAAGAGAGAAACAACTAGTGGAGCTCAGTGTCTTCTAGAACACATATTGCCCAGTTTTGGTCTAAGTTGCTGTACATTAAATACCCAATAAAACGGACATCTTGGAAATCCAGGGGAGATTCCACCTCAGCCAGCTGTTTGGTCGCTGTGCCAGGCCAGGCTGGGTACCTGCTGTGTATCTCTAGAACTTTGCCAAATTAGTTTTAAATGTTCAGTCCAAGAGGTTTTCCCAGCTATCTTGGGGCACTCCACTGCCCACAGCAGTGGCTCCTAGAACCATGCTGTGGTTACTGCTCAAATGTGCTGAAACCAAGCCTGGGGAGCTCGGCTCCATCCTTCATACTTCAGGTGCTTCTTGCTGAGATACCTCTTGGCTAAGTCGAGAGGGTTCCTCTCCCGTTCCCACTTCTCTTCCAGTTCAAGTGGTCTCTGTGTTACCTTTCTTCTTGGATAGCAGAGCATGAACTAGAGGATACACTCGTTGCTTACCTGTAGAGCTTTCTTGCCTGACCAACGCTAAGTCTTTGTCCCCTTCTTGCCCAAGGCAAAGGTTTCCCTGTGACAGTGAAACCACACAGGATAATGCTCTACTCATAAAAGAAACTTGTGGCACCTCTAATACCTGTGTGACTTCAGACGGTTGTGAAGTGTATGCAAGTTGTTTCATAGCATACTGCAATAATTCCCATAAGGGCTGGCTTTTGTGTGTGTGTGCATGTCTACAGTGTGGTTAGCCTTGAAGCACAGGAAAAAATGTTTGTCTGCTGTTACACATTCCTTTTCTCCCAGAGGTTTGTCCCTGGAGCTGTGAAGAGGTTTGCAGTCATCGTGTTCCCACAAAAGTGTTCAGGAGCTGGATTTGTGTGTGGTGCTGGGATCAGATGCCAGAACATATGCTCCTCATCAGTATGTATGTGTGCTGCTGTTCATCCATGACTTGGTTTTCCAGAAACACTGTTCAGCATGAACAGTGGAAGGCGGCAGTGCATGCTGAGAGGGAAGATTTGGATGCACAGTGCTGACCATAAGGGCTGGGCTGCAGGAAGTAGAACAGATCTGTTGTTCCTGACTTAAGTAAGAGCTGTCTTTGTTTTAGGACTGAATGGGGTAATATTCTTCATTCCTTCTCTTTTGTATTTCTAGGGCATTAATTGAAATCTGTTATGATCTGCTAACATTCATCTCTAGGCTGCTGTCCCTTCCCTCAGTCCTCTCTCTGCCCACAAGGCTGGTACCCCCCATCAGCATCACAGCAGCCAAGTGCCAGGGGTGGCTGGGAGGAGGGTGTGCTGAAAAGGTGCAGAGACTGTTTTGCTAATGAGTAAAGCTTGGCTAAGTGTTGGCCAAGAGCTGAAGAGGAAGTGAAACCCTGCACAAGCATCTGCAAGGGTGTAACGCCAAGAGGGGGAGAATTGTTTTGTTTTCTGGCTTGAGTACAACTGTCCACTCCTGAAGTCAAAAGAAATGAGAAGTTGAGGCTGAGGTTGATCTCTGGAAGAGAGATGTAGCTGTGCTGGGCAGGGCAGGGCAGTGCAGGGATGCCCAGGTGGCAGAAGCCAATTAAGATACAGCTGTGCAGCCCTCGGCCCGCCTCAGGCTCAGGGTTAACAGCTGGCAGTGCAGCACTGGAGGATCTTGGGCTGGGGTTCATGGAAGCCTGGGGCTCTGTGGGGTGTGAGCCAGTGTAGTTGTAAGTCAGTCAGAGGTGGGAAGCCCTTACTAGAAGTTAACTCCGGTTGTTCACTCAGCTCTTAAATCCGGGCTGTTTCTCTACACAGTGGCAGTGGCTGATGGCGGTAACAGCTGTGCTCACCCTGCCCTGACTCCTGCTGGGGACAGAGGGGCAGCGGGTGCCTGATCCTGACTGCTGCAGGACCACTCTGTGCCAAGGAGAGGGAGACCTGAGCTTTGTGCAGCTCAGCCCTTTGCTCTTGTGGGGATCTTTGGGAGTGCCCTGTTTGTCTTGGAGCTTGTTATCCAGTGTGTCCAGGGTGTGTGTATGGAGTGGGGATGGCCCGTCTCTGCCTGACCCCACCCGAGGCAGTTGGTGCCGTTCTCCCGGAATGACTCTTGGCAGGGAAACTGGGAGCTTGGGAGTGCAGGCTGAGCAAATAAACCATAGGATCATGAGTGCTAGCTCCTGGAGACTGGCCATGAGGAGTGAGCCCATCCCACTGACCTCTGGACGTTCTCAGTGCAGGAGCAAGGGAGGGGAAAGAGATCCACTCAGCTTGTGGGAAAAGAGGCTCCAAGGGCTTAATATCTTCCTTCTGCCTTCTGTGAGGCAAAGCCCGTGGCAGTACAGATGTGGCTCCAGTGATTACGTTTCATTTTTCCTTGCAGACCCCGGTGCATGAAGCTGTGTGAACACACACATGAAAGCACAAGCCAGGCCTTTTACTGCTATAGTTTGTATTGCAATTATTACTTCCCAGGCAAGTCACTTTGCTTTCAGCTTTTTGTAATGTCTCCTGGCTATTTCCTCAGTGTGGGAACTATTTTAATCCTTCCTGACGCACTGAGCTCATTCTTGCTGTGATATGTACACACATGTAGTCTCTTTAGATTCTGCAGACTTACATCCACTTTTATTTTCAAATAAATTACATACTGCATTAATTATATATTCAGGTGAAATGTGAGTCACAAAGGCATCTGCTGTCTGCCTGCCCTACGCACATGGTCCCCTTGGCTGTGCTTTCTGTTTGGTGTAAAGCTCTCCTGAGTCTCTGCAAGTGATATGAAATCCTGGAAATGTGGGTAGGCAGTATTGGAAATGCCCATCTGGACCAATAGTAATTTCCCTCTGCCCAAGGCCTCCTGTAAAAAAATGTCAGGGAGATACATGACATTTAAGATCCTATAGATTCCCAGAGGTTCCTGCTGCTTAGAGAGTCTGATGCCAGCTGGGACCAGACAGTAATGGAAGAAGCATCAGAGCCTTCCAGAGCTGGTATTTGCCCTGTTTTGTAGGCAGTGTGCTGAATCAAGGCAGCAGGAGTTAATTCAAGAGATGCAGCTGGTCTGCAGCAAAGCCTTGCTGTGACTGCACAGGGCCAAGATGAGCAGGAATGTGTCATTGGGACAGTAAGAGATGCTGTCAGGGATGATCTCTCGTCTCCCAGCAGTTGTTCTTGCAGTCCTGACTCTCTGAAGTGGTTTCTGTGATGCAGCTGGAGCAGTGCCCTGGAGCCCTGAGCTGGAGCAAGGAGAAGAGAAACTGCTCATGTCTACTCCCTGTGCTGTTTGGATGCTTACTTTAAAGAGCTCCCCTCCCCTTGAAAGGAGCCCTTGGCAGAGCATGTATTTATGAGGGAAGCGGGTATCAGGGAGGACAGTCATTTAGCAGAACTTGGTGTTTTTACCGAGCAGTTAATCCAGGCACATGCTTGGGAAGCACTCCAGGTTCACTGAGCAGCTGGACCCTCTGGATCGGCTCTAGTCTGCCAACAGCCCTGGGGCTCGCCCTTCAGAGGACCAGCACAGGCCCACGGAGATCGGTGAGTTAGAGGCCTGTTTGCTGTGTACACCCCAGTAGTGCCACTTGGACCTGCTTGGGACCCTGCTGACCATCGCTGTGCAGCAGGAGCATGCTCTCTTGTCACCTGGATAAGCCTCATCTGCCCTGCCCCACCATCTCAGCTCACACCATGTTCTCGACATTGAACCTCACAGCAGTTTGAGTAAACCAGAAGCAACTGGATGGAGCCCAGCGTTCCTGTTCCTCAGTGCCTGCTCTGTTCAGCCAGCCAGTCCCCAAACAGAGAGGCTGCATGCTATCTCAGAGCTGTGGGATGGCATTATTTGCAGCAGCTCTCATTAATGTCAGTGAAAGCCTTTCTGTTGGAGGTGGTAGGGCTGGTCCTCAGCAGCTGCTCAGACGTCCCAGCCAGTGCCAGGCGTTTTGCTGCTCATTTGAATGCCCAGTGTCATCTGGACATCTCCCTGCTCCTCCCGTGGTCGCACTGTCACGGGCAGGTGTCAGGCAATAGCAGAATTGTTCTCTTGGTAAACAAGTGATGGTGTTATTGGAGCTGCCCCTCATGTGGCAGCAGTGCAGTGTGTGCTGGGGTTGCTAATGAGAGATATCATGGGGCTCGTTAGTCTGAAAACTTAATGAGCCATCTTCTGGTTCTTTGTGAAGTGTGTGGATGCTTCTTCCCGTGAGCTGTTCCGGGGCTGCATCTTGCACTTGGCTGTGTTTGGTTCTGAAGCGTGTCCCTGTGAGGTTGAGCTCACAGCACATATTGGGCATTTTGGAGGATTCAGATCCCATTTATCATGACATTAATGGCAGTGGATGTCCAGGAAATGTCTGGATGAGACCACTGCTCTCATTTCCTCAGACACCCTGCGTATGCTCAAGGGCTGAGCTTATTTGTGGCTCCAGTGAATCCATGTGTATTGGGTACCTAGAGCTTGTCCCTTAGCTCATTAGGGATTTTCCTTCATGACAAAGAACTATTTTTCTTCATTATTTTTCAAAAAATATAATAATCAGGGCATCCACCCACCTCTTGGCTGGCATCCGGCAGTAATAGGCCAGCCTGTGTTTTCTTCAGAAGAGGAAGCAGGTCTTGCTTTGTATTTGCAAGGCAATGGTTTATAAATGAGCCTGAAAAGCCTGTGTGGGGCAGTGGGATGAGAACCCACAGAGAGAATAAATCTGAGAAAATAAATCCCAGAAAATACATCCCAAGAGATTGCTGTTTGGCCTAGCAAGTCAGAGCCCAGGCTGGGAGCCCAAGAAATCCCCTCCTCATTTTGCAGGTGACATTGGCTCCAAGCTTTGCTTGAAGATAGTTCTCTTTGGATTCTTAAAACATATAAAGGTTTGACTTCACGCTGTGCTGCAAGCCCCAAGAGCTATTCGTGGGTATCTAATCTGATTTTGCACCCAGTTCTCCTTAAAGGGCTGCGAGTGACAAATTACTCTTGGCCTGTTGTGGCTGTCACTTGAGCTGACATTGCATGGGGGTGCTGGCTCTCCGCTAACCCATCGACCAAGTGGAGAATTCCCCATCCTGCCTCGCTCCTCTGCCTTACCTACGCGGCTGTTTCCATTTCCTTTGGGTTGCCTTGTAGGAAAACACAGTCTAGCAAATGCAATTTTTTCCACTCCATTGCTTCCAAGTTCTTTCTAACGTTGCGTGTTGCTGCCCCTCGTGTGTCCAACAGCCACAGCGTTTACAGTCAAATGACTTTCTGTCTTCTCTACTATCTTCTTTATCTGGTTTCATTCTGACTTCTAGAAATCCATTGTAATCATCTCAAAGGTGACATCTTCATGAACTTTGCTATTCCAGTGCCTGCTATGTTAGCATCTCTCATCTTATATCTTATGTACTTTACCATTTTTGTTATTTTCAGATGAGCCCAGAAGAAAGTTTATGAAATCAGCAATACCACAGAAAAATCCTCAGGAGAGAGGATTGCACAATTATCTGTTCTTTATGATCAGGGCTGTATTACTGAGTTCCTGATAACAGTTTTGCTACAGGGCAAGTAGAGAGTATATTGATGATTCTGACTGGATAAACTTTACAGTGGAAATCCTGTTCAAATTGGGTTGCCTGGTCTGGCTGCAGTATTTTATACCGAATTATCAGTGGTGAGATTTGCCAAAATCACAAAGTTGGGTTGTAATAAGAACAGCTCTGATATTCTTGTTCCTAGTACAAAATTCAATGGGGCCTTGTACCACGATGGCAGAGTTATTGAGTGTTTGCATGGCAATGGTGTCTGTGGAGCATCTCCTGGGCCACAGCCCTGCAGTTTCCCACTGTGCCAGCCCAGAACTGTGGGCTCTTCCTGCCACAAATGAAGTGATCCTGCTTGCCTGAAATTGTCGGCACATTCTGGATTAACCAAAGAGCAGACACATTCCTCTGGTCTGGGCTGGTGGTGTAGAGATGAAAGGCAATAGGCTGAAACATGAGCTTTTCCACAAAGGCCATCATACAATGTAGTTATTTAAAAGGCAAATTTTTTAGGCAATTTGCAATAATAGGAACCAAGGACCAGCCTTCTTTTAATACAGATGAAAGTACCCAGCTCCTTTGAAACTGAGAGTAGCTAGATACCTCCTGTATTTTTATAAATTTGGCTCTGGTGAGCAGCCTTGTCACTGCTCTCCCCCCATCATCCCTCTCTGATCTAGCTGCTGTGTAGCAAGAGCTCTCACCATCTCCCACGAGGAGGCTGCTGCTGCCTCGGCATTTACACACCTGGTGCCAGGCTTACAGTTGCCTTTCATGTGCTGTGGTCCATGGATTAGGTCCAGGAAAGGGGTTGGTGAAGGAAAATAACTGAAAATACTGCAAGAGGTATGTTCCAGGCTGCTCTGAATAGTCCTTTCATATTTGCCTCAAAAAAATCAGTGAGAGTTGTAGCTCTGTAAAAGGATCATGGCTGCACTCAGGAGTGATAGACCCATCTAACATTTTGGTTTCTGTATTGGAACGGAAATTTTTACAATGCTGCTTCTATTTTAGGGGTTTGTTCAGCTGAGATGCTCCATTGCGGATTAATGCTCTTAACTTCATCCCACTCTCTTTTGAAAATTGTCCTCTTTATTTTCCTTCAGACTTCTCCTTAAACCCCTCCTGTGTGTCCCTGGCAGGAGCTGGCCAGTGGGTAGTCCCTGTTTATCACAGTGGCTGTGCTGCTGTCTGGCTGTTCTGTGTGCCTGGCAGATGTCTTGTGTGCTCAGCATGAGCCCTCTGTGGCTGGGATCAGCTCTGTGCTCCAGACCAGCACCCTGACATAGGGATGTGCCCCTGGGAGGGTGGAGCTGCCTGCAGTCCACCCTCTGGATGACAAATCCAGGGCTGAGGAGCGAGGCAGTGCATTGCCCTGAGGCCTTATGCTCCCATGTGCCTGAATCTACTTCACCCAGACTCGTCACAGCATGGAAAACTCACAAAGGCTTTGCTTTTGCAGATCTCTTCTTATCTTTTACAGAGTTGATATCTGAGGCCATTCTTGCCTAGTTGAACTCCTGGGCTCAGCTCTTTCTGGATGTGCCAGTGACGGCAAGGGTGGCAAGGCAAAGAATTTGAGAGAAGTGCAATGAAGGAACATCTGTATTGGCTGGGCTCCCTTCAGTTTGGGAGTGGGTGCTTTCACCTTTAAAGTCCAACTCTAAGGCCCTTGAATAAACAGTGAAATAGGATCTGCTCTCAGGGGAACAGTTTATATCATTAAATCTAAGTATTACTGGAAAAGGAAAATAAAACCTTTACTTCTGGTTTTGCCAGGGCACCAGTGTCATTGTGTCTGTGGAGTTCCTTTGCACAGAGAGATCAGGGTTTGCTTAGGAAGAGAGATTTTTCTTGAATTATGTTACTTTGTGCTGCTCTTAGTATAGTAATATTTTCACAGAATCTCTTCCATATCCTCAGGTCTTGCTGCCTGGAATATTCAACAGTCCCTCAGTGGATCTTTCCAGCCAGTAGTTTTGGAACACACCACATGTAGGTGTGGGTTTGTATATTTACCTGTATCTCATTTGTGAGTTACTCAAATGCAGTACAGTCTGATTCTTATTAAGCTCTCCTGAGTGAAGACTTGGCCTTCAGTCAGAATGGCTTTTATCTGCATTTTGAACACCTTAAAAATTAAAAAAAACGCATACCAGAAAACCCCCAACATCTAGGAAAGCTGGGAGCATTAGTGCATACACACAAGGAACAGTTGGGTATTGGAAAAGTGAACCTTATCGCAAGCAGAAGTTTCCTGAATACAGTGCTGGTGGGATTTTTGTGGGGGGGACAGAGAATGTGCCTTGTAGCTCCTCAGGGTGTCTGGGTGCAGGGTGAAGAGCATGGCCCTTCTTCAGGGCTTTCCAGCAGTGCATCCTTAAAAGCTTGGCAGACATCATTGGCCCAGCCAGGGCAGGTGTGGGTGTTTGCAGTGACGTTCTCTATGCTTAGAGGTGTCAGAACTGAAGCCCAGGATATAATAGCTCTGTCTAGAGGCGATGATTTTTAGGGATACACAGCATACTTTGATGAAGGAGTGGTTCTGCTCCCCTATGAGTCAATCACACCACAACTAAAGCTACCCAGCAGCACTCGAGCCTCAGGATTCCCCTTAGACCAAATGTTCAACTTCAGACCTGTTCCTTCCACATAGTGGTTGGTGTTTCTCAGGGCAGTGGGTGTGAAGCACGCCCTACTCCACACATTGCTGTTGGAGCTCTTCCATTGGGAGCTCGCAGGCATTGCTGTGTAGGAGATGTGTGGCCCTTCATCTCCCCAGCAAGGCGGCCTGACTGTTGGAGAGTCACTTCCCTACCAGCTCCTCACTATGTTGATGACTTCTGCTGGCATCTTACTGAGTTAGAGATGTGAAGCCAGAATTGGCAGAAAGAAGCTGGTGGGAATGCGGCCAGGAGGCAACAGCCTGCTGCTTCCTCTGCTGAAGCCTGTTTGTGCTGCAGTGCATTTATTCCTAGTCTGTGCTGAAGAGGGGCTACCTGTACAGCCCAGCTCTGTGCCTGGTGCCAGGGCTTGAGAGAGGTTCCCTTCTCTGGTGCCCACTACTTCTTGAAGGGCTGAAGCCCACAAGAAAGAAAGGTCTCACTTCCATTGCAGTTTTGACTGGTTGTTGTCCAGGCCTGGCCTCTGGAAGGAGGCTGAGGAGCGCAGTGTTCTCTGGGAGATGCAGTCATGCTGTACTTCTCCTGCTGTTCAGCCCCAGGGTTGTTGTATGATCCAAAGAAACTATCACAGGATTGGCAGCACACACAATCTTGAGCTCCAGTCTTCCATCTGCTTGAAGAAAGCCTAAAATTATGCAGCATGTGATCCATAGCTGCACTCGAGCATGCTCTGTCCCTTGTTCCTCTATCCACGTCATTTGCAATAGCTCACATCACCCTGTGGGGTCATGCCCAGCATTGCTGTGTCACCAGTGAGGCCAAGGCCATGTGCATGGGCTGCAGCTGGATTGGATTCCAAAGAGCATACAGATCACTACAGGTGTATTTGCTGACAAAATGGCCCTATCCAATGGCTGCCAGTCAGACTGGGAATTTTGGAAGAGACCCACAAAACCTGAGTGCCTGCCTTTGTTGAGCAAAGTCTGGGGTGAGGGGAAAACCCCATGACTGTGTAGGAGTATGTGCGTATGACAGTGATGTGTGGTGGCCGTTACTGCCTGAGGCACTGCTGGCTACTGTGGTCGGGTTAGAACTTCCAGGAATGAGACACTGATTCATCTGTGGTCAATGTGTTTTTAAAAGAATGCCACTAAACTGTCAGTCTGGTTTCTCCTGGCCAAGTGTGACCACTGCAAGGCTCTTTTCCTTAGGGCTCCCCTGTGCTGGTGACCTGAGTTTTCATTTTCCTTCCTCAGTCTGGTTCCTCAGGCATTTGTGCTGTCTGATCAGGTGGGAGAATCCTGCTGCCACCTTGGCCAGTGTGGCGCTTGTACAGTGGAGAATGGGGCTGTTCTGGAGAGACCATGCAGTTGTGGTTGTGGTGTTGGTGCTCAGAGCTGCGTTGCCAGTGCAAACCATTTCCAGCACTGCCTGTGTGGGGAGAAAGAGCTGGGCTGCTGCAGTTGGACGTCAGCGGTTGGAGCTGGCATAAGGCAGAGCAGTGTAGCTGAGCTCATCTGACAACACCAAGTTGTGATTTCTCCCCACTGCTCTGCTTTGGTTTGGATTTGGGGAGTTGGGGGTTGAGTGTGGTCCTGTGCAGCTTGTGCTGTACCCTGCTGTTAACTCAAAGCAGTTTCTGCCACGTTTGTTCTTGCAGGGGAAGGAGGGAGGGTGGAGGGTTCGGATGGCAGTTGACTGGGAGGCAGAGATAAATGAAGTGTTGAGCTCTTAATGGGGAACATGCTCCATTGGTTTGGGTTTCCCTCCCCACCCATCCCACTCTTTTTAATCTGTGGCACAGTCTTGGGAGCAGTTTGAGAACGGAAGTGATTTCAGACTGGAGGTGACCTCATCCGTCTCCAGCTCTGAGGTGGAGCAGCATTTGGAGGCCCAGCCAGAGCTTATGATGCTCTTTGAACGATGCAGGCGAGAGGCTGAGGCTCCAGCAGAGCCCTGTGTCTCCTGCCCAGTGGGGTGCTCTGGGCATGGCCAGGGGTACAGCTGTGTGAGGGGGTGGGAAGTGGGTGATGGCTGTGGGGGTTTTTATCTTTCTGTTCTCATCTTTCTACATGCTAGAGTGGGGAGAAGTAGGAAGGAGAAGTCAAAAAGGCAGGGTCCAAAAAACACAGCTGGACATGTCACATATCAGAGCAGTGAGTTCCTGATGAAGAGTCCAGCCCTGTCCTGCAGGGTGCTGAGCTGTGCCCAGCTGGAAAACATGCTCATTGTGATCATGTGTTGTGTGGAAAGGTGCTGAAGGTGTGTGCATGGATGGAAGAGCCCCTGCTGGGTTCTTTGGATCTGGGGGCCTTGTGAATCAGCAGAAAAGGGGATCAGAGCCCTCCTGGAGGCTTTGCTTTCTAGGAGCTGAGATTTCAGTGAGAAATCTGGGAGATCTGAGGATCTGGAACATGGGGAGGGAGCCAGCTGGGGTGTCAGCTCCAGGTCCAGATAGTGATGAGGAGCTCATAAGACCACAGACAGATGCTACTTGCAGAAACTGCCAGAGAGCTCTGCTTCCTGACATGGCAACGGGCCCTTCCTCCTGCCTTGATGACTGCTGTTTTGAGGTGGCCAAGATTTTCTGTTACACAGTTGGAGCCTGGAGTCCTTGGACTCTGCTGGTGTCCAGCAAGCCCAGCTCTGTCCTGGATGCTGGAGCTGGTCTGCCAGATGCAGCTCTGGACTTCAGTAAATGTCCACATTTTTCAGTAAGGACAGTTTCCAAGTGCTGTCTCACAAGCTGTGTGGGGGAGTCCAGCCACTTCCCCTTAAGCTTAGCTGTCTTCTGGCTCCAGCTCAAGCTGAAGAGATGCTAGGCTGTGGTGGGCTACGGCTGGGAAAATAAAAGCAGTCTTTTCCCATGTCTCTGTGGCTGTGTGGCTGCAGAAACTCCCTGTAGCTGGGTAGGCAGTATTGGAGTGGGATACTTTGACTGGAAGAATTTGCTTTTCTCTTGGCCTTGCCCCAGGTGGTATCAAGACTCTTGCTTGGAGATGAATTCCCCTCCCACCACTGCTAAATAGGGAATTTAACCGTTCGTGGGATCTAGCAAGAGACTTTCTCCAGCCCTCCTGCCCCTCTTCCCTGTTACACTGGGAGCAGGGACTGAAAATACATCCTGTTGTGACTATGTCACGGTGAGGACAAGAGTTTGCAGTCCCACTTTTCTCCTTCTTGCCTCAGAATTGTCTCCATGCCTGTATGTGATGAAACAATCTCAAAGTGCATAGACAAACAGGGAATTTGTATAAAAAAAAGTCCCTTTTTTCCCTCTCAGCATTCCACAGCTGTCCCCATGACACTGAAGTGCAGTGACAGGTGACTGGAGCTGGCTGGGTGACAGAGGAGCTCTGCCATGTCTTTGAGAAGGCGTTTGGGTCAGTGGAGCCCCAAGAGAGGTTTTGCTGCAGTCAGTGGTGACGGACGCATGGTGCCAGCGCTTGCTGCCTGGCAGGGCTCAGGACCTGGCAGCCCCCTGTGTCTGCAGCCTCTATGTGTGAGCCCCAGCAGCATCCCAGAAAGGGACCATTATCCCCAAGCCCTGCCTGTTGCTGAAGTCAGGAGGGCACAATAAAGATGTGTCCTGGCAGCAGCCTGGAGCGAGCTCGTGTGTTGGGAATAAATGAGGCTCTGTACCAGGCCCTGCCTCTGGTGGGAGGTTTGTCAGCTCTGGAGCTGGGATGGTAACACGGGGCTCTGTGCCCAGCCCTGCTCCTCAGGGCTTCCCCCGATTCAGGGCAGGGTCACTGGTTCTTCCTTTGCTTGGGGAGGTCTTGGCAGCAGCTCCTGCTTGCCTGAGCACAGCTTTGCCTGGTGGGCTGGGAGCTGCAGGAGGCAGGACTCCCCTGGCTCTCAGGTTCAGCATCCCTGTGCTCTGTGGCCTGAAGCTGTGCATGTGCAGGTTGTGTGTGCTCTCTGCAATGCATTAAGTCCCCAGGAGCGGCCTCAGGGTGACTGGGACAGGGCTGTGTGGATAGGATGGCAATGTCACTCTATCTGGAGCTTTGAGGAGAAATGTCTCCTGGGAAGATTTCAGCAGAGCAGGGCTGAGTGGGACAGCTTGACAATATGTGGTAGCAAAGCAAAGGCAGATTGGAGAAGCAAGGGAAGCACCTGTGCTCAGGCTGTTACACCAGACATGTGAGCTACAGGAGGATACAGTTTAGAAAGCTCTTTTCCAGCTATTGAGAATGGACCCAGGTCTGGCTGCTCTCCCACCTCTGGCTGCAGCATCAGTGCCGTGTTGATGTGGGGTTGGGCATGGTGGTGCCAAGCAATCCAGAGCTGCGCTCTCCAGAGGTGTGTGGTTGGAGGTGAGATAATCAAAACCACAACGGGGCAGGGAAGGTGGTGATGGGATTGGGGAAACAGGACAAGATCATGTTGGGAAGGATCCCTCCATGAAGCTGTGTAGGATGCTTTAGGATTTTGGTTTTGTGGCAGTTTTGTCCAGCTGGTTGCTGCTACTGCAGTATCACAGGGTGTTGCTGTTGCTGTGTTTTGTTCATGCTGTGTCCTGATAGTCCATCCTTCCTCACCTAAAAGCACTGTTCTCCAGGAACACTCAGTTCTGGTTTCCAGTCGAGACTAGGAAGAATTTATTGTGAGGGAAAGGAGAATTTAGTACATGTTCTGCTGCTCTCTGCTGTTGTTGTGAGTCCACCACAGGCACCAGCTCTTCCAAAGGGAGGGAATCTCTGAAGGGAATTGCAGGACCCATGGGCAGGCTGAGAGGAGCATAACGTCTCTTCTGGCTCTGAAAAAATGTGTGCTCAGAGAGGAAGCAGCAAACACAGGAAAAGGGTAGTTGCCAAACACAAACTGCCACGAATTAAGCAATCTGCTTTATAGTATGAAAGCTCCTGTTGAGCAAGAGGACTATCTTCCCTCCCAAATCAGGTGTGACTGGTAAAACAAGGTGGCAAAGTCCTCCCAAAGTTCAGCTGCCAGACAGGACCAATACTTCCTGAGCCCTCCCTACACAGGGTGTCCCCAGTTTTTATCCCTTTCCTCCTACCAGTTTTAGAAGCTGCCTAGACTCTCCCATGCTACCTGCTGCCGTTTTCAGCTCCACTCTTCTGTGCTGTTGTGCTGCACAGGCACCATTGGCACGTTTTGCTTTTGTGGGGTAGCTGGGTACGTGGTTGGCCCAAGCAGTGTGTATACATAAAAATTAATGTATGGAAAAGGTGTCTAGGTAAAGATTTCTTTGCACAACATGGTATCTGCAGGACCCTGACATAGAAAGAAAGAGGACCTAGTAGCTGTTAATTTAGGAATCCTGGCTTATCAATGGCAGATTCCTTTTGGCTTTGAGAGGGCAGGCCAAGAGATGTGGGAACAGCTTTATCACCCCCTCCTCTGCTGTGGTGTGATGCAAAGCAGTCATTTAGTGTAGTTGTGCTTGGGAGCACGTCCTTTGTGCCTTCAGAGAAGTGGCCTGTGGGTGGATATATGATGGAGCTGGTCACAGAACCAAAGTGGGAGGGCTGCAGTGCCTCCCAGGTTTTCATATTGCAAAAGGGAGGTGTTAGGTCACTTTGGGGAGGGTGAATTCAGCTTCTGTCCCAACTGGCTGGCTGTTCAGTGCCTGTGTGCTCAGGAGAGCAAAGCCTCTCTGGAGTTCTTTGCTGTGTAACTGCTCCTGTGAGCCAGCACATAAATGAAAACAGATGTCTCCATCTCAGTGGTTAGTAGGAATCTCTCACTGCTGCAAAACTGCTAATGAAGTTTGGGGCTGGACTGAAGCAGACAAAGCTGCTGTGCTGGTGGGGTGTGCTGGCTCTCGGCTCTGTGCTGGGGTGCCTGTTACTGCCCCTCTGTCACAAGAGCACCACGATTGCTGAGCTGACCCCCCAGCCCAGCAAACTGTGCTGTGCCCTGCAGCAGCCTCAGACAGGCTGTTCATCTGGGTACTGCAGAGCCCCCAGGAGCTGTCAGTGTCCATCAGTCTTGGTAAATGATCTGTGTGGTCATCCTTACTGTGGGTTCCAGACCTTGTACTTCACACCTGTATTATGGAACGGCATGGGGAGCCCTCCAGTATCTCACACAATCCCTGCTGAAACGCTGAGCCAGATACTTCTTCCAAGGTCCTTTGCTCTGTTTCACTACAAACTCAGACTAACTAGTCTTATTTTTTCCATACTGGTCAACATCTCCCTGATAAGGAGAAGCAACACTCAGCAGTTACTGACTATTACTCTTAAGCTTGGAAGGAACTTTGTTTAAATTCCCTTTGACAGCACAGTTTGATTTAGATGTTCAGTGACTTGAAGTTTTCTCCCATCATCACATAAAATGTGAATCTCCAGTCACACTGCAGGGCACAGGGAAGTGGTGAGTTGTGCAGCAAAGGTGTAACCAGGCTTGGTGTTTGCTGGAGCAAGTAGGTGATGGAGAAGGGGAGAGAAAAGTGTTGGAAAGCATTTCTTGATTCCATTTTTGATTATTCTGACAGCTCCCCTCCAGGCACAGCCTCAGTGTCTGCGATGGCAGGGTACAAGGAGCTGATGTGAATCCTGGATGGCTGCACAGCTGCAGGCAAGTGGGGAACAATCCTGGTCCCCAGCTGCCTTGCTGCTCTTACCTTTTCTGCTTCATTCATGCAGCAAACTGCCAGGCTCTGTATCTGCCTGGGCAGTCCCACAGCTGTGCCGGTGGCCCACAACACATCTGTGCTGGGGACCTCCTCGGGCAGCCAGGGCTGTGATGCCCTTTGGGAACGCCATGCCTCGCTGCCGCCATGATCCAGAGCGGGCACCGGTGTGTGCCAGGCCCTGGGAAGCTCAGCCAGGCTACAAATGGTGGAAGAGGCACTGGCTGCTGAATGGCTGCAGTGTCTCAGCCTTGTGGCCTGTGAGCGTGGCACAGCTGGGTAATGCTCCATCCAGCTCTTGGTGGGCAGCCAGCAGTGGGCTGGCATAGATCACAGGGGAGAGAGTCAGCTGCAAGCTCCTGGAATCTTCTGAAAGGCATTTCATGGAGCAGGCAGCAGTTTGATTTTTGCAGCCAGGTGCACAATAGAAGCTACCTAGTCCAGGCAGCGATGAAGAGCTGCTGGAAACCTTGATGTATTGCATTGTAGGGCTGTGAGGTCCATGCTCTGCATGGATTCAGGACATTTCCCATGGAGAACACAGGATGTCACAGGGTACAAGAGGACAGAATTCACAGATTGTCTCTGAAAACTTCAGTCTGCATGTCTCCTGTGAGGGGGAAACTGGGAAAAAGTTGTGGATCCCAGTAGGATAAATCCTCTCTGTCAGGTGGAGCTGTTGTGTCTGTGCATCTCTGCAGGTCCTGGGGATGCTTGTGCAACCATCAGGGCTTCAGATATCAGTACTGCTTCCCAGAAAGCCACTTCTTAGTGGCAGGGGAGGACAGACAATCTTGTATGCTCAGGGAGGATCTCTGTGGATACTTCATCTGGGCACACGGTCCTCCCCTTCTCTGGGAGTTCTGAGAGACAGCTCTGTGTTAAATTACCCCAATTTCATCATTCCTCCATCTCTTCCTCAGGTTTCCTGCAGGAGGGTGTTATGATCTTTTTCTGAGAGCATCTCACACCATGGCTGAGAATCAGGTACGCTTCTTTAGGCCCTGCCCAAAAGGAGTGTTTGGCACCATTGCTCATAAACGGAGGTGAGCTGCAACGCCAGCCCAGCTTGATGGCATATTCCTGCTGATTGCTTCCAATTGCCAACAACATCACACTCATTGAATTCATGCTGTGATTTGTGTCACCTGGGGAGAAGGGGCAACATGCAGGTATGGGAGGGAAGCCTGTGTTTGCCAGGCTGAAAAGGACAAATGCTACTGCGGTGAAGCACTCAAATCATCAAGCAGTTCATTCTGCTGTTCATATTGAACCAAGAACAACATCCTGGGGAGGAAGGGAGCAGAATTTCCCTCTGACTAATGCTGCTGGATTGTGCAGGGCTGCAGGGGAACTGTGAGCCAGAGAAACCGTCAGGAGGGGAAAGGAAATGGAAAGGGAATCTAATTATCCATCTGCAAAGACAGATGCTAGTCCCGACATAGGGCCCAGCCCTGGGCAGACTGATGTGGGCAGTGACGTTTGCACAGACTGTGTTTATGGTGGGGCTGGGAAATGGGCTCCAGGGGGTCCCCTCTGGGATAGCAGATGGTCCAGCACGCACCACAGTGAGCCGGGGGAGACTGGAAGGCACACAGCTGCTTTTGCTGGGAACACTTGCCCGTGCTCGGCTCCAAGCACGGCACTTTGCAGCCAGGTACGGCTGTGTTGTGTGCAGGTGGAGCATGGGCAGAGCTGTGCTGGTGCAAAGGGAGGAGGGTGAGTGCATGGCTGCCTCACAGTGGGCTCATCTTGGCCAAGTGGGCTGGGCTGCAAGCCCAGGGATGAGGCAGGAAAGGAAGGTGGAGGTCCCTGTGCACCTCTGCCATCTCAACGTGCATGAGGACTCTGCTTCGTGTCACTGACAGCAGGGTGGGAGGGTGGAGCCTGGGCATCTGAGTGCTTGATGGGAGACCTGCAGGAGACCCCCTAAGAAGGAGAAGGTGTCTCTGCCTCCTTGTTCTGCAGAGCTTTTTGGGGTTATTGTTCACACAGTCTGAGGCCGGCTTTTCTCTCCTTGGGCGCCTCCCAGAATTGAAGGTTGCTTTATAGAGCTGCCTTTTCCCCTTTAATTAATGGAATTTAAAATTATTTGGTGAGCTGAGTGGGCTTATTCTCCTCTCTTGTGGGCATCAGCTACTCCTAAAGTTATGTTAATTGTAGCTGGAAGACCCAGATAGAGGTTGGGAGTTCTCCCAAGACAGTTTGCTTTCATTCTCCCAGTACTGTTTTCAGGAGCCTGCTGGGAGGACAGCAGGGTTAAGAAAGATCTCCATGCAGGCCTGGGAGTATCCATGAGATGGGTGGACTAAGGACGAATCAGGAGAATTTCTGCTTAAGTGGAGCATCCTTTTCATCCACTGCCTTGCTCTCCATGGTCTGTGCTCAGTGCGCTGTTTGCAGGTGTGGTGCCTCAGCCTGGACTGTCTTCCCCTGTGATGCCCTTGGATTAGCTCCTGCTGGACCAGGCGTGGGTGTCTCACAATGCTCAGAGGCCGTGATGTCCTCTCCAGTTCAGGATTCAGCCTCTTTGGTAGACAGGCCTGATCCTGCATCCCTTACTCACGTGAGCAGTCGTCTCTATTTCAAAGGGACTACTCGGTGAGTAAGGATCGCAGGATTGGGACCACTACCTGTAACTTAAACTGCACCTTCTGTAGGATCCTGTTCCCAACCTTTTCTTACGCATTTATGTTAATATGCACCTAGAGCTTCCAAAACTGATGTTCTTGTCATTTGGATGGAGAACCTGAGAGCTGAAAGAAGCAGTGCCTTTTCATTTCAGAGGATAAATCAACATTATTTTCCATTCTCTTCCATCCAACCACTCTCAGCCCAGCCGGCTTCTGTGCCACAGAGCAATGTGTACCTGTTTGTCTCCCAAACATTGTAGTTCCTGGCTTCCGGGGCTGGCAGGGCTCTGCTCTGCCTCTCCCGGTTTTCCCAGCGGTAGCTTTGAGATGAGAGGCCGGGAATCTGTTTAAGCCCGATTTGTGCTGCAGAGCTGGAGGATGAATCAGAGGGAGAGATGAGCAGCAGTAGTGCCGAGACTGCCGCAGTCCTTCCTGCACCGCCGGGTTTCTCCTCCTGTCTTAAAAGGCTAAATTTGGAAAACTTTGTCCCGTGGTAAAGAATGTGTTCGCAATTGGAGGAAGCGGCGAGGGTGGCAGGTTTGACCTGCACGTTGACTTCTGTGTGGCCCTGGCCAGAGAATCCGCCTGGGCGCTCCCCGCTCGGACGCGGTCCTTGCGCGGGCCGGCTTCTCCCTCGCGCGGAACGCGCCGGTACCGCAGCGCGGCTGCTCCGCGGAGGGGAGCGGGCAGCGGCCGGGGGCCTGCCGACAACATCCAGCCAGCTCCACGTCTGCCCGGTTTGTGATATCGTGCAGATTATCCTAAATGGGAGCTGGGTGTGAGAAGCGCTGTGAACTCGCTCCAGAGCAAGTCACGAGTTTAAACAAGCAGGAGGCAAATTACGGTCGTCAGTCCTTTCTAAGAGCTGGAAGTGGAGGCACGGCATGAGTCACACAGTGCTTCTTGGGAAGCACGAGGCACTTCAAGTGGAAGCAGGGAGCATAAATATCTTTGAAATGGAATTTGATAGATTTCTGGAGGGATTATGTGACAAAGCAGTGGTGATCCTTGAGTGGAAATTAAAGTTTGACCTGTGGGGTAGGTAAAAGAAAGATGAGATCTGGCTGCTGTGTGGATTGTCTTTGTGGCACTGAAGATACATGGGATTAATCCTGTGCTTTGGGATTTCTGCATTTCTGGTCTGGTATCTTGCATTTTCCTGAGCATCACAGGAAGAAGCCTGGCTAAAGTATCAGGGCTTTGATGCTCCCAGAAGCCACTTACATGGAGTCTTGCTTGCAAGTTCAAGGTTAAATTATTCATCAGAGTTTAGATCAGCACGGCTTTTTCCCTTGGATCAGGTCAGCAGGAGCCTCAGGGTGAGTGTGCAGCTCTGCTGGTGATGGAGCAGCAGAGTTCAGACCCGTGAGATTCATCTGTCTGAAGTCAGCTTTGACGTTCCATATAATGGTAGAGGAGGCAGCAGGAAAAGGTGGTAACTGAGCCCTAGAGCTATGACCCTGCATGGCGGATATCTGCAGTTCCTCAGCCTCCGTTGCCCTGGTTCAAGCTGGGAATGGGTTTGCTGCCTGCTGCTGCTCCTGTTTGACTTGAGCAAACAGTTTCTCTGGAACTGCCCTTCCCTTCGTCCTAGAAAACAGCCAGGAAGAAAATTTCCCTTCTGTGGGGAATTCTGAAAATAGCTTAGTCTTCTTCAGAGGAAAAAACATAAATGCTGTTATTACATGACTGTGCTGACCCTGCCAAGCCACGGAGATGAAGTTTCACCACTCTTCCGTGCAGGCCACGCTGGCTGGGTGCACCCCTGGTGGGACCCTGTTGCCTGGCTCTGTGCTGCTCAAGAGTGTCTCTCTGGTCAGGCTGAAGATTTTTACTTGCATGACTTGCTCCTGGTTGTTGAATTCCTGGTTGTTCACCAAGGATGGAGCCTGAGCACTGCAGTCCCTAGGCCATAGCATCTCTGCCAGAAAACAGCTCTCCTGTGGGTGGGGGACTTCTCTGCTGTCACATTTTGGCAAAGAAGAGCCAGTCCATGAGGAGGGAAGGACTTGGTGCACCCCAAGCCTGTGTTGCCCTTGCTGACTATTTGGCAGGTTGGAGCTGGGCAGAGTTCTGCTTTGATACTCAGAAACCTGGATCCTGCAGCCAGTTTGACCCTTGAACTGCTGCTGCAAGTGCCTGCCTGGAGAGGAGCTTAGAGGTGCCAGTGGAAGAAAGCACTGATTTTGTTCTAGGTCTTGGAAGTGCCAGGATTTTCCCTGCTGAGCTCTGCTGCACACTGCACGTGAGATATCCTGTGTGCTGTTTTCCTTCTTTTAAGGATGTTGTACATTGGATTTTTTGTTGGAGGAGCAGGCCAGGATTTATACTGGGCATTTCCAGGGGGTGTGTGGAAAGAGAGAAGTGTGATCAGAAAGGACAGGGGCAAAACAAGATTGGCTTGGCTGTCTTTGGGAAGTTTAGACACAGACTGGCCTGAGCCAACAGCTCTGGGTGTGTCATGCGGCACATTTGAGGGACACAAACGAGTCTGTCATTTATGGTTTGTTGACTCTGAGGAGGCAAGATGAGCATCTCTAGGAGGGACAGGAGAGGCTGAGTCTGGGGCCAGCTGACTGTCCTACAGCATTTTGGAAACCATAGCATTGGCCACTCAGCCTTAAGATGATCTCTGTATCTAAGACCTAATCTTCTGGGTTTGTTTTCCTATTCTCTCTGAGTTGTCAGGCATGGCCTTCTGACTGGAATTCCTCCTTGGCTGCCAGTCCTGAGAGCATGTGTGATGTGTGAGAGCTCAAGGCACACAGGAGACAGTAGTTCCTTGTTCCTCTCTGCACTGTCAGCACAGCTCCTGGGGCCATGAACAACACTGTGGTTTTATTGCAACCAAATTGTTGTTGACTTCATCTGTGATCCCAGCTCAGAAGAATGTTCTGATTTGGTGCAGTGGGCTCGTGGGGACACAGTGTGTCTCCATGTGTCCTTGGAAGATGCTTGTGGTTGGTGGCCACGTGGCCTGTGGCCCTCAAACAAGGGTTTTCCAAGCCATGAGAATTCGTGGGAGTTGGAGAGGGTTTGCTTGCAGCTATTGTGGTTTATGATGTGGAAGGAATGGTGAAACCTGCTGTTATCTCAAGGTTTGGATGCACCTTGGGTGTGCCACAAGCTATTGCTCTTGCTGCCCAGTGCAGGCAGTGCAGTGCTGTCACTGCTCCTCGGTTGTATGCAAGCTACAGACCCTGGGGGGGGGTGGGGGTGTCCTCCAGTCCAGGAAAGCAAGGATTAGGTGAATC
Source organism: Pardalotus punctatus (assembly GCA_013400915.1). NCBI lineage: Eukaryota > Metazoa > Chordata > Aves > Passeriformes > Pardalotidae > Pardalotus > Pardalotus punctatus. Next base: position 157,836 of record VZTX01002208.1, on the reverse strand, counting down.
TAGGAGGAAGAAGAGGTGTCATGAGCATGGCCTGACCTACCACTGAGCTGGAAGACCAATGGAGGGCTGTCAGCTCCCTGGGGAATGGGGCAATGCTGCAGGGTGAGGGCCGAGCTGCCAAACAGGGACATGTTCTGAGCAGTGCCAATTCCTGCCACACCTGGATCTGAGTCCAGGCCTTCTGCTTGACTGCTCCACACAGAAACAATTAGGAACAGACCTCAGTGGGTGTAATTAAGGATGCTGCTGGCAGAGCAGGGTGGTTTGGAGAAGGGCTTTGTGCATGTGATGTGACAGCTGTTGTATGGCAGCAGGTTTCCTGCTCTGGGAGTGATGTCCTCCATTTATTTTTATCAGCCTTTAGGACTTCATTCTGCAACTTCTGACATCACTTTCTGTTAGCTTGCAGGATGGCAGCATAGGTAAAACACTAGGTTTTTCCCCCCTTTTTTCCTTTCCACACTTAGAGCTGCTCCCTGAATTCAGGCAACTGGACCTTGTAGTGACTCAGTACTTTGTAACAGAACCTGGTGTCAGCCAGACTTGGGGTATTCGGTAGAGGCCCTGGGTTGTGGCCCAAGGTAACCAGGGCAGGCCCTGCTGGTCTGGCACTCTGTGGAGCCACTGCTGGAGCCCTGCAGATCCCAGAGAAGCAGCAGGAGCTCTGGCTGAGGGTGAGGCAGGAGTATGGCTGCAGCCTGTGTGCTTCCCATTGGTGAGCAGAAAGCTGCTCAGGAACCTGTGGGGCAAGGGACAGGTTTGTCCAGCACCACCAGTGCTGTCATCTCCTCTCACTTCATTATATATGCCATGGTATTAACCCCCCAGTTTCTGGAATGCTGTGATTATGTGAAATTATCAGCTTTTGTCTGTTTCATATAAATTCCTGTTCAGTTTCTATGGCTGCACAGAAAAGCCATAGGCAGGATCAAAGGCACATCTTAAAGGTAGGTTCAGAACGCAGACTTCAGATTTGAATGACTTTTGTGGTGTGCTGGGCTGTTGTTGGGCTGGGTTCATCTGCTTAATGAACACACAAATACTTCCTTATCCTGAAATGTCTTCAGAGTTTGAATGGTTGCTGTAAGGTCCAGAATACATCTGCTAATTCCAATTGAATTCAGAGATGAGGCTGCAATAGAGCCTGCACTAGACAACAGATCAGCCTACACTACGTGGAGACAGATCCACATCAACCAGGGCTAGGATCTGGGGGTTATATTTGAACCCTGTTTTTTGGGAGCTTTCTGGACCCTTGAGACCTCCACCCACACAGCCAGAAGCAGCACATTTTTGCTGAGAGCAGGTTTCCTCCAGCAAACCTTTGTCTCGGCTGAGTCAGGCAGGACATACAAGAAATCCTCCAGCTGAATAGGCCCATCTGTCACGCGGAGTCGGACTCATGGCAGGGACAGCATCCGGTACGTGCACAGCCTCTCCGCGGGACACTGGCGGGGCGAGAGACATCGCCTCTGGCCTGCGGCCGCGGTGGCCTTTGTCCTGTCCTCGCTGGCAGGCTCCTCCCGCGGCACGGGCGGAGGCAGGAAATCCCGGGCAGCTGCCTGGGAGCCTGCTCGCCTTTCCTCGCCTCTCCTCGGCTCTCCTCCTCGCCTCGCCTCGGCACCGAGGCGAGCCGAGCCAGCCCTGCGTGTGTGTGCAGGCGTAGGCGGGGGGGCTGCCGCATGGATTTAGCGAAGGCTGGGAGGGAACACATGGGTTGGGGTTTTTCCCTTGGCCCGCGGTGGCTGTCCGTCCGTCCTGCCAGCCGCGGTTATGGATTCGATCATTATTCAGGAGCGGTTAGTGGAGCGGCTGCTGTCTCCCCGGACGCAGGCACAGCGAAGCCACCCAGGCAAGCTGAAGGTACAGGGATGTATTTATAGCACTGCGCGAGCCGGGGAGCAGCGGGGACAGGAGGGGGGAGGATGGTGCCCGAGAAGACGCGCGCAGCACAAGATGAGACCTCTGAGGAGCAGAGGAGCGGAAAGACGCCGGTAAGGGAGGGACGGCGGGCGCAGAGAGCAGGGGAGCGGCCCCCGCGGGCGCAGGGCCGAGGGGCGCGCTGGGCAGCTGGGAGATGCGCGACGTTTTTGTGCGGTTGTTTGATGCGGTGATTCCCTGTCTGAACGGCGTGTGCGTGCTTGGGGGCGCTCAGGGCAGGAGTCAGCGCTATGTGTGCCCACACGCAGTCCGATTTGTGTTAATTAACAGCGTGTTAATGCCGTGCTTTGCTGGCCGAGTTCCTTCTCTTTAGCAAACGCTGGTGGGCGAGTGGTTTTGCCGATACTCCTGTGCTCAGCCCCAGGCCCGAGGAGCAGATGTCCGTGGCAGATGCCTCGGGGGCTGTTTGTGTTATGAATTTATGCAGCTTTCTGCAATGAAAGGAAGCGAAGGGTCTGCCGCTCCTCCAGGGCTGGGCTGAGCTGGTTCGTGCAGACGCGGATGTGGCGGCCGTGCCTGGCCGGAGGGGAACGGCTGGAGGAAGGGCTGCCTGGGAGGGAGCTGGATGCCTTGTGCTGGAGGCTGTGACACCGAGAGAGCCCCTTCCCCCTGAAGAAGCAGAGGCGCCAGGGACCTAGCACAGCTCCGTCATTTCTGGAGCTTGCTCCAGACCTTCATAGGGACTATCTATCCTTCAAATTTGCTGTGGTCCCGTGATGTTTAATTTTAGCCCTTTTGAGTATACCCAGCAAGGCCCCTTTTATCCCCAGGCTGAATGGTGAAGTCACGTGAGATCTGGGTTGGCTTAAACAGCGCATCCACCAGAGATGTGAGGAGGGAATTGGGAAGGACCAGAGTGATGGAGGCTGTACCCTGCCTTGGAAGTACAGACCCCTGCCCTCAGTGCCAGGATAGCTTCTCCTGTGTGCAACAGATCCTGAATGTTTCTACGCCCCCAACAGGAACAGGGCTCGAACCTACCAGGGCTTTGTTGCTTGGTTTGTGCTCCCAGGGAGAGCGCTGGCTACAGGGAGCTCTGGCCACCTCAGCCGGGTATTAGAGGATGTGAGGATGTGACATGTTGTTGTAATGTCTGGTGGACAAGCGAGTGTGTGCCAAAGGAGAATATGGCTGTGTTTTGCTTCGCCTGGGGTGCTTTGGTTTGTGACAGGGTCCCAAAGATTGGCCACAGCTCTTGGTGGCCTCTCCTGTGGTGCATGGGGCATGTTCCCAGGCACGTGGTAGTGGGATGCCAGTGGGAACAAAGACAGCAGCATGAAGCAGGCGGTGGGAGAGGGGCTCCTTGTGCCAGAGTGCTGCTGGCTTGGCTGCCTGAGGCCCTTTCCCGACAGCTGGAGCTGCCAGGGGAAGCACAGTGCAGGAACCAGCTGTCCTGGCTTTTGTCAGTACACCATGCTCGTGGGGCTACTTGGGCTCCTTAAGTGCCATGTTGATGTTGCCATGCTGGCAGAGGTGGTGACACGTGGCTGTCACAGTACCCGAATATGGCCGGGATAGGAGCACACACAGTCTCAAAGCGAAGGGGAAGAACCACGAGTCAAGGCTGGAGAAGGGACCATGCTGCTGTTCCTGAGAGAGGGCTGTTACAGGAAGGGGATCCCCCCTCACAACTGCCCTTGCCTCTCTTGCCTTCACCCTTGACAGGGCTCTGCAGTATGTCCATGGCTGATCAGAGGGAGACATGGCTGGGGACAGGGTTTTCCCCTCACAGGTCTGGCTGCCTCCCATAGCAAGGGAAGCTCTTCTGTAGGTGTTGCACTCAGCACTGACCTTCCTTTCTGTGAGGGAAATGACTGCATGAGTCATGGGTAAAGGGCAGTGACCTGCACCAGCTGGGATTTGCTCATTTTGAATATCATGATTCCATGGAGCTACGGGGAGGCAACCAGAGCTACAGCAAATCCGCGCTCTCTTGGTTGGGCTGAACAGAAATGAGAGATCAGGTTCAGCCAGTTACACCTGGCAGAAGTAAGTGGAGTTGCACCAGAGCGTAGCTCCCCTGTCTCCATTGTCACCCCTTAGTCATCTAGGTTAAAAACCGTACAAAAAAAAAGAAGCGCACCCCATGCCTCAGCTATGGTTTCATTAGCATATTACTAGTACTATTTCACATGTCAGGTCACTGGAGAGAGCAGGTGATCATTGTATTTCCAAAGTCTGACAAGGATCAGGGCAGGAGAAGCACAGCGGGGAAGTATGTTGTGTGTTTGTGGTGCTGCTGGGAAACACTGGACCTTTTACTGTGAGGTGTTGGCTGTTATGTGTCCACTTTGGCTGTGCTCATGGATGTGTTTTACCAGGAAGTGAAGCAGCTGGGAGACAGCCCTGGCACTGAGGGACAGAGGCTGGAAGCAGTCTTTTCTTCCTTGTTTTTGTGACCTTGCCATTATCACATTTCTCACTCTGCTTGCACACCTCGTTTGCCCTTTCCTGAGCCCTTTGGGTGCCAGTTTGTGGTGTCCCCCAGGCAGGCATTGCTTTGCCACGTGCAGCTCGTCAGAGCTGCCGTCACTTATCACCTGGGGGTCTCTGCTGCTCGCTGCACTGCTGCTCTGGATGTCACTGCCTTTTAGATCAGTCATTACAACTGCCAGTGGAGCACTTCAGGCACTCTCTAATTCTCCCCATTTCTCTAATTTCATTTTCTCTGTCCCTTCCTGCTTTTCTGGACTGTGGGGTGGTGAAACAATATTGCTTCAGCTATGGCAGGTGAGGGAGATCGGAACCCACAGTCACTCAGGGCTAAAATGACCAAGTTTCAGACCCAAACCAAACCTCAATTTCCAGAAGGTAGTGACAGTGCTAAAGGACAGAGTCCTTGGGCCACGATAACCATCAACCACATCTTTTCCATCTGAGTGGGCAGCTCCAGAGCACTCATAAATTGGGAGGAGGAGACTCTCTATCTTCCCTGCTCAATGTCCCCACGGGAACTTTGCGGTCTGTCTGACTGAGGATGCCCAGGGATTCTCACACAGGTGGACATGCAGCTGTAGAGAGCTGCTTGGGAGCAGTGTTGCCCACTTGCAGCATGGAAATAGGTGCAAGTCAGCATTGCCCTGCTCAGCACACTGGATCATACTTGGTGTTTCTTTGAGTGTGTGGCCCAGGAATGGAGATAGTTAAACTTATGAACAGAGGTCTTCCTTGCTTGTGCCTGGAGAATGGGTGAGGATAGTCGTGTGCTTAAGGGCATCATGGAGTAGGAGCTTGGGCAGGTTTTGAGGAACTCCTGGCTCCATGGATTTGTCTGTGGTGTGAATCCCAGTGGGATGGTTATTTTCAATGATGTTGAAAAGTGAAGTCTGTCATGTCTCTAGCTCAGGCATTTGTGAATGGCTTAGTGTGCTTTTACAGAGCATGTGCCATGCTTGTGGGGTGGCTGTGGATTCTGTGCTGTGAGAGAGCGCTCAGTGACAAGGGGCTGTGTCTGGGGCTGGTTGGGTGGTAGGAAACACTCCAGTAATACTAAATGTGATACCTTCACCAAAGTTATCTTAGTTCTGTTATCAGTATTTCCACATCTTTCTACTTCCCATGCTCCTTGAACTTCAGTCTCTTCAGAAATAACACAAGAGATTACTCAGGATTTCCTCTTATTCAGCCAGGAGTGGCTGTGACACAGCAAGAAATAATCCCCTCTCAGGTCAAGCAGAAGCTGAGCCACTGTGCCTTCCTCTAGACACAGCTCAGGACAGTGCAAGCCCCAGGGTGCTAATTACAGAGCTCTCCATCATGTACCACACGTGCCTCTGAAGGGAGGGATGTAGAAATGACCTGGGGAGAGGTGACCTGGTGATGCTGCTGTGAAGGGAACCCTGTGACTGCACAGAAGGAGAGTTAGGAAGGTTGTGTGTCAGCAGCAGCCCTGGATGTGCTCTCTGGTGGGAACGGTGGGATGTGCCTTTCCCCTTGGGCTCTCTGTGCTGGGAAGCTGCTGGGAGAGCAGCTGAGCAGGGCTGTGGCTGGGAGATGTCCCTCTGTGCCCACCTGTGGGAAGGGCCAAGTCCCTGAGCCCAGAGGAGGCGCCTTGCCCTGCACTGCTGCCAGGGCTGGGACCAACATCTCCTCCAGCCCTTGGCTTTGCCCCAGGGGCTTTTTGAGTCCAACTCCCTGTCACTGTGTGAGGCTCAAGCAGAAGGGGTGGCACACCCTGACCTGCTGCCATCCACCTCTGCCCTGCAGGACCATGAGAAGCAGTACGTGGGCTTTGCCACTCTGCCGAACCAGGTCCACCGGAAATCCGTGAAGAAGGGTTTCGACTTCACCCTGATGGTTGCAGGTGAGACTGCCCGTGGATGGAGGTGGCTGGGCCACATGGTGGGTATGTGGAGGGAACGAGCTCTCCTCACTTCCCTTAGGTGCTCCCACAGCACCTGGATCCTCCCCTCACTTTGTTCTGGTCCTTGTCTCAGGCCTTGCTTTGCTGCCCAGCCTGTGGCAGCTCCCCCAGGAGGAACGGGCCCCTCCTGACCCCTCATAACCCACTCACGCAAGCTTCTCCTCCAGCAGTGACTGCTCTGGGTGGTAGAGGCAGGGCCAGACAGGGACTGAGGGAAAGGAAGGAGAGGGAGAATGGGGGAGCTGGGAGATCACATTTGTACAAGGATCTTGCAGCAAAAGTCTTCCCACTGCTGGAAGAATGTAGTGCCAATAAACAGCTCCTGACAGCTCGTCTCTCTCACTTCCTCTGGCTCAGGATTCAAAGCCTTGTTCAGAGTTTCATTTGTAAGTCAATTAGTGGGTCATGTTGCTTGCTTTTTCCTCCTCCCCTTTGCACTCTGTCAATTAGGAGAGTCGGGTCTGGGCAAATCCACGCTGGTGAATAGCCTGTTCCTGACAGACCTCTACAAAGACAGAAAGCTCCTCAATGCAGAGGGTAAGTTGGGGACAAAGTGGGGTGAATGGGACTGTCCTAAGAACTAGTACATTGGTTCCTTTTTTCAGCAGCAGCTACAAGCTTGGCTGGATCCCAGCCCTCTTGTTTGTGGCTCTGCTCTCCTTTGTGTCTGCAGAGGCACTAGTATTGAGCAAAAAGGGTTTGGCTGTAGGGCTCTTCTGTCCTATGAAGGGAAGTTGAGGCTGCAGAGCAGCACTAGCCCTTTGGGATGAGATATTGAGATTTGTCTTTTGTTCTTGAATGCTTGAGTGTGGTAGGTATTCCCCTTCCCCAGTGACTGGACAAAATGTTCAGAACTGCTGGGCTATAGGCACTTCAGAGGTTTGTGTATCTTCTTGGAGTCTGTCTGCCTGCTGCTGGCCTCCGCTCTTGAGCCTCGTCAGAGGATGATCCAGGGTTTTTGAAACTCATGTTACTCCCTGTCCTCAATGATAAGGGGGAGTTGGCTGGTCATGGGTGCAAGTGGGGATCCCCAGAGTTACTGCCTGGCTTTAACTCATGTGTTCCTGTTCAAAGAGAGGATCAACCAGACAGTGGAGATTGTCAAGCATACGGTGGACATTGAGGAGAAGGGTGTCAAGCTGAAGCTGACCATAGTGGACACACCGGGCTTTGGAGATGCTGTTAACAACACTGAGTGGTGAGCAGTGCAATGGTGCCTTCCTTTTAGTCCTTGCCCTCACAGTCACTAGGAAACACTACTGATGATTTTGTTTTGATCAAATTGCCCTTCCCAGCTGGAAGCCCATCACTGACTACATTGACCAGCAGTTTGAACAGTATTTCCGTGATGAGAGTGGCCTGAACCGGAAGAACATCCAGGACAACCGAGTGCATTGCTGCCTCTACTTCATCTCTCCCTTCGGGCACGGGTGGGTGCCCACCACACTCCAGTCCTGGGGGCTGACTCAGTCCAGAGGGAAGACCCTTGTGCCCCAGGTTTGCCCTGTAGCAGCTCCTACACTGACAGGGCTGTTGGCATAGGAGAGGAGCTGTCTAGATGCTCTCCCTCTGCTAAGCATCACAGCACTCCCTTCCCCTCACTGGCAGGACAGACTGCCTGTGAACAGGCAGAGCAGATCTCCCTCAGGCCTTACAGCCTGATTTGAAATCAGGAGAAATAATGCCATGCAGACTTGTGTGTTCCTATCTAGCTAAGCCTGACTGATGCATAGGAAAGGGAGCTTTAAGCTGCCTTCAGTCCCTGCCCCTTGCTGGCTCGTGTCAGTCTAGCCAGGAGCAGCTGAAGGGGCCATGTTGGCTGCCTGTGTACAGGACAGCTGGAGGGAGACTCCAGGCTGTGGCCTGGGCAGTATTTGGCTTGCAAGGAAGCAAATACCCAGCCTCTGTCTGCATGAGACACTCAACAGCTCAAATTAGAGATAGCTTTCCTGAAGGTGCAGCCCTAGCTGAGGGCTGTCCCAGTGCTGCTGCAGGCTCTTGTGACAGTGCTGTCCTTTTCCCTTTGTGCTGGGAGGGTGAGAGAGGCTGGAGGGGGAGCTTCTCAGTGTGTCTTTGCTAACAGTGTCCCTCATCCCTGCTGCAGGCTCAGGCCTGTGGATGTTGAGTTCATGAAGGCTCTGCATGAGAAGGTCAACATTGTGCCCCTGATTGCCAAAGCCGACTGCCTGATACCATCTGAGATCCGGAAGCTAAAAGAGAGGGTGAGATGTTCTTTTTCTACAGCAGTATACCTGATGTGATGGCAGGGATGGGCTGAGGAGGGAGGGGAGATAGATACGTATGTATTTACGTGTCTGTGTAGCATGTTTGTGTGTATATGTGTATATATATATACATACACAGTATCTGCACATATAGCTGCAGCAGTGTTCTGCTGTGAGAAGGGAAGTCAGCAGAGGCCGACTCTAGAAGATGCATCCCATCTTTTTGCCATCTGTAGGCTATAGCAAACCACAGTAGCATAAACAGAATAAACCCAGCATTTCTGTATTGTTCAGTTTTACATCCTTTTGGTTTTTTCTTGCATGGACACAGATCCGGGAAGAGATTGACAAATTTGGCATTAAAGTGTACCAATTTCCTGAGTGTGACTCTGATGAAGATGAGGAGTTCAAGCAGCAAGACAGAGAGCTGAAGGTAAGGAACCTGCTCAGCAGGGTCTGGAAAGTCAGGATCATGGGTATGTGGGTCAGTCCAGAAGGAGCCAGAGCTGCCCTCCATGTGCTGAAGGCCTGTGCTACTGCTACCCAGGGAACAACCTTGGCTCATGTGGTAGATGGCCTGGAGAAAGTGCTGATGTCTTTGCTGGTGCCGTGAAGTCAAGTGTGGCAAGAAGACATGGCACTTCTGCTCTCCCTCCAGGCAGTGTCAGTCTTTCCTCCATCTGCCCCAGCCTGTATGTTTAAGATGAAAGCTGGGCTGTACAGCAGTTCTGAGCACCTCTTTCTGGGTGATGCCATCAGCAAGGAGATTCGTGAGTGATTAGGCATCACAGTGACACACTAGCTGCGTTGGGGGACACAACATGATCATACAGGCATGTCCGGAGGCCCCAGCAGCCCAGTCCTGACCCCCTCCCAAGCCTGTGTATGCATGCAAGTACGGCCTTGTTTCTCCTGTCAGAGGGGGCAATGGGCTTTGACTCCCTTCTGAGCAGAGAGGAGCACAGCCTGTACATCCTTGCTCTTGGCCTACATTGTCCCACTTGCTTGGTGTCCCAGCTTCTTTGCTCTGGCTTCCTTGTAGAGCTTCCCCTTAATGAAGGGATGCAGGCACCTGCAGAGACACAGCTTCCCTCAGGGCAGCTGAGGTCAGGCTGGGAACTAGGCTGCCTGTAGATCCCAGTGCCTTCAGCTTTTCTCTGCAACTGCTTTGTGGTGCCCTGCTCTGTGGCATGTGTGGACGTCCCTGTGCCTTTCCTACCAGCACCTTCCTCCTGCTGTTCCACTGTGCCTGAACTTGGCCCCTGGAGAAGGGATCTGTGGGCAGCCCGGGGCTGAGCTGGGCTCAGCGGTGCCTCTCGTTCCAGGAGAGCGCTCCCTTTGCCGTCATCGGCAGTAACACTGTGGTGGAGGCGAAAGGCCAGCGGGTCCGTGGACGGCTCTACCCCTGGGGCATTGTGGAAGGTAAGCATTGGAGCCTGGGAGCACTGCGAGGAGGGGCAGCCAGGGATGGGGCAAGGACAGAGAGGCATTTCCAGTAAGGATGGCAGGGGAGAGCTGGGACTGTCTGTGCCACCTTTGACACACAGCAGGGGACAAGGGGAGAGGCAGAGGCACTGGGACTGGCTCAGGAGGTCTGTTACTGGGGGTATATCAATAACCCTCCCAGTGCCGACTGAAGAAAAGTTCCAGTGTGAATGGGAGAATGCCTGAGCTTTAACATGCACTAGGACATGGCTTCTTATTAAGGGGGGAAGGCTGGGCATTGCCCCTTTAGTTTCTGGGGAGAAGCTGTTGCCCTTGGCCAAGCAATCACAAACCCCACTGCACTCCCTCCTCTGCTGCTGCTCCTGTAAGTGCTAGAATTGATGGGCTGGAGGCTGTGCTGATTCACAGTGTTTGTCTCCAACTTTCTTCCTTTCTAAAGGGAGAATTTCATAAAGCCCTTAGGCAGAATAACCCTGGAATGGCTTTTGCTGCTGTTGCTGATCCCCCCATGCTGGTTTGTTGCTTTAAGACCTTGCAGCTTTTGATCCCAAAAGCTTATGTTTGCACTCATGGGCTGGTGCTGGCTGCTTGGGCTGCCCAGCTGTTGGCTCTGCTCCCTCAATGGCTCCAGAGGGGACTGTGCCTGTCGGGATGCTGGCATTTGGCAGTAGGATCAACTTTGTGAACCCATGCACCCAATGCAGCTGGTTTTCCCCAGCCCTGCAGAGAGGCAAATGGAGATCACCACAGCAGGCACAGTGCTTCCCACAGCACTGTCTGGAGCCAGGCTCCCCATGGCAACCACAGCTCTTTCAGCTCTCCATTGCCTGCTCTTAGCTTTCCCCCTCAGGGGCTGATTTTGTCTACAGGGGCCTTTTGCTAAGTCCTAAATTCTGATGAGAAGCAATTTACCTCCAGCACCAGCTGTGCTCACTGTGGTTATGACAGTGATATCCCATGTACATGGGATCCCCTCTCAGGGCTCTGCTGTACGTGCTTAATGGATCCTTTTACCCAGAAAAAGTCCTGGGAACGCAGTGCCTTCAGCAGCCTGGCCTCAGTGTTGAGAAGTGCAGAGCACCATCGAGGCTGCCCCAGGGCAGTGGCAGGGGAGGATGAGGCAGGACCCTGGGGTGGGGTTTTAGTCCAGTCTGGCTATCCAGGAGCTGAGAAGGGGCTCCCTGGAGAGGCCTGGTGAGGTGTGACATCCAAGCACTCTGCCATTGTTGTTCCATAGTGGAAAACCAGGCACACTGCGACTTCGTGAAGCTGCGGAACATGCTGATCCGGACACACATGCACGACCTGAAGGACGTCACCTGCGATGTCCACTATGAGAACTATCGAGCTCAGTGCATCCAGCAAATGACCAGGTGGGTCCCCACCTCTCATGGGAGGGGTGTCTCACCCTCTGTGGAGCTGGGCTTGCTCTCACAACAGCTTACTGGTCAGGAGGCTGTAGATTTGCTGGGGACTTGCTGGGCTGCAGCCTCAGGAATGGCATTGGGAACTAAAATAGCAAATCCAAGCTCCCACAGCCTGAACCCATGGTGGGAATGCTTCTGAGAATCCACATTCCTGCCTGAGGATCCCCCATGCAGATATAGGGAAACAGGCTTGGAGATTCTTTTGAAGAATCTAGCAGTGGATGAAATACATCCAGCCTAATAAAGCAGGATAAACCACCTCTCTGGTGAGTGCTAGCTGTGTGCATTGCCAAAGAGGAATGCATTCTGTGGTCTGCAGTTATGTCCAAATGACAACATGACCATTGGGATGCTGCTGTCTCTCAGACAACGGAGCCAAGGCAGTTAGTAAGACAATACATCTCCATAGATTTTTCTGCATTTCTTCTCTTTGCACTTGATTCTCTGTGGTTTTAGTCAGAATGATCAGAAAACAGAAGAGAGAATGCTCACAGGCTTCTCATTTGAGACACCTATTTTTCCTTCTCCCTCCCACGACTGACGTATTGGTGAAAAAATTCGGGTTTAAGCAGGTCCTGGCTCCTCTGTTTTGACCCATCCCCTTCACTTTCTGGCAGCCCTGACTGGGTAGCTCTGTGCTGCCACGTTGCAGAGCAGAACGGCTGTGCTTCAGCCAGGAGCAGTCCTGCATGTGTGCCGACGTGCAGGTTGGCACATTCTCCTAACACACAGTGTATCCCAGTACTTGTGCATAGCAGACAGCCCTGTTTTTTTCAGCAGCAAGTATATAGAGTCCCAAAATAACTTAAATGCTAGAGCTGGGTGGGTGGCATCACAGCTGCTATTTAGGTAGGCTGTGTGTCTATTAAAAGAAGAGCATGGTGAAAAAGAAGTTGCTAAGCTTAGAGAAAGCTTCAGTTTGGTACCATTTCTCACGCCATGATTAGTTCCTTGCTAGTGAGCAAGGTCTCACAAAACCAGAACAGGACCTTTCCTGAAGCTGTTTTGGTAGGAGATTCCAAGCTCCAGGGCTGGAATTGTCTGAATAATGAGCCAATGGTGACTCCAAGTGGTGAATGCCTGTAAGTGGCATCTTGGAAGTTCCAATTTCAGCCCAGACTTTTTTGGCTACTACCTCATATCCTGAGAGCTCCTGTGTTTTGGAAGAAAATCACCTCCTTTCTGTGTTCCCTACCTGCTGTCATGGGCACCCCAGCTCTCGAGCAGTGCTGCTGTGCTGTGCCTGTCTCATGCCTCCCACCTCCTGAATAGGAGATCTCATTCTCTATCCAAGTGCATATCACAGCTCTGGGGGGATTGCCCCACGGCCCCTCCACCTGGCTGGGTGCACAGTGCTGCATTGCTGGGTGGGTCTGCCATGGGGAAGGGACAGTCATTGTGTGGTGACACCAAAGCCAGCCAGCCTGAGCCATGACTGACTGCTCTTCCCCACTCTCTCCATCTTTCTAGCAAGCTGACTCAGGACAACAGGATAGAAAGCCCGATTCCTATCCTGCCTCTCCCAACACCGGACACTGAGACAGAGAAGCTGATCAAGATGAAGGATGAGGAGGTGAGTACCATTTCTGCCTGTGCCTCCTGAGTGCTGGAGCTGGAATCCAAGGAGTTTCTCCAGCGGTGCCCCATAGAGGCTGTCTTGAGGCTTCCCACTCCTGCATCCCACCATTGTGGGCTCCTGGAGTGGAGGACAGGGTGTGGAAACTGTGGCTTCCTCTGTCAGGGAAACATAGCTCCATTCCACCCCAGGCACAGGTGCCTCTGTGCTCTGGCAGGAGTTAATACTCCCTGAGGGATCCCTTTGTCATCTCCAAAGGGCTGGCCCAGTGTGGATCCGCAGGTCCCTTTCTGACTCTCTTTTCTGTGTCTCCTGCAGTTACGGCGGATGCAAGAGATGCTGCAGAAGATGCAGCAGCAGATGCAGGATCAGTGAGAGGCAGGTACCCAGAGGGCAGAGGGAATCCCCCAGTGACCATCTGAGACCTGGCAAGAGCTGTGAACGTTTGGAAAAGGTTTCCTGTTGTATAGAGACTTGTGGGCAAGAGCTGCACCCGCACCCTCTAATTTATTAGCAGCAGTGCTGGCTTTTCGACCAGCTGGATTATGGAGGAGGCTGTTCACTTAACAGTTTACTGATGTGTATTTCTTTTTTAATAATTATTCTTTCATATATTTTTTTCTCTTTTTTTTTTTTTCCTGAAGAAACTAGCCTGGGAAGTCTCTAAGGCATCCTAAAAAATAGAAGAGAAAAAGACCCCCCCCTTTCCTGTGTACTAATCTCTTGTTTGGGAATGCTCTGGTATTTCAAGTCCTGTTTCTCTGGTGTACAAACTTAAAGAGTATCTGTGTCAATGCACGTAAGTGTTTACTCCCAACTGAGGTGCTGTGCCCCCGTCCCTGTTCCCCTTGTCTGGGGCCAGCACAAACGTTGTAACAGCAGCCATACCCTCCTGTGAGTTTGACCTGTGCTGCTTGGGCTTCTCAGCCTGGACACAGCGCTGGCCCAGAGAGCTGGGGCTGGGGGTTTCTCTGTGCACTGACCTGCTCAGGAGTCCTGATGATTGCCTGGTATCCCTTCCAGGTTTTTATGGGTTTTTAGTTTAGTTGGTTGGTTTTATTCTTTCTATCAAGAAAACTCCTGGTTATTTGCACTGAGCAGCAAGAGACTGAGTGTCTCGAGGTTGGTTAGAAGAAAACTTCTCTCAGTTATGTCTTTCTGGCAGAGAGGTGGAGTTGCTGACTATTGCCTGCAAGGAGGTGATGGGAGTGAGCGCCTTTCCTGCCGTGGTTTCCTCCTGCAGCAGGCTGGAAGCATTGGTAGAGGAACCCCAAGGCCATGCAGTAGTGGGGTGAGGGTGTTTCATGGGTTAGCTCTGGTCATCAGCTGCAGTGTGTCTTCAGTGTTTGCTGTGAAAAGCATTGTGGCATCCAGAGTGCTTGGCCAAGACTGCTTTGGAGGGGGGAGAACCCCTAGGGTTGAAATTCAACCCCAACTGCAGACCTGTCCCCTACCCCCAAGCGTTGCAGTCCCACAAGCACTTTGCTGGCTCCAAGCTTCTCCTGGGTGAAGGGGCAGTTTTTGTAGGCCTGTACCTGAGATCTGCAGGCAGCCTGTGTGGGCAGGTGTTGGGGCAGCCTGGCAGGACTGTCACTGCATGGGGCTGAACACAGCCCAGCAGGCTTGGCTCTTGCTCCCCTGCCCTTGTCCCGGGCACTGAACCCTTCTCCCCCTCCTTATTCCTAGGCTCTTCCTGTCCTTGTGCTGGGAAGGCTGGTGGGTCTGCTGGGCAGAGATAAAAGTACTCTTTGGGCAGGAGCTCCTGTCCTGTTCTTGCTTCCTGCAGTATTTTTAACTTGAGTCCAGCCAGAGCAGATCCCTGGAGTGTGATGTGCCTGACAGGGCAGGGCTTGCCAGCAACACTGCCATGCTCACAGGAGTCAGGGCTGTTGGAGGGAGAGACACTTGGCTCTTCCCTCTGACTCCAGGGAGTGCTGCCATGGGCTGGGCCCTTCTGCTCCTTGGCTGATTCCTCTGTCCCCTTTCCCCTTTTGTACCTGCTCCTCCATCTCTGGCTCTCCCCAGTAGATCTCCCTGGGTAGGAAGCACAGTGTGGCCAGGAATAGCCAGGCCCTAGATTCTGTTATTTGTCTGATTCCTCTGTGGGGCTTTAGAGTCCTGGTCAGGGTTTGTCCAGGTGGTGAGTAGGTTGGCTGGTTCCAGTTATTCACTGTACAGAGCCTCTGCTTAGCCAGAGCATGGACTGTAGGGACAGGGGAGAGACCCTGGCACCATGTGGAAGGACAAAGTAAGGATGGAAGCTCTTTGACAGAACTGTGCAAGCTGGGCAAGAGCAGTGTCCAACAATGTTTAGGGTTTGTTTTTTTTCATGCTTCCCCTTTTGTGGGCTCATAAGTGGCAGTGCCTCCCTTGGAGAGCAGAAGGATTCAGCTTGGCTTCAATAACATGAAGGACCAAGGCACCTGAGAGGAAGTGTAACCTTTCTTTGCATGATGTGCTTACTTGAGCAGTGGAGTTGCCTGAAACAGGAGCTTCCTCCAGGTTTTCCAAAAAGATGAACAGCTTGAGTTCTCAGCTTTGTCTGTGCTAGCATAACAGGAAGCATCTTGAAGGACCTGCCCCTCTTTTCTTACACTCATCTTGTTGGTGAGGAGGATGTTCAGTTGCAAATGAGCCCTGTCCACCTAGAGATTTTCCTCCTTCAGATTCATTCCTAGAAGATAAAGGAGACCTTTTCCCTTTAGCATGGGCATAGAGCAGCTGACAGCTTTCATGCTGGGCTGTGCACAGAGGTGCTGTGTGCTAGTGAGAGCACAGGGTACACTGGTCACAGGCAGGCAGAGCTGCTGAGGGTGGATCTGCCCTCCCCTCCACATGAGGAAGTCTCCATCAGCTCAGTGCACGTGGCTCCTACATCAAGTCGAGAGTCACAAGCCTGTCCTCTACAGAAAACTGAAGCCTTTGGCTACCAGCTGGCAGAGATGGTTCAGGTTGCATTTAGGACAAAACACTCAGGAGTGAGGCACCAGAGGTGGCTTCTAAAGAGGGGCTGGTGGTACCACTGAAATCATGTCTCTGTGTAGGAGGTCCCCTGCCCAGAGTGCCAGAGTTTGGGGACTGCTTGGAAAGGGTTTAGAGACTGATTTTGGGGGACACCAGGGATTCAGATTCTGGCCTGGAAGGTGGCATCTGTTTATTTAAGGAGTATGTTTTGCTGTGACATCAATTCTCTGAGTAAGTGGAGAAGAGACTCCTGAACACATGGAGCTTGGCCATGTGGCACTGGCAGCAAGAAGTGTGGATAGGAAAGTAATGTAACACCTCCCCTCACACAGCCCTCCACAGCCTCACATGTGATCCCTGCACCCCCGAGCACATTCCCATGCCTCTGCCAAGCTTTGCCCTGCTGAGTGAGTGGCTGCAGGGATGGTGTCCCACCCCACAGCCATCCCAGGCTGCAGCTGGGGCTGTCGGTACATCTTGGCCCCCGTGCCTCCCAGGATGGATCCATGGCATGAACTCCTTGTGTGCCGCTGCTGTGCTGGTCCTGCCTGTGCAGTCCTTGCTGCCTCCTTGCATGCCTCCCCTCCAGTGAGGGGATCCCACTCCTCATGCTCTGCGATGGCATTCCCTGCTCTTCCTCACAAACTCTGCTGTGCTTTAATGCTGGCTTGCTCCTGCCATGCACCTTCCTCACCCCCCTGCTCCATTCCTAGGCTCTTTGTTTCCTGTCCATCTGTTGGGTTATTATAATTATATTTTTTTTGTAAATTTCTGTTTGAACATTTTGTCATTGTGAACAAAGAAAACGAAACCTTTTAAAACATATCCATTTTATTAAATGATTATTGTTATTATTATTAATGTTTACTACCTGAATTGATCAGTGAAATAAATACATTCAAAAAACCAACCTCTTTCTGTTTAATTTTCAGCCTCCTTGGGCAGCATTGGTGATACATTATGGGCAGGAGAGAGCAAAACTGACCCTGTTTCTCCTTTTATCTAATTCTATGAGAGCAGGTTCCAGGCAGGGCTTCCTGCTTGGAATTTCTGGCCTGTTTACTCCAGAAGCTAGCAAGATGATCTTGAAGGTTTTTCTGTGTTCAAGCTTCCCCTAGGAGTGGTGTCTAAATCAGCAATGGTCAGCTGGGCGAGATCCAGTCCCAGGAAATCCAGGTCGTAAGTAGCCAGAGCAGCACTGCCAAGTCTGTGCTGCATGCAGAGCCACCATGGGTCTGGCTCTGGATCAGCTCCATGCCACACCTGGCCTGAACACCTACCTGTGAATAAACATAGCACCAAATGCATAAGACAAGGTAAGTCTTCTGAACAAACTTACACTGTGGTAGTCGAGCTGCTTCCAAGTGGATAGCAGGCCTTGCAGGAAAAACTGGGTTAGTTAGCCTAAGATCTCTTTCCCACTCTGCCTGGCCATCACAGTGAAACAACTGGAGTGATCTGCTCCAATTTTGTAGAAATTTAAAGTTTAATTGTTTTCTTTAGGGCATCAAAAATTTCCCATGGTTAGGGCCACATTCTGCCATTGTTGGCACCCTCAATTCTCTTAACATGAGCACATTCAGGGCATTCTTCCCTTCTGTACTCTCGGATGTCCACAGTACGAGGTAACAGAGAGTTGGGTTCAATAGGGCAACAGTTTCACAACTTAATTCTTGTGGCTTTGGGCTCAGGAGTGTAGTGTATGCCTAGTCAGGCTGAGGGCAGAGAAATGTCTGTGAAGATGTGATGGCCGTGAGAAGACATGATTCTACTGGAATGTAGTTTTGACCCTTGGACTTACCTGTTCAAGTATATGTATAATGCAGCTTCTGAATAAAGCATGTCTTTCCCAGTAACACACACTGCACTTGTCAAGAGCTGCAGGCTTGCTTGGCTGCCCAAAGAGCAGTTCCTCAGAGCACTGTCTTTCCCAGTCGTTTGGCCTTCCTGTGAATCCCATTAGTTTATTTTAATGTAGACAGTGAAATGCCAAGAGTTACATTTTTACCCCTATAACAACCATGAGAGGATGCAAGTGTCTGAAGAATCTTTCTCTGGAAAGATGGATGGACTGGAAGTCCATTTCCATCAGCAGATCTTACACTAATAAGTAGGAGCAGGTTTGTGTCAGTGCTTCAAGGGAAACCCGAGGGTCAGCACCCAGAAGGTGCTAGGTGTCACCACTCTGCCAAATTTTCCCAATGAGATGGGAAACCAAAGGCTGCAGTGCTCAAGGATTATGATACAAACCAGTAACATCACCTTCAGTCTTAAGTGCATTTTGAGTACTACAGCGCTGAGCCTGTGGGCCCAGAATCACAGTTATCAGTACTGGCAGCATCTCTCCCAGTAAACATGTTCTTGTGAGCAGTGTCAGCTCCCATTTCTTGGAAGGCTTGCTCAATGAAGCCTCAGCTTCCGGTGACATGCAGCAGACTCACAGGAAGGCCTCATGTGGGAGGTGTCCCTGGGATGAGCCTGACCCTTATCTTGCCAGCCAGCTGCAAGGATATTATCCGGGAACACAGCTATGCACACACTCTTGCACTGGCTGGACTGCCTTGAGACCTTCCTCTTGAGTTGTAAAGCCAGCAAGAAAGCAAGGATTGAACTACTCTGGTAAGTCAACAATGGTACCTTCTGCTCTGTTTTGTTGTTTTTTTTTCTTAATTTACTGATAGCACAGAAAATTGCTGCCTTGTTGCAGGTAGGTGTAGTTATTCTGGAGAAGTTACAGTTCGTGTTCAGCAGTGGCATGAGACTGTAACATAAAGACAGCTTGTTGACCCATGTCTCCCAGCACAGTCACAGCCCCAGAACATGATTATTCACCTGCTGGAGCAGTGTCTAGCATGAAAAACTCCACTGACCTCCACCCTCAGTGCTCAGCACTCTCTCAGCAGCCACTTTTTTTCAAGACTGGAAATGCTGTTTTTTACTCATGGTAACAGTAAATTTATTTCTGAATCTCCTCTTGCAGTTTTCATGTACAAAGTTTTGCTTACAGATGTAATCCAGAGCTATGACAAGGCATGAGCAATTTCATGTTTTAGTTTTTGATTCCTTGACAGAAATTTTCATGGCTACCCTGGTATGCACCTCCAACGATGCTGAAAACACAAGCAGCTTTGTATACTTCTGAGGATTAAAAATGTCTTTGATGGCTGCAACTAAGCCTTCCAGTAGCCATGTATTCATATCCCTCCTCAAATCCAGGGTTGGAAGCTCATGAAAATTCCTTCTCCTATAATGAGAGACCAAGAATTTGCTTTCTTTTAACTCTGTTCTTTTCAGAGCTTTCGTGTCTCCTGTGAAGGACACCAAATTCACCCAACTTTAGAAACATCCTCAGAACAAAGCAACAAAAGACCTGGGCTGTAGTGTCAGTCCTAGAGTGCGTGGTGCCTACTTGTCTGCTCTCCAGCTCAGTCTCACCAGGGAAGTGTTTGCAGGTGAAAATGAACAGTGGAATTCTCTTGTCCCTCCTTGGCTTCCTCCCACTCGTAACACCCACATGTCCTGTGCCGTGCAAGTGCACCACCACCATCACTGACTGCTCCTCGAAAGACCTGACTGTAGAGAACCTGCCCCTTGCGTTCCGTCCTTCAACTGAAATGATCCACCTCAGTCACAACAGGCTCACGTCTATTCCCAATGGGCTCTTTGACAACCTGGTGAGCCTCCAGGTAGTCTACCTGCAGGGCAACCCTTGGGAATGCTCCTGTGACATCCTCTACTTGCGCTCCTGGCTGCAGTGGCAGCAGAACCGGAGCCTGTACCGGGATGTGAGATGCAGCTCCCCGGCGCACCTGCAGGGCCGGATCATCGCCTACCTGACAGAAGATGAGATCGTCTCCACATGCCAGCACTGGTACTGCAGCCTGGCTCTCCTCTCTCAGCTCTCTCTCTTCATCCTCCTTTTCCTCCAGGCTATCTTGGTTATCTTCATCATTGTCTACCTGCAGAAATTTCGGAGAATGACCGCTGAAGCCCAGAGTACCACCCGAGAACTACAGCAGCAGGTAGACCCTTGGGTATCTTCTTCAATAAACCCGTATGACAACGATTAACATCACAAGACAGGAGACCCTCCTCCCTTTGGGGGACACTGTCCCAAGGTCCTGTAGTTTGTGATATCCAGAGGGGACAATTCAGTACAGCATCTGATCCTGACTGCAGTATGAAGCAGGACTTGAACTGATCAGACACTTGCTGTGTTCCTAAAGAATCAATCTTGTGGTTTTTTCAATGCTTTAAATTCTTCAGCATTATCTTGAGTGCTTTGCTGAGCTGGAAATGGTTCTAGTTTGGTAGACTAAGGAAATCATAAACTACAGTGACCAGAACTGACTTAAACAGCTCATAAGCTCATAGGGGCTCCAGTGCTCCATCCCTCCTCTCCTGCAGTATTCCAGTCATACTTCCCAGGATGCTTCTGGTTGTGCTGGGTCAGGTGTGGACAGATCAAACGGTTCTCAAGTGCTGAGCTAGGACAATGGAGAAGTACAGTTTCCTTCTGCTACCACAGACTGCATTAAGACCCTTACACAAATTTAGTCTTCTCCTGCCTTGATTTAGTCTTCTCCTGCCTTGGTTTCCCACCAGTAAAAGGGAAAGAAAATACCTTCTTGCTTGATGCATCTTTTTCTATGTTCTTCTGAGGGAGGGAGGAAGGGAGTGCTTAGATGCCCATTCATTTTACCTTATCTACATTACTTTTAATCTACTTGCAGTTTTAGTACTGACTTCAAGTGAGTGAGACTGGGGCCATGCATGTTCATGAGAAATTCATCCTGAAGCCAAGAATTGTTTGACTGTGCCTGTATGACACCTGAAACATTAGATCTGGTCTTTAGAGACTCAGACTCCAAACCCCACTGATGTGCCTACTGCTGTTTATGGTGTCCCCTAATTATTTCTGAAATTAAGCAAAATTGAAATAAAATAGTGATGCTTGATGATGTAAATGGCTTATTTTTCTATTCTTCATTGGGTACCTTGCATACTGTTGTACTCCCTGGATTTCCTCGCACTCAGACTGCGTGCCAAGCAAAACAAATCCCGAGGGCAGGTGGAGAAGTTCCCGGAGTGTGCACTGTAGGGCTAAACTTGGGCAGCTGCTGGCTTCCACCATGGCCCAGGAGAAACGGGGAGGAGTTTCTTCTAGTGCCACCGAGTGGCTGCTTATTGTTTTGTGATGCCCCTGGAAAGGAGAGGGCATTTGGTGGGGCCAGCAGGGCTGTGGGGTGACCGGCAGGTGAACGACCTGTGCCCTCAGCCCCCAAACCCAAGTCACAGGGGCTCCATTCCCCACTCAGGTCCCACACGAATGGAGCTCGGCTGCAAGAAGAGCCCTTTGCCCGGGGGCTGCGGGCGGTGATGGGGCAGCTGGGGCAGGGGGTGGGACAGGCTGGGCCGGTGACCGAACAGGTGGGGACAGCGATGGGACCCGGGGCACGTGCGGGCAGTGACAGGACACGAGGCATGCGGGCAGTGACAGAACACGGGGCATGCGGGCAGTGACAGGACACGGGGCACGCGG
>VZTX01002208.1:63898-136299 GCA_013400915.1 Pardalotus punctatus | reverse complement strand
AGTGACGGGACACGAGGCATGCGGACAGTGACAGGACACGGGGCACTCACGCAGCTCCACCAGGCGGCGCTGCCCCGCGGCCGCCGAGCGCCCCCTAGCGGCCCGATGGCGCTGCCCCGCGGCCGCCGAGCGCCCCCTAGCGGCCCGATGGCGCTGCCCGAGGCCGCTGAGGGAGCCCGTGAGGGGAAGGAGCCGAAGGAGCCGAAGGAGCCGAAGGAGCCGCTCCGGGGCCGCCTGAGGGCAAAAAGGGAGTCCTAGAGCTTCTCTGCCTTAGGCCGCTTCACCGGGGCTCAGCTCCTACCAGGCGGCCGCGCTAGCCCCAAATGCACCAGGTGTTGCGGAGAAAAGCCCCAGCTCCTCGGGGGCGGCGCTGAGGCGGGAAAGTGGAGGCCTGTGGGTCCCCTCACGGGCAGCGCGCGGGTGTGGGGTCGATGGCTGAGCAGGACGTTCGCATTGCTGCGTGTGCCGGGGCCAGCCTGACCGAGGTGAGTGTCATCGGGCTCTGCCTCGGGGCAGAGTCGTTTTTCCTTGTGCCATTTCCTTGTGCTGTCCCGTGTCCCTCCAGAACTAACCCCTGTGGGATTGGCCTGACTGGATGTGGCAGTGAGGCACCCAAGGTCATGGGGTCCAACTCGGATTTGTTTTTTCTTCTGGGTTGCTGGACTTTACGCAGTGCATCTCTTGCACCGGTATCCCCTGCAATACCACCATGACCGTGACCTCCAAGGAGGGACACAAGTCCACTGAGGAGCCTCCTCTGTGGAGGGGTCCAAATTGGTGCTCCATGAAGCCCCCAATGCTCTCAAATCTGACTTTTAAGTTCTGTTGTGCGTTTTAAAATTATCTTTACCCCTGAGGAACTAACTTTCCACAGGAATAGTAAGCCCGTTTTCTGGCTTGTTCCTCCCCACTGTCCTTTCTCCAGAATCAAGATGCTGCTGTGGAAGTAGCCACTGTCATCCCTTCACTCCTTCCTTCTCGTTCCTGTTGGTCAATTATACTGTTATTTTAGTATTTTATGCCTGTTGTTGAAGTTCCTTTACTGATACATCAAGAGGTGCAAAAGATCCTTTGCTTGCCCAAGACTTTGCAAAGTGTGCTGGTGTGACAGAATGAATCCCTGGGTTTGCCTGCAGATTTTTATCTGAATTTGCCTGGGTTAGAGGATGTTGCTGGTGCACGTGGGCAGTACTGACAGTGCCACAGGGACAGGTTCAGTTGCTGGGAGAGGCTGGATTGGGAGCAGGCACGGTCCCAGCCCTGTGACTGCTTAGTCTGTTAACACTGCCATGGGGTGCTGGAAAACCTTCAGGGCTCAGTCTGCCCAGAGAGACAGAACAACTGCTTTGATTTTGCTTCCCTGGGCAAGCAGGAGGGCTTTTGACTCTGCATCATTAAGTCTTGGCACATGAAAGGTAAAAAGCTGTTTTGCTTTTCATTATTTGCACCTGTGAAGACTGTGACCAGCTATGGCACTGTGATAATGAATTGCACTGAGTGCAGAGTGATTTGTGTGCCATGGCAGCATGTCTAATCCATAAATCTAGAGCCTGCATATCTTGCCTTCTCCTGGCTCAGCAATCTGCATGTCACAGATGCTTTCTTGCTCCACTAGCCAGTGGAGGATCTGCTGGGATGTTGTTGAAGGGAGAACTGGCTTTCTTTCTGAAGGGAGACACTGTCCAAGAATGCACAGATGCTTTGAAGGGGAAGTAGTGGTGAAATATGGCAAAGATAAACGCAAGCTATTAAGATGCTTTGCAAATAATTTTCTAGTATCAAGGCCATTCCAAACCCATGGCATGCAGGGTCGGGCTGCCAGGCCTGCTGGACAGGCTGCTCCATCGCCAAAGGTTCAGATGATTGCAAGCAGCTCCTTTCTCTGAAAGTTACCAGATCAAAGTAGCCTGGGAGACCAGACCAAGGTGTTTGCAGCCTCCATGATGCCGAGTACCAGACTTGAGGTGTCTAAAAAGCAGGTCAGCTCTTTCTAAGTGAAGGACCAAATGGTTGATAGATGACATTGAGGAAGGCATGCTGCTTTTTTCTTCTTCCAAATGCCTTGTTTCTCAGTTATCTTCATAGTGACTTCTGCATGTTTTGCAGAAGAACGGGCCCCTGTTCTTTTACTTACACTTTCATAGGTTCTGCACCTTCAGGTGTGTGATGAAAATATCACATCTGTACACAAAGGCAACAATTTGTTATCACCTGCTGCAGGGTTTGGTCACTGGGACAGGCCAATTCTGTGCAGCACTTGGAGATTAGGTAGGGCTTGGAGATAGTATGGAGGAAAGTGCTGGAGAAGCATGGCACATCCCTCTCTCATGTAGTCACAGCTGTGTGCTGTGCGTGTGCCCAAGTGAGAACTTTCAGTGGCTGTCTTGGTAGCAGCCTGATCTGGGATTTGTTGCATTGTTTACAAATTGTTAGAGACATTATTCATGGTCATGAATATGAGTCTACCTGGCCTTCTTCAAACCCCTCATGTCCCTTCAGGATTGAAGCATGAAGGGCATCCCAGAGAGAGTGCCAAGAAAAGCAGTGCTGATTCCACATCATGGGACATCTTATCTGTCCTAGGGTACATGGGAAAACAAATATTTCAGAAATGTTTAGAAGTGGCTTTTACTTTTTTGTGTGTATATTTGTGCATGAAAACAGAGACTCCCTCAGGTTCATAGGCCTGATTTTGGAGGGCTTTAATGGAGAATACAGTTTAATTTAACAAGTGTCTGCAAAAGATTAGTTACCTTGGAGAAGTGCTTGAAAGCAGCAGGTTGCAGTGTTAAGTTTTATTCTGAAGATAGTATGTTATGAAGATATGTATGCCTAGGTAAAGTTACATGCTCCCTGGAAGGATAGGGACAGAGCACTACTGGAGGACATAAAAGATTTAAGTGGGTTTAGCAACAAAAACCCCTCAAATTATCCTCTTAAGTCTACAAATATTTTTTTTTGTTTGTTTCTTTATATATCTCATGATCTGCTTCTGCTCTGAAATGTTTGTGACTATTGAGAACAGAATATGGTGGGAGGCATTTCTTTGTATTGCCACAGAGGAAGATTAACCTGAGAGTTACCAAACTAAAATGCTGGGAGTGCCCTCTGTGGATACCAAATGATTCAGGCTGTGTAGTTGATCTGCTGTCTCATCTGTCACAGCTGATGATCACTTCTAACCTGCCCTGTCACAGCTGTTTGGTGCCACGTCAGTGCCATTCCTTTTGCATGGGAGCCGCTGTGCTCACTGAAGAAAAGCCTGTCTCCAGAGCCTCTGTAGTAATGACATGTCACTGGGGCTTGCTCAGGAGAGGGCAGCAAATCGCTTTTTAATCACCTGTTTGCTCTGGCTGGGAAAATACACTTGAGATTTGGGCCTGGGAGAGGATGAAGGCAAATGTGATGCGTGTCTGCCCAGAGGCTGACAGTGATGCTCCAGACTTAGTTGCCCAAGCAGCAGACATTGTGTCTTGAACCAGTAAATGCTAGTGAAAAAGCTCCTTTTCTTGTTGCTTCAAAGCATCAGACTGAAACAGCGAGGGGGAGGAAAGTGGGCATTGTGTTGCTGTGGCTGTGATGGAAATAGGGTTGGTTCTCTGTGGGTATTTAGTCTGATGAGCTTTGGAGGGTGGAAATCCATCCTTTGGCAGGTGGTAGGAAAAGCCCTTGACCATCATCAGCGAGTGATGAGAGCAGTGGCTTTCCACTGACCTGCCTGTTGGAGATGGGAAGGTGTCTGGAGGATGGGTGTGAGGTAAGTGCTCTGAGAATCCCCCAGGGTTATGTAGGACAGAGGACTCAAAGTTATTTGGGTTGGCTCTGTGCATCTGTGGGATAGAAAATGCAAAGTCTGAACAGGCAGCTGTGTAAGCACCCAGGCAATTTAAATGCCTCTGCACTGGGAGGAGCTGTGGGGAGCTGAAATCTGGATTGAAGGACTGTGAAACACTGATACCTCCTGTTAGGACTCCTAGCCCTTGACTCGGTTGTCTCTCACAGGCTATGATAAGGGCTGTGCCTGTGTTTGGGGAGCTTTTTTCACCAGGAGCTTTTACCTCCGGCATTCTCAGTCTCACCAAGAGATGATGTGGGTGCCCACACTTGCTCTGTATCTCCATTACCTGATCTTTCAACACAGTGTTAGCAAGCTGGTTTTTTTCCCAGGATGAGACTTTAATTCCCTCCCATTGATCATGGCCAAAGAAGAGAGCTCAAATGGAGATTTTATTCCAGAAACAATGGCCCCCTTATGTGCTGTGTCGTGATCTCTGTGAATGAACCTGCTGGTGAAATGAAGTCTTTACCCCAGGCTGTTTTGTATCTCTCAGAGGTGAATCTTCATATTAGGTCAGCTGCCTGGATTCCTACAGGGTGAGAGAAGGGAAATAAAACATGAAATCTTTGTTCTGTGGGGACATGAGACAAAATGACTGTCAGTCAGACAGTCAGGACTTGGGCTTTATGTTTAGTTTCCATAAATCCCCATGTGCTGCAGGGAATTTGTCCACATTAAAACCTATGAAGTGCAGGGCAGTTTCGCTGTGCAGCTGTCGAGTTTTTCTGCCTAAAAACGCTTCTCTCCAGGTCCAGGCCAAAGCCTCCTCCCTAGGCTCACTGCTCACTTCAAACCAAACTGATGCTGTCTTTCTTGCCTCATCCTCAGCTCTGCTGTGAGCTGCTGCCTGTTCTGTTGGTACCTGCTCTTCCACACTCTTCCCACTGCTGTCAGCATTTCCCAAGTTGTATGTAAAATACAGCTTGCTGCCTTCCCATGTTTGGTTCTCTGATGGCCGAGCTGCACCAAAACCACCAAATTTATTAATTTGATCATCCAGTCCAGGTGGCTTTGAAAGCAAGACCTTGGTGTTCTTGATTACTTCCTCTGCTGTTGTCCTGTCTTGCCACTGTCCATCAAGAACAGCATTTTAATGATCCCTTTGCCTCTCTTCCTTTTTTTCTGAGACTTCAAAGAGCACAAGAAGCAGCATTGTCATTTCTGTGCTGCCTACCCCGAAATGAAGGGAAACTCCCTCCAAATGCTGCATGTGAATTTCAGTATGTAAATTCCCGTGCAGTTTCCTAGGCTGTATTGGTTTCTGTGTTGAGAGAAATAAAGAGACATGCTCACATCAGATAAAGATGGAGAGAGAGGGAATTGTATTGTCTGTAATTTGAAAATATATAATGAGATGCATTTTCCTGTGTGTATATCTGAAAGGAAGTTCCCCAGTAAGTGCAGAACTCTGTGGTGGTGTTCATGCTCTGGGAGAAGTCAGCTGTGGGTAAGTTTCTCTGTGTTGCAGTAATCCAGTGCCCTACTTTGTGTTTTGGATGTGCAGGGAAAAAATAATTTGGAGATGCAACTGCTGAAAATATGTGAAACCTGAAGGCAGTGGAGTGAAATCCTGTCCCTGCTCTGTTGTGCCATTGACTTCAGTAAAGCCAAGGTTTACTGAAGGAGCCTTTGGAGTGTGTGCTGGGCCATGTACACAAACTGCCAAGAGGAATCTCTTTGAGAAGATCCAATGCAGGGAGGCCCAGATGTGGGGCAAGAGCACTGGATTATGCATGTAGCATTAGTTATGTACAGTAAGGCAAGTATTTCTAAAACCACAGAGAGCATCTGAGTCCTGTCAAAATGAAAGAAAATTGGGATGAAGGTTGGGCACTGTATTCCCTAAACTTGTTCCAGTGATTAATTAGCTGTGAAAAAATTAGCATGTAATTTCAATCCCTGTTTGTCTGTGAGTTTCCAGCATTCCTAACTTGCCTTGCCTTTATCTGTAGATGTCTGCAGAGCCCCATGTACTAGGCACTCTATGTTCCCAGCAATGGGAAATTGTGAAATCCATGTGGGATGGGAAATTATCTCGGATGTTTCCCATCTTAGAGGAAAAAAAATCTATCTTGGAAGCAATTCAGCTGAAACCCAGAGCATACAACTAGTGCATTCATCTTCATGCTCACCCACCTGCCTACTAGCAACACACTTGGCTTTCTAAATGAAAAATAACTCTAATCCAAAAATTGGAGCTTCAGTATTTGTTAACTGGAAACAGACATCTAAACAACTCCATTGATTAATATGTTTTTTAATCTGTGTCTTTAAAATATATGCATATACCAGCTGTTCCTTGGTTGTGCCACACTGGGGTTTCATATTAAAAAAACAGTTCACGGAATGGTTTCCACCAGCTTTGTATCAGGAGGCTCTGTCTGCTGAAGTGTCGTTCATTGCGTGTGGTGAGCAAGTGAACAGAAAGAGGAGGCTGGGGTAAATGATCTTTGTTACTGCAGCTATCAGTGACCTCATGGCCTAGTGGGCTGCTGCTGGGGGCAGGTGGCTTATGCCATGGGGCACTGTCTTCTCTAGAGCAGGTCTCCAGAATCCCTGGGCCATGAGTGAATTCCCATGATCCTCGTATGGAATGAAATGGGCCTCTCTCCACCCACCTGGCAGTTTCCTCTTGGCTTCCCTGAGCAAGGATGATCTGACCTGAGCTCTACAAAGATGAAGTCCCTTGGCAGGTTTGGAAGCATTCCCTACTGGCTGTTCATTTGCCACTGTGAGCTGCCTGGGAAAGGTTTCCTTGCTCAGCTAAGGAAGAACCTCACTGCAGAGTTGAACATCAGTGCTACTGATGCTCAAAGCAAGCTGACAGCAAACAACCCCCAGGATGAAGTCTGTGCTCACAGCCAGGAAAAGACCAGGAGTGAGCAGAAAAAAGGACTAGACCTAATGGGCAGTTTCCTGGCTACAAGAGCTTGATCTGGGCTAATTACTGAGTATTTACAAATGCTGAATCAGTTGTTGCCTACTGAGCTGGCCTAGTTGTCTCCTCAGCAATTCCTACAGATGGAGAATGAGTGGCAAAAATAACAGAGGAGAGGAGATCTGGTTACAGGCTCAGAGAGGAATGCCAGGATTCCCTTGCCTGTCTTGATGCTCGCTTTCTCTCCTCCTGCCCTGCCCTTCTACCTTTCTGGTTAATCCAGCCCTAGTTCAGAGCACAAGAAAAGAAGGTTCTTCTATTGGAGTCACTATACCCAAAGCAGTGTATGCCAAGTTGAACATAAAATATATTTGAGCTGCTGCACTTGCAATGGAGAGGAAAGCCGTAGAACTTGTGGGCTGCCACGAGTACTTCGTAGCAAAGCAGTTTTGCAGGACCTTTGTGAACAGAAGAAAAAAGCTGAAGTCTGTTTTATTGAGTAAGGTTATCAAGAAACTTAATCTAGAAAGTTAATCTCCAAAGTATGCTAAATTTGAACATCTGCAAGTGCTTTGAAATTTGTGAGTGAAAAATGCTGGGCAGAAGGAGAGGATATGTTTAGTTCAAAGCAGGGGCAACAGTATACCTCCTGCCTACAGCTTGGCTATGCAGAACCTTCTGAAAAACTATTTCTTTGCTTTTGAAATACATTTGACTGTACTAAGTAGCATGGTGTTCTCAAAACGTTTTCTTTGGCTTGTCCCATACCTCCTGGCCAGTGTTCCTTCTCTTTTTCTTCCCTATTCTTTGCAAACAATTCCGTTTGAACCTTACTTTCCTTTGTTTAGGTCTAGTATTTCCCTCAAATATTTAAGGCTGTGATACTCATCTTGAGTAGCAAGCCAAGGAATCACAGAAATTCTGTGTTAATTTCTCACCATCCTTTTGCTACACAGCGGCTTCCCTGGGCAGATATTTAAGCTCCCCACTTGCTCCTTATTCCATCCTAACACAGCATAAAGGATTTGATCTCTTATCTTTTGGATAGTGGGACACTTTAAAATAGCTCCAGGCACTGTTCATTCTTTTCCCTACCTTGTGATGAGCCTGCTGTTTTAGGAAGTGTGAGGAACATAATTAGTAAAATAGTAACAGCTGTCTCATAGATTCTTCTCATGAATGGATCTTGGAGGGCTTTGCCAAGTTTGATACCCGTTGTTACACCTACTGCAGAGATAGAAAAACTGAAGCAAGGAAAGAGAGCCTGCTGTCCCAGAGCTCATCAGCAGCAAAGCAGGGACGGAACACTTGCACATCTCACACCACCTTCTTGGGAAGTGAGAGGGAAGGATGCACAGCCCAAGGTGTATCTTTTGCACATAGCTGTTCCTTGCTTCCTTCTCAATAACTAGCACACTGGAGAGCAGGGACCATGTTCTCCTGTTCTTCAGGGTTAAGTTAATTGTCATGTTCTCTCCAGGTTTCAGTAAGTCAGAGGATGGAAGAGTTGGTGTTACAGGTTGGAACCATGGTCTTGGGAGCAGTGTCTGTCTCCAGACCCTGGGCTTACATAGACAGCTGCTGCCACCTCACAGAAGTCTTGTAAAATGCTGTCATGAGTCTTCTCAAAATACTCAGATCCTAGGTGCTAGAGGAATAACAGGGTACAAGGGCATTTTTTGATGTGTGGTGTAGTTGGGAGCTGCTATGCTGAGAAGAGATCTCTCTGACTTTGCTCTTGTTGACCATGAAATGTATCCTGCAGTCTGGCAATGTGCAAAACTAGCAATGGGAACAGAGGTCTCCTGTCTTGGACACACTTCACTCAAGTGTGCACAGAGATACGGGACAGTGTCCTTTTTCAGTGTGCAAGGGAAGCCAAATCCTGCTTTCATCAGGTCTGCATGGTCTCAGAGTAACTTCATTTCTTTGTTATGCTGCAGTGATGCACTTGGCTTCCCTACTTGTGAACCCCAACACCCACTGAGGAATGTGTCTCTAAAGCCCTGTGAAGCCCTCAGCCATTTTTTCTGGCGGCTGAGGTACAAAGACACTTGTCATGCCCAAAGAAGGGAGGGCAGAGTGCACGCCTGCCTCATATGATAATGCATCTCCACCTACGCCTGGCGTGGCTGTGTTTTTCTAGCTCTTTTGTGGTTTTGTTGTTGTCCCCTGGCACCCACAAGACCCTGCTGGCTGTAGCAATTGGCTAAATCTTTCTGGTGTTCCTCCCACAGGACCCAGGCACAAGCCCAGCCAAGCTTTTTATGCATGTCTGCAGATGAACCTTTGCCCCTATGGTTTGCCTGGCCCTCTCTTCACCCGTGGCCAGGCACTCCAGTGCATGAAGTGGACATTTTCCAGCCCTGAGCTGCCAGAGTTAATTAACCCTCTGCTAAGGCCCGGCCAGTCTTTCTGAGAAACTAGATCCATTGGGCTGTGCATTCCACAAGCCTCTCTTTGCCTGGCGTCTTGTGTATCTGTACAGGAAAAATCTGTTTCTTCCTCTATATACTTGTATTTTGGGATTGGAGAGGCCAGAAGCCCGAGGAAGAAAGAAGGGATCAAATTCCCTAAGTTTCCTTGCTGTCATCAGCTGCCAGGAACTCACCATGGGAGAAAACCAACGCAAAGCTGCTAGAGATGCCTTGGTTTTTCCTGGGCAGAGAATGCATGCGTACAGTTTGCTCCATCTCCTCTTCCTTGTGGCAAAGGTGTTTTTGTATAAGGCAGCTGCTATTGTTTCCCATTAACTGCTTGGCATGACTGGTCATAATGTTGCTGTCCAGCTTAGTCCTTGCCCTCCCTTTTCCAGGAGGCTTGTCCCACTTTCAGAGGAAAGCACAAGGTTTTCCTCTGGAATTTGCTAAATTTATGTGGTTCTACTGGCCAAGTCCCTACAGAATACTGTTTTTAATGCCATCACCCTTTGGGGTCATGGGGCCCAGCTCCCTTCTGCGCCTTGAAGTTTCAGAGGTCCGTGAGGTACTGCCCTCCAACAGCCTGAGGAGACAGAAGTCAAGGATGAACGGACTCTCACTGAGACATGTAGAGCTTCAGTGGCTGAGTTCTTGGGGCAAACTGTAGAGTTGAGTGTTGAATTCTTCCCTGGCTGATCTCTATCTGAAAACAAACTACCCCTTTTGCAGTGTGCCCAGTGCATCTTTGTGTTTTCAGGCTGTACCACCTCTGTCACTGTGCTTCGTCTCATGATGAGTTAGTGCTGGTGCTGGATGGAACAAACAGGGGGTTGTTCAGTCTCCCAACACACACATGCCTGACTCCCGTCCATATCATGCTGTTAAGGTCGTTTATCCCCTCCCCAAAAGGCCCTGCAGAATGCTGGCCAGACCTGTTCCCGTTAACTGTGCCTGTCTTTCCTTGTAAGAAAAAGGAGTGTAATTGTGCGGTCTTCCAAAAATAATAATTAAAAAGTATAAGCTTGCATGAAAGCGCGTTATGCTCCGGAGAAAGAAAGATAGGGACCTTTTTGACTGGTGCTGGGAGCAGGATACAGAGAGTTGTTTGCTTAATGTGAAAAAAGCCAGAATTTACCTGTATGGTCCACTCCTGTTTGGATAGAGGCTGCAAATCCCCTCTCTCTCATCTAGTTCTGTGAGTTGCAGTAAATCAGGACAAGCTGAGAGGTTTTTTTTGTTGGGTGGTTGGTTGGTTGGTTGTTTTTTTTTTTTGAAAGGGCCTTGATTGTCCAGCTATTTTTCTCCCTTGGTGCTGCTTCACGCCACTTCTGACTTTGATTAATAGGTCTCTGAATAAAATGTTAATCTAACTAGGGGTCCTTGGCCCAGCCCCCCGGCTCTCCATGCCGTGCTCCAGAAATATCAGAGAAAACACACAGAGGTTTTGTCTCCCTGCAGAGCACTTGTAGCTTTTGATTAATGGGTGGAAGGGCCCAGCTCCAGGTTTGTGGCATCTCTCCCGACTGCAGAAAAATAAGCAAAAAGTCACCAAACATGACACAGAGAAGGCAAGTCCCAGGAGCTGCAATGAGGAGAAAGAAAGAAAGAAGAGAGAACAACTTATAATTTCAGATGTACCCTGCTCTAAGCCTTTGTACATGTGACTCTGAGTTCAGACTCTCATCTCCATTTAAATCTTTTTTTACAATGAGCTCAGACCACATTGCTGAATTCAACAGTTTCCAGGCTCTGGGATGTCTTAACTTCTAATATCTGCATCATGAACTGTTCTGCATGTTGCCCTGGGCTGACACTTCACATGCATGTGTTAAGAGTGGCTAAAATGGCTTAATAAAAAAATGAGACCTTACACTTCAAACAAGACACGTGTTTCCCCTCTTCCCCTTCGAACTCTTGCCCATTCTCTGAACCAGACTTCTTTTGGAGCTTCTGAAATGATCAGAAACATGTGTTTCATTCCTGTCTTCTGGCCAGTACTGAACTCAGAAAGACTCTTCTTGTATCACTTTCATGTGGAAGCCAGATCTGCTGGAAATTTGCTTGTTCCCTCAAGGTGGATCATTTGGTGGAACTACATATATACCAAGCTACTTTTGCAAGGGATTGTCTACATGGGGCAATTAGGCTTGAGTGGCTCAGGAAGTGAAACTGAGCTACTTCATTAGTCTGGAATAAGAGTAATCACTGAAGGAGCTCATAAAAAAAAACTATTCCTCAGGCAAGCTCTAAGTAATGGTGTGGGATGTGCATAAGGTGTGAAGGCGCTGTGTATAGCCCCTTACAGCTCCCTTCCCTTGCAACACCTCTATGGAGGCCTCAGTGCTCTCCAATGTTCCTCTATTTTATGATGGGGTAACTGGAGGAAACTTGTATCCCTTAGTTGCCAGCATAGAGCTGGAAGATGAGCTGTAGGCAGGTGGGGATTCTTGTATGAGTACTCAGAGACTATAGGGAAAGGTTCACACTATTCAAAAAAGAAGGAAAAAAACTCCCTGAATATTTTGAGCCTAGATTTTTTGGTCAGAAAGTGTGAAGAGCCTTAATTTGTGCTTTTACAATACTCCCTTGTGCCAAGGAAAACTGCTGCATCCTCACCTACTGGAGAAATCCTTCAGTTAAGAAAATCAAGCTTGATGTAAAGAGATTTGTTTTTTTCACCTGCAAGGAATCTGTGAAGCAGTGTGGCCTTTCCTGGCACTGGTGCGGAGTAGTAACAATCACTGTATGGTCTTTCTTCTCCTCTTGGCATCTCCCTCGAGGCCTCCTCAGTTCTTGACATGCCTGTCATCCAACTCACTCGACAACTGACATGCCTGGAGGATGCGGCTGCCCCTGCTGACAACAGCTTTGTTTCTCAAGTGATGGATGGCTTTGTGGCCCAAGCCCTGCCATTGTCCCCTGCCTGTGGCCTTGCTGCAGTGATTCTTATCTTGGTCCTGGGCATCCACTCCCTGCACGGAAGGTGAGCAGTTGCCAGTGTTGCACCTTCTCCCTAGGTGCCTCTCCGGGACCGGGCGGGGGGAAGGATAACGGGCATATCCTCCAGATTGAGTGAAGCCAAACTGTGCTGTTTACCCGGGCCTGTGTGGCATTTGGCTCTTATCATCAGGGGAAGGCAGATACGAGGGGTTCTGTTCCTTAGCCAAACACTCTGTTGTATAGGCAGTGTGGAAGGGCTCGTGTAATTGCCATTCTCCGCTCTCACACTCCTATCTTGTAAATCACCAATCCATCACAGCCCAGGTCGTTGTATTGTTCTATAATTACCTGGACAAACTACATAAGCATTGTCATAGTTCCCCATTTATAGAGGAGGGACAAAGACTTGAAGGAAGATTTCAGTCCCCTTCAGCTTTTTCCTCTCTTGAACTCTTTTTTTCTGTATCTTCTGATCCATCTCATGGCTCTAAAGATGTCTCACCTGCTTCTCTGAATGAGCACTTCTTTGCAAACTGACAATAACACAGAAAGAGTGGCCACAAAAGAACAGACCTAAGGATTTTAACCCTTCTCATTCCACTGTGGGTGTGTGCACATATGCTCACTCACTCCCTAATGCGAGGAGCAGCTCAGTTCTGAACAGGCTTTGGACCCTCTGCTAATGAAAACAGGCTACAGTTGCTTCATCCATTTCTTAAAGATAACATGCAGAGGATTTAGCTCCAAGCAAACAGTCTCCTTATGAGTTAGACACTCCCTGGGGCTGGATTATGAGCTACAAGGGAGATGGAAGATTTCCAAAGGGTGTGGTAGTGCAAAGATTTGGGGAGTTACTGTTACTTTGCTGTTTTTGACCCAGGAAGGTGGATAATGGATTTCAAGGTTCCATATGGCTTTTAAGGCTATAAAAATGTTTGATGCAGGCTCTGGAGCATGGAGGGAACTGGCAGTGATTTGGAGTAATAAAGCTGGTTTCTTTTCTGTAGACCAGATGAGTGAGGCTGCTGTGCTGCTGAACAGCATGGAGAGTTGGTTGAAAGGCAGAAATTTCCCTAAATTGGCTCATCTTACTGTAAAAGACTGTTCCCAAGAGCCTTTGAAAGGGCCATCCTGCTCTATTGCCCAGTGAGGGTATACAGGGCCTTGGGTGGATCAGGAGAACCAGGCTAAAACTCTGCTCTCCTTACCTCCTCATGCCTATAGGGATTTCACTACTTCAAAGCAGAGTGTTTCTCTCACTTTGGCTTACAGCACCTGGCATGCTGTGGCCCTGTTTTCAGCTGGAAGCTTTGGACACTGGAGCACTACAAATAACAATGGTTTATATACCCTCTGTTCTCTTCCTCTGCAAATTATTAGAAAAGGTCACAGTTCTCATGGCTGCTGCTTTGACAGCAGAATTTAGTCCTTTGTGTTGACAGTGTCACGCAGCCAACTTTACTGACCTCCTGGGCAATCCTTGGAGCAGATTTTGGCTCTGGTGCTGAAGATCTACTTTTCTTCCTTATTTGAGGTGTCAGGTAGGTCTGCTGGATGAAATGTATGGTTTTATGTTCTCGTAGGCCAGGCCTTTTAATAAAACCCAACAACATAGCTTATTTAACCTCCCTCTCTAAAATATTTTCCAGCTCTTGTGAGCTGTAAATTAGAACTGTCCGCCCCATGGAAATTCTGAATAAGCGACCTGAGGCTGACCTCCAAGCCATGGGGCACTTCTTAGTGCTGACTGCATCCCCGTGACCAGGTCACCTCTATTAATGTATGAGCGCATTGGATTCCCTCTTGTGAGGCCAGTGAAGTACAGGGTGTCTAAGCTCTGCTTGGAAGAAGGCTTTGCCACTTCAGTACGTTTGAATGGAAATGGGAAGATCTGTTCATGTTTATTTTACAGCCCCTTTTATTGACTTGATTTATAGCCTGAGGCTGTGAGTTAATTGAGGTCTGGTCCAGGAGAGGGCACCTGGGAAGGGGAGGTGCTGCAGTGCCACCAGAAGGAAAATATGCAGGAAGGTGCTTTCATAAAGAACAGTTTATTGCAAGTTCTGGTTCTTGCTCTGTGACAACAAGCCAAGCTTTTGCCACCAGATCTAGTTGCTCTAGCTCAGGGAACACCCTTAGCTCACTGTGGGTGGCAAGGACCAGGGAGGCAGAGGTTGGCCAAGAGAAGGTGCATTTCTTTGGTGTGCCCTTCATTAAAGCATCCTTCTGCCTGTCTCTTATGGGTGAAACCCAGTCACCTGTATAAGTGCAACTGTCATCACCTTCTCTAATGGGGACCTGAGAGGGTTGGTTGTTCCCACAGCCTGAAAGCAGGTGCCTTTCAGTGCATACCTCCTGGGCCTGCAGAGCAGATGCCAAGGCCAGTGCTCTTCTTTGGCACCTAAAGTGTGGGATGCAGTGAATGATGCACACTTGGATGCAGTGAATGATGCACACTTACATGCACTGAGGCACATGAGGAAGCAGGACTCTTACCCGTGTCAGCTGGCTTGAAGACAGGTCAGGGGAAAGGCTCCTTCACCCAATGACACCCTAACAAAAAAAGCAGATATAATATTTCTGTGGGTGGCCAAGGGCTAAGTCTGTTGTAAGCTGGAGGGTGGCAGATCAGTCTGGAGGGGCTGATTCACCCTTTTCTGTGTGGCGAACAGTAACGTGGCTTTGGGGTTTTGCACAACCCTCTAGTGCGAGTGCTCTGAGCCTCCTCCAGCTGCTCCTGGGCTGTTGGGCAAGTGCTTGTTCTACTGAGCTGGTGGGGCACGAAACCTATGTGCTGTCTCTGCTGAAGCTGTGCTAAGAGAGCAGTGTTTCTGTTCTGTAAAAAACCCTGATAGGCCAGGGCCAAAGTTACAGCAGCTCCTCTTGCTTGGCAGGCTCTGCCACAAGAGGCTGGCACATTTTAGCAAAGAGCTCCTCTTCTCTCCTCAGCCTCCTGGGGGGAAAGCTGTCCTGCCAGTCACAGCAGCAGTCCCCAGGCAGCTCCTGCTTCTTCAACCACCCTGCAGTCAAAGCCCAAGCTCACAGGCAGCCGGGCAGGTGCAACAAGGCAGCCATGGGGTCTCTGCAGAGCTAAGCCTCCCAAAATCTCAGCCTGCTGGTTGGCCCGTGGGAGCTCTTTGTCAGTTCTTCTGTTCCTAATTCATCACCAGCTGACATGAGCAGGAAATAAAAAGACCAATTTACCCTCCATTTCTCCTGTGCAATGAGCCCTTTTCTTTAAGCCATCAGCCCCTTTGTCTTTTGCCATTAGAGTGGCTGCAGTACAGCTTGTTTTCAGCTGGCTCTGGACATGGCTTGAATCTTCAGGGCACTTGTTTAGCCCCACTCAGATAATCCCCTCTTTCACTCAGAACAAACAAAGTACTCCTGAGCCACTTCCCCTGCCGCATTGTGGTGCAGGACTGCGGGGACTGATGCACTTCAGTGTGTGCTGAGGGGGCTGTTCACTGAAGACAAACCCGCAGAAGCTGGTGATTTTTTAAAATGCCTTCACTGGCTGGAAAGGGATTGGGAGGGACAGGGATGCTTAGGTTCAGAATGACACCTTGCAGTCATCTAATCCACGTGATTTTACAGTGACCGTGTTGTCCCTTTGCAGATGTGTTGCTGCCTGCGGTACCCGGTCAGACTGGGGAGAGAGGAGGAGATTCTTACACTAAAGTATGGTCTGTGCGTTGTGTTTGAGGCCTTTCCAAGCAGGCTGGCAGAGGCCGGGGATTTCTCCCTTCGCTATCCCATCAGGCTCATCCTCCTCCCGCTGGTCGGCAGAGGGCACCAGTAACCTGGAGAGAGTGTTTGGGATGCGCTTGCTCTGCCCCTTCCACCGGCCAGCGGGGGAGGAAAAGGGACGCCCTGCTCTGGGGCAGATTTCTCCAACATTTGGATAGGAATGTCAGCAGTTGGAAAATCCCTCCGGTTGGTCATTCCAGGCCGCCAGACCGGGGAAATGGGTCAAGGGGCCGCTTCACAAAAGGATTCTCTGAATCCCAGTATCTGCCCAGGGGTCTCGTACATACAGACATGACTCTGCCCTGCTCATCTCTGCTGTGGTGGCTGAAACAAATGTTGTTGGCAGGGTCAGTGGCTGGATCTGATCCTTTTGCCTTTCCTTTGCTTCATGTTACAGGTTGTCTTGGAGTACAGCTTTTCCCCCTGTGAATTTCTATTAGATCAAGAGACAAACAATTTAGGAGTTAGTACTGGCACTGTGAGCACTTCCTACTTAGCCTGTACTTGGCTTTTTCTAACTCCATCCCAAATCTGACCATCACAGCTCTGCTAGAACTGTTTACTGCTCTTTTGTACGGACACAGATGAAAAAACACATGCAGTGTTGCAAGGGCAGCTTTGAAGCCAGACATGCTGCACTGGCTGGCACTAATGGCACTCCTTATAGGCTTCTTGCCCTGGTTTTGAAAGCATGTGGTATCTAAAAAGACATTCCTTTTTCCTTGTTTTTGTTAGATCTCAAATTTTTATTTCCCTCTTGGCCTGCTGAACTCCTTGTAGTATGTCCTTTTTAATGTAGGATCTGGCTCCACATTGCACATGATTAAGTTGCTTCTCCAAAGACAACTCTATTTCCTTTGTGCTAGATTTAACCCATGTGTAATTGCAGGGGAAGTTGACAGAAAGTGAAGAAGAAATAGATTTTCTTTTTTTTTCCTGGAAATTATTTTCCCAACAGATGAACAGTGGAGAGCGAAGCCAGATTCCCTTTTCCTTTCAGACTGCTTGGCAGGCAATGTGTAGACAAGTCTGCCATCCCTCAGTGTGCAACCCGTAAGAAGCATTCCAACCTTTGGAGTCCAAACCAGTTCTGGCTGTCAGGCATCGATTGTTTATAACATCCCCCTGCCAGACGCATGTGTTGCAGTACACCAGCTGCAGTGGAACTAGTGATGATACTGCACATCTTCTGATTTATTGTCAGAACTACCTCCTAATCTCTGTTTCATGTGTGTAAATCTGGAAGAATAGCACTGATTTTAGCAGACTTATTCCAGATTCATGTGCTGTAAATGAGG
Organism: Pardalotus punctatus; assembly: GCA_013400915.1. NCBI lineage: Eukaryota > Metazoa > Chordata > Aves > Passeriformes > Pardalotidae > Pardalotus > Pardalotus punctatus. The sequence goes on along the minus strand of VZTX01002208.1, from coordinate 119,175 downwards.
TTGGGGTTAGGCTGACTGATGTCTCAGCTTTTGTGCCTTTGTGATTTTCTATCCCATTTTAATTCCCCCTGTTGTTTTCCTAATTGTAGTTGACCAAGGATGAGCAGTGAGTCGTACAGGAAAGTCTCACACATCTGCTTACACATGCCACTTAAATCCTAAACCAAGTATGTCAGGTTCTTGATTTCTTTTTTATGCATTTCTATGGACTGTGGCATTTTTTTAGCTTGAACTAGAAAAGCAACAGAAGCTGGAAGGCTGCAGTAGAGACATTCTTTAGGGTTTCTTTTTCCATGTGGAAATGTGGGAAAGGATCTGTATTAGAGTAATTTCTTTCCAGTCTTCTGGAGTGTTCTTCCTCAAACAGTACAAGCATAATGTTACTTACTTTGAGTTATGTTGCTTGTCTAAAACAGGGAAGATTTGGCTCATAACTGGAAATGACAGATGATTTTGTAACTGTATTTAATTGCCATTGATACTGGCGTGCTGTTCATTTGTGTAAGTAAGGAGTCTTTGTACCAGCCAGTACAAAGTGTTTATCTCAAATTGGTTGATTATATATAAATGCTAGGCAAGTTCTAGATGTGTGTTTCCAGAATTGAATTTAAGATGCTTCACAAACTCCAGAAGACAACAGTGCATCTAGAAATTGATAAAACCAGTAGGCTGGAAGTAGTGAATGTGGTCTGTATAGATCTACTGGAAATGATCAAACCACGTTTGCAGATGGAGGGATGAGGCACAAAGAACCAATTGTAGGGGATTTAGGTTAAGATAAATTTCTCTGGCCATGATTTAATGTCATGTAAGTTCCTCAGAACAGCTTTGTTTGATCAGTAGAGGAGGTCTTAGATGTTCGCATCTCAAGTACATCACCAACAAAGTCTCTCTACACATCTCATCAACTCTTAGCCCAATACTTTTGTTTCTGAAGTCAGTTGTCCCAGAATAGTGTAGTTCTTCATTACTGCCCTGATTTCTCTCATCTCCACACAGTTGTCACTGACTAGATCACTGTGGGAAGTGAAATAATAACCTTGCTGCATGCTTTGGGCTTGACTAGTGAAGAGCATGTGAGCTCAGAGCTGATGTTTTCTGTTGGCACCTGCTGTTCATCCACATCTGGCTATTGCTAACACTGACACAGGAAAATGGTTTCAGTCTTCTGGACTGCAGTCAGTGTTTAGATTGTACTGTTTGTTCTTCATGGAAAATCTTGGTGCAGGAAAATATTTCCAGGAAATTGTATTATTTCTAGTGCAACCTGGACAGAAACACAAATGAATCACCTTTGTGAAGATTGTGTTTCACTCCTAAGTGAGAGCCAGATTCTGCTATAGCACGTGCCTTTTACAAGGTAAATACCTCCCAGGACATGATGCTTCCAAACCAGGTTGTTCTTTGGATGCTTCCTGTGGAGAGAGACTCTGGATACACTAATATGTAGTTTAAGTGATTTTTTAAAATCACTTTTAATGCAAGACCATATAGAAAAGTCAAAGGATGCTTCTGTTTAACCATCATAATTTTAAATGCTGAAGGTTGTCTTGATTTTATTTGAGTTGCAAAAGGTTTTTGGTTTAGGTGTTTTAATTTAACAGGTTCGAGTTCATGCACAGAGGGGAAGATGGAAATGCTCTTTTGATGTTCTTATGCCGTTGTATTTGCACAAATGGCTGTGCCAGGTGTTGCATTTGTTAACCAAGAATGAGAGCAAGAGCTAAGATATTACATGTTCTGCAGAAACAAGAAACCAGATAGAATGAATTCTTATCTCCCTTGCATTTGATAGCATTTCATAGGAGTAATCCCAGTTTTTGTATGTAGTCCAGTCTTAGAGTGGTTATTGCAAAATAGGAGTCAAAACCATGTAGAGATTATGCTTTTTCTCCAGGCTCCATGACTCCCTGGAGCTGTCATCTGCCATGTATCACAGACCCTGGGTTTCAGAGAGGTTTTGAATAAAATCCTGTGAACCCTGTGGCTTTTGGGAGAAACATCTTCCCTGGTGGCCTGGGGTTGATGAGTTTGGGGGTTGTTTAATTTCCAGGACAGTTCCATGTTCAGCTTTGCCCAGTTTAAAATAAGCCATGTTTGTGTAAAATGGTGCTGCTGATATAAGAGAGGGCAGGGAATACAGAATGCTGGTACAAAGAGAAACCCTGCAACAAGGGCACTGCTGCAGAGGGACTTCGGGTAGTGAGAGCAGGAGAGGGAAGAGGCCCACACAGCTAATTGAAAGCGCATCTTCCCGTCAGTCATGGTGCTTGCCCATCAATCATTCTGGCACCAACAGGATCTGACATCAGTAGGGAATTAAATAAACTCCTCTCTCTTTAGGGACCTGCTGATGGAAACCCGTAGGGGGGAAGTGAGCAGAGAAGAGCAGGAAGCATGTGCGTGGGGGAGAAACAGTCTCAGTGGTCCCCTGGGATGGTGCAAGTCTGTGTCCTTCCTCTTTCTCACACCAGCATGTACAGCTGAAGGAATTTTTCAATGAGTACCCAAAAAGGTGAATTTAAAGCTGGTAACAGGCCAAACTCACCTCAGTTTAAATAAACAAACTGCAATAACAGTATCCTACAGTGAGTGCTCTGAAAGCTGAGTGATGCACTGTGCAGCTGAAAAGTAGTTTTCACCCTCGGGTGAACTTAGTGTTATTGGACTACAGTAACTGAGGTGAATCTTGACCAAAGTGTCAGAGCAAAACACTGGGAAGGGAAAGTGGACTAGAGCAGGGGGTTAGAAAATGAGCCCCTGTTTCCTATCCTGCTGGGAAGCTGTCTCCACAGTGAATTAGGGTGTGATGTGAATTAGGATGTGATGTGGATTAGGATATTACAGATTGGACCTGCCTGAAATCAGGGGTTTTGTGCAGATAAAGGGACTGGTATCTCCTTTGCAGGGCTATTAGCAGTGCCCCCGCTGAAGTGGGTAAGTGGCAGTGTGTGTGCACCGTGCTCCTGAGAGCAGCCCTGGAGCAGCTGGAAACCATTCGGTCACTGACAAGTCCTCTGATGGACCTCTCCTGACACGGAGCGGCTTTGGTTTCAGGAAAGCCAAAGGGAACCTGTCACTAATTAGACACACAGCTAATTAACGAGAAGCAAACAAAGAGCAGCAGCTTGTGTTTTGGGAAAGCTCAGCTTTAGTAGCCAAGGACGTCTGCTCCTCCCTTTCAAGCCATTTCAAAAACAAACAAAGCGGGGAGACTTGCATTTCAAAGCAGTTCAAACACTGCCAACCTCAGAAAGCCTTCCAGAAGGGACGCCCAAGAGTGGGATTTAGCAGTGAAAGGAAAAAGGGTTCTCCAGGTGTAATGAGACCTTCCCTGTCCCTAGATCAGGGCCCTCTGAATCTCCAGTGTGCATCTCTTATCTATTAACTTGTAATTTTTCTTTCTTCAGATAAACACTCCTGTTAAAATTTTGGGGGGGTGGATGGAAAAGAAAGGCAGGTGTGGAAAGAAGAGCTACCATTTTGTGCTTTGTTACTTTCCAGATCTTATGGAGGTGTGTGGTATTTCAATTTAGTAACCTTTTTTTGTGCATTGTTTTCATTGATGTTGTATACTGCTTTATTACTGCAGGGTTGGCTAGAGGGGTAGGTCAGTAACAAACTAAGCAAAAATTACCTAGGCTGTGTAAACAGATGCTTAGGAGTAGATGAGGCTCTGTTTGAGCGCTAATATATTTAATATGAGGAGGGTGCTTTTGGGACAGGAGGAATCCAAAACTGTAATCCCTGTTAGGAGTCCTCCAATGACCCTGAGAAATCTTGCTTAGGGCCTGATCCTCCAAAGGGCATTGTCAGTGTCCCAAGTCCTGCTCAGAGCAATCGTTTTTCAGTAGCCCCAAATACAGCAATGCTAGCAGGATCCATTAACTGAATTTTACTAAGTGCTTTGAACATGAAACATGGTAAGAATGCCAAGTTATGTGATATTTGGTGTATTTCTTAGAGCCACGCGTGTAATTAGTGGAGAATCTCAGCTTTCGAAAACCAAGGCTATGATATCTTAATATTAATGTAATAGCTTTGGGGACAAAATCATAAAATTGAGTGCTTGAGTATGACACTATGTGGCTATGCTTTAAATATTTATTAAAAGAAATGAATTATTAATATTTTTGTGCATTCAATATAGAAATTAGTAAGTCCTTATCTTCACTATCTAATGTGGAAATACAGCACAGCATCTGTCATCAGACTAGCCTATCAACCTAGCTTTGTCTATTTTCTTCCTTCATTTTGGAGGAGGGACTGTGTTCCTGGTTAGGGAAAAGGCTGGGATTTGCAGGCTCAGTCCCTGTGCTGTCAATGGCTTCCTGGAGGGGCATCCTGTGATCCTGCTGGGATCAGAGTACCCAGCCCCACAGGGGTGGAAGCAGACATCAGCTCTCTACCAGATTGCAGAGTGAAGGATACCTCCCTGTTTCCATGGGATGTTGCAGTGTTTAGGTCATGAGAGTTTTTAAAGCACTGTAGCCTCCTTGACAAGAAGTTACCAGAGCACCTGGGGTTACACTGCAGTAGTAGACCACCACATGCACTTACATTATGATTTTTTTTCAGCAGTCATCCATTTTTCCTGCTTTATGGCCTGTTTTGAAATTGCCTTATACTCTGCTATCAGCATGGGTGTTTACTGCTGTCAAAGGACCTGTTCAAGGAATCAGCAAAGCCACAGCAGGATTCCTTCTTATATCATTTTGGCTCAGGTCTCAAATATGTACCAGTAATTAAAAAAAAAAAGAGAGAGAAAAAAGAAGGCAATGGCTTCAGGTTACAACAAGTAAGGAGGCATATCAACTTTTCCAGACACGGATTGATTTCGCTGTGCCTATCCCCATGAATATCCTTAGCTTTGAAAGAGCTACTGGAGGCAAATACGTGAAGCACTTCATAAAGAAAACATGGGGTGGCACTTCAGTTTCTCTGTCTGGGATGTTACTTTGCTGTTTTATTATTGAGACAGCAAAAACCCAGCAAGGAACAAAGCAGAATAAGAAGATAATGAGAGTTTTCTATCCAGCCAGCACGCCCTGGCTGAGGGCTGTTTCAGATGGCATCAAGTTTCTTTAGCCTACTCAGTGCTTGAAAATGTGCCCTTGATTTCAGCCCACAGGAACGTGGGCTTGTGCTGCTTTATTGTCTAATGGATCTTTCACTTGATCTCCTCATACAAACACGTTGAGCATGTGCTTGGGTCACTTAGAGAAAACTGAACCCCACTCATGTTCTTAGAGTGTAATCCCTTAATATTGATTACTGTGTTGCACAGGGGTAACAGGTAACAAAATCCATGTGGATTCAGACTGGCAGCTGATCGTCCCACACACGTACGGTTCAGCTGGTGAGCACTTTGCGGTGTCGGGACTGCTTTGCCTAATCGCTTCCCACTGGTGTATGAAACACATAAATATCTTGGAACAGAAATACCGGATTGCAGCAGTTGTTCATGTGAAGTGAACAGATGCAATGGAGGATTTTACCAGGCAGTGTGTTCCTCTCTAGATTTATCTTGTAGGCAGCTCGTGTTTATCCTTTGCGAGCTCACGTTAGACCAGAGTAGGGTAACCTTGAAGCCAGTGTGTCAGAAAAGTATTTTGTGAAATAAAAGCAAGCAACTGATTATAAAATGTATAGGGGAAGACCTAAGTATTTGTGAAAACAGCTTTCTGGTGACCAGAACAACTCTGATTGGATCTTATGTATGGTTAGGGCCATGTCTTCCATTTCCTGACATTTTTGGGGTTTTTGGCTCAGTGGAAGCCTTATTCTTCTCTGTGGCTTTTGGGAACTATGCAATGCTAATTTCAAATTGAAGTGATTAATGGGGATACATTATAAACTTGGGTCTGAAGGGAGCTAAGAATTTCAGGAACTGTTGTAGCCTGAGGCCGATTTCTAAATATAAAGTATCCTGAGATGATCTGTCATGTTTGAATGTCTCCTTGGTTCAGTTTAATGGGAGCTCAAATGCTGGTGGTGTGAAACAGAGGAAAATGGGCTAATGGGAACCTTTACAAACACTTGAGTCAAGATGAGTGACTGGTTAAAGGTGTCATCTAGTGCTTGGAGATTGCTGGGCTATAAAGGGGCATCCTATGAGGGCAAGGAGGGGAGATGCCAACTGGCTTTCTACTCAGCTTCCAAATATAGCAAGTGCAGATTTTGCACCCAGATGGGAAGAACTGCACACACAATACTGCTCATCAATAACCATACACTAGAGTATGAAGGTGCAATCCAGGATAATTGCGGGAAATGTGTCCCTTAAGATCACTGTATTGTGTTACTCCCAACAACAACAAAAAATGGAGATAAGCTTAAGCTCATCCTACATGAAACATTTATTAGTTCTCTACTGTTTGGTAATTAACAGTGTTTCTGTAAAGTGTCCCACATACATTCCTTAAATAGGCCTGTGATTTTTAAAAGCTGTGTTCCCAGCAAAATAAGTGATTTTGGCACTCTTGTTTCCCAACTAGACAGCCTGACACTGGATTTTTTCACATAATTTTTATTGGGGGTTGTTTTGGCATGAATTTCAAACCTGAATGCATCAGTATCCCCAGGCTATCTTGAGGATCTGATCTAAGAGGCATCTTCACACTTACCCTAAAAGGATGGAGACGGTATGTGCTGTTAGCTCATGTAAGACCTACAGGTTTGTAATAGACTTGCATTTATAGGTCACTAACGATCCCTTACTTGCTAGTGAATAAATGACCTTGGCTGTAATGTCAAATGCTACTGAGAATCATTGTAGCCATGGGGATATTCATGGCTTGCACTTTAAACTTGTGTTTCCCTTTGGGACAAGATAGTTTCTGGGGCAACTGTATTTGAACGTGACTGAGAGAAGAAATCAAAATCTAATGTGCTGAAGGAGTTCGTACCTACGGCATTTTTAACTGATGCTGCTGACAGTTGATATGATGTTGCCTAGGGTACGACAGATTTGTTATTAATGATTACTTCATTATTAGCTTTATCTAGTTCTGCACTCTCTTGTATTATACTCAGTGTGTAATATCTGGATCTTCTCCAAGACTTAAACTTCCTGCCTATTCTCACTCCCCTCCAATTTGGAGAGATTATTAATTGAGACAAGGTTTCTTGATTTATTATCACAGAGTTATAGAATGATTTGGGTTGGACTGGGCCTTAAAGACTATCTGGTTCTAACTCCCCTGGCCACGGGCAGGGACCCCTTTCACTAGACCAGGTTGCTCCAAGCCCCGTCCTACCTAACTCTGAACACTTCTATGGATGGGGCAGCCACAGCTTCTCTGGGCAACCTGTGCCAGTGCCTCATCATGCTCACGGGGAAGAATTTCTTTCTAATATCTAATCTACATGGGCCCTCTCTCAGTTTAGAGCCATTCCCACTTGTCCTATCACTCCATGCTCTTGTAAAAAGTCCCCCTCCAGAGGGACTAGGGCATTTAAAATCCCATTTGTCAAGATGCTTAAGGAGGGGAGAGGTGAGGTACCAGCCAGCTGGCCCTTGGCTGCACCCAACAGAAAAGAAGCCACTAGATTTCACCAAATAATTCTTAAATCAGTCCTCTCTCTTTTAGCTGACCAGTTGCTATTATTAGAAACAAGCATTTACGTAACAGGGAATCCTTCATTTTCTTGGGACAAAAAACTTAATAGTCTGTATTAATAGAGAAAAATTGTGCCACTTTTTATTATGTCCTGAACCAAGCAGACGTGGGAGATTATTTTAAAAAATGTTCTCCTGTTTGATACATGTTCAAGATAAATGTACACTGGCAGTGTTGCAAATGGAGGCTTTCCATAGCTCCACATATTCCCCTTCTCCCTACTTCTTTCAAGCTCCAACACATGTGATCAGATCAGGAGATTCAGTGTCTAAGTGACCTGGTTTACATGAGAGCAGCCCAATCTCTGGACATTTGCAAACTCCTTTCTGAAGCTGCAGTAATATTTAGAGACTGCACTTTCACAGTTTGGCTCTCCTGTTCCCAAATATTGTTTTTCATACTGTATGCTAATAGCCATGGTTGGGGCCATGGATTACAGGAATTTAAGCTGCCACCTTATAAAATGTTAGAAGAATCCAGTGGGACATTTAGAACATGAGTGAATTGGAGCCAGCTGGAAACAGAATACAGGAGGTGGATTTTCTCCTGGAGGGGTGCTAATAATTCCTAGTAAAGATCAAAATGAAGGACAGTTGGGTTGGTTTTGGATATCACATGGCTTTGCATAAAGAGAATTTCACTTCAGTCACAGGTTATTATCAGGAGGTTTTTTGCTTTCTAGTGGAGATCCACTTTCCTGTTGTATTTGCCACCTGAAGGAGTGTTTTGCAGGTGTGTACTCTCCTGGGGCATACCACCACAACATGGAGAGAATTGTGTATCAGTTTCTTAGTCCCACAGGGCAAGCAGAACTCTGGAGGGAATCCAATTGTCTTGATACTGAGGAGCCTTTAAAACATTTCCTGTTCAGCTGTGATGTCTCTTGCTACCTGCATTTCATCCTGTGACTTGAATCTTTATGTGTTTCCTTCCTAGCTCTAATGCTGTTCTTTTATGCTTGTCAGCACTGCTCTGCCCTAGTGCTGCTTTCTATTTGCTGCCCATGCCCCAAGACCAGAGTGTAGAAGCAAGATCCTCATTCAAAACCTGACAACTAAAAATCTTGATTCACTGGTACAGCCAGCTCAGCAGTGTCCTTGGGCATGTGCTTAGCTTGGTGTTGTACTCTGAGGACCTTAATCATAAGCTGAAACACTTTTCTGAATTGATGCTGAAGGATGGTGCAAATGGTTATGCCACAACCCCCAGTACATTAGACAAATGGTTTTACTAGGTGGGGAGGGTGGGAGGTCTGTGAAGCTTGTTATAACTTTTAATCAGTAGCAGAGTGGGGAAAGGAAGAACACTTGACTGATTTTTTACATTAGAATTGATTGGATTCCTTAGAATGATAGCTGAATTTGCTGCTGTATCTCTGATGTTTGCCAAGCAATCTCTATGGCAGCAAATAAAGCAGAGCTACTGTCAGGTGTGAGCATGCACACAGCCTGGGTAAGGAAATTTCAGGTATGCAGGATTTGTTACGCAAATATTCACCGTGAACAATGTCAAGGTGATTGGAATGCTGAGGATTCTTCTGCTTTTCTTAAAAAGTTGTAGAAACCCTTTTCTTAGAGGGATGAGAAATACCAAGTACTTAGGTGTCTACTGCTGCCCACTGTGCTTTAAAAATTAAAAACACCCCCTGTTGTAGCTCATTTATCTTCATGGCATAGGTTGTGCCTTTTCTGCTGAAATAGGTAACCCAGGATCACTAGGGTACTTGAGAGTAAAGGGAGGAAGAGACTTTGTTTATCCTCTCATGGAGTGCAAGGACAAGGAAGCTATTCCTCAGTGACTTCGTTGCTTTGGGTTCAATAATTTTTCTTCCTTATTACCCCTATCCCTGGTGCACGTTGTACCTGTCTACAGGATAAATCAGCCCCCTCCTCTTTGCATGCAGGGTTCCTCCAGAAGCCTGCAAACATCGGGGCTTTGGCTGTGTTTTATGTGTGGGCCTTGAGTATATGATGCAAAGGCAGTCATTTCACAGTGCTGCTTTTTCTTTTCCTGCAGTGAGCCCACTCTGTGTCAGGGATGCCTCAGGACACTAATAACTGCAGGGTCTTTGTTTGATACACTGAAATGAGTTTTCTTCCTTCTCTTGCTGCTGACTGGCTCTGAGCTGCAGCGGCAGGCACTGCATAAGAGACATACAGCAAGTCCTTGCACCCTTTGCTATTCCATGGTGCCCCTGTATATTGCTCAACAGCCATTATGGTCTTCTCTACAGCAAAAGAGTAATTTAAAAGAGAACTTGCTGGAACTCACATTTTTCCTGCTGAAGCTTGATGAATTTCAGGCTACCACCTAATGTTTCCATCCAAAATATCGGGACATGGGATGCTGGGGATGTGTTTTTTCTCCCTCGGTATCTTCTGTGTGGCAGATACTGCTCTAAAGAGGTTCACAGAAGAAGTAAACCTCTTTTCTTACACTTCAGACAGTTTCTGTTGAAGAATTTAAAGCTGCAGCTGGCCAAGTAGCTCCTCATTTTGATCAGTTCACCTGAGTTTTATGTACATGCAGGTTTATTCAGATGACGTTAGGCTGGTTAATGTAAGGCAAATGCCAAATACTTGGTTGTTCATTGTGATGTCCTGGTTATTCCTAAACCTTCAAAATACCTGATGATCCTTTGGATTGTATTAGCACCTAGAAGCCCCAGAACCTCATTGTCTTGCAGCTAAACAAACATATCACAACCTACCTGTCAAGTACAGCACATGCTTAATCAGTGTAAGTATTTACAGAAATCATCTGCTTGTGTACTATGCTGAGGAGTTTGCTTGATGTTGTCCCTTTCTAAAGTTAGAGTGGTTACTTGTATTTACCAGAAAAGGGTCTTGTTTTAAATGTGTGAGTTTTTCTAAGTTACCAATATCTTTATGCACGTTTTGAGGGAGTGTGATGATTTTGCAATAAGGAGTATTTCCATTTTTCTTGCAGAAGGCTTTTTGCCAATTTTTTAAACCCTTAAGAGAAAATTTTTTGCAAGGGCTTGGTGAGAAAATGTTCTTTATTGTTTCAACATGTCTTGGGACAAATAGAAACTGGTCCTGAGGCAAGACAGTATTCAGAATTAAAATAATTCTCTTAAATATATTATTTCAAGATACTATTGATATTGATGTGTTTCCCAAAGTGTGCATGATACAGTTGGCTATGTCCCCCTTCCTTTAAATGATATTGCCTTATTCATTTGATTTGAAATGAGGGTAGATTAATTTTACCTTAATTTTACTCCCTTCAGACACTAACCTGGAGCTGATATATCCTATATACTCTGTACTTATTCTGCTGACTATGGCCCATACACCAATACACTGTAATTTATGGAGTGAGGTGCATTAATGCAAAGTGACACAGTATGGTGGGTGCTTGGTTTTGCCAGCATGTGACAAAAAACAGATCTTGCTCTCTGTAGCTTCCATGATGGGGGTGGGCATCTTTGAAAAATTTTGGTGTTGCCTTCTCCTGTTCCCGTGGTGTCACAGCCCTGCATGTTTTTCCTTGCTGAAGGAGAACCCCTCTCTGGATTTGGGCTCAGTTTCAAAAAGACTGAGTCTTGGCCATAATCTCAAAGGAAATAAGAAAAGCAGAGTAGAGGCATAGCTTGGAGCTTGTGCCTTAATGGTGCTGTTTCAGACGGTTCAATAGCTGAGGTGCAGGACAGGACCCTGAGAGATGAGTGACCTGCCAAGAGGTGAGGCAGGGTGCGATTACAGGGCTCCCCAGTTGGTTCAGAGTGCCCTTCTCTCCTGAGTGCTACTCATCCTCCTGGGACACAGCACTTGTGGAACAGAAAAGCACCACTTGCCAGTTTATCTCTGCCCTGTGTTTGTGCAGCCAAGATTCCTCAAAAGCACAAAGCGCTGAGGAACCTAGGGCTCTGCCAGTGGATAGGTGAGGAAAACGCAGATAGCTGGGATGGGAGAAGAGGTGTCTGTCTGGAGAAGCAAACAGAGAGGCTGGGAAGTTTCCAGGAGGCAGTTCCAGGCTTGCTAACATATTCTCTAGGGTGCCAAATAGCTCTGCAGAAGTCTGTGGTTGCAGCAGGGGCTTGCTAACAGATATAGCTCATGGCTCTGTTCACCTGCACTGCACAAATGTGGTACGAGGAGCTGCTTGTAAACTGGATTACAGGTTTGGGAAGATTTTTTTGTTGTGTATTGCCAAGTCCTGGCTGTTCCCTCTTATCACCTACAACAGGGAAACTGCTCCGTGGTGACATTGCAAGTCAGCTACAAGGGTCCTCACCACCACGAAGAGCCAAACCCTGACCCAACCGCAGGTGACAGTCTGACAGCATGAAGTGGTGACAGTGGCTGATAGCTACATGAGTTTGGTGGCCTGTCCAGAGGGACACAGCTCTCTGGATGGCCTTTTGCAAATGTATAGAGGTAGATAAGCATCAGTGAAGATGAGTAATGATGCCACACAAGGTGAAGGAAAACAGCTTCCAGGAATATGAGGTGTAAGAAGAACACTGAAAATAATGTCAGAAATAGTGTCTAATCGAGCCCTGTAGGTATCTGGCAATAAAAATATATTGATTAGCTGACATTCTTGCTAACAGATCCTAACAAAGAGAGCCTGTACTAGGCTGATTTTTATATTGAATCATGGCTTGTGTGTTGGAAACTATTGAAAAGAAATTCCCAAAGTCTTATATTCATGTGAGCCCTGCTCCCATTTGTGCAACTGAGCCTCTCAATAGCAAACAGGGGGGCTACTTCCCTCTTCTGCCACTCATAAACACCAGTCTACACCTTGGCAAATCTCTGGTTCTGCTCTTCATATTCTTGCTCATCTCTCTTTTGTAGCCTTTGGGGGTTAGATGCACCTTGCCTCCTAACCTTGTGTGTTAAAGGAGTGTCCTTTCCTGGCGCTTCTTGTGTTTGACCTCTTAGTGCTCACTTGCACCCAGGGATAATAGTTCAGAGTGACCTAAAGTGTGGTCAAACCATGCAGCAGAATGGAGAGCAAACAGCTCAGGCAGAGAAGACTGGAGTGAGCACATTGCTTCAGGGGGCTGATGGAGCAACTGTGAGATCTGTGCCATCACAGTGGTGAGATGTCTGCCCGAGTGCTGCAGTATTTCTTATCTGTACCCAGTAGCTTAAGCATGAGTGAACTTTTGGCTCATGACTTTTTTTATCAAAGCATATGTGTATCTCAGAACAACCAACATGTTTACTTGTCTAAGTTCTGAACTTTGCAGCCAAATTCTGTAGTGTTTCTTCAAATTAAATTCCCACTGAAGTAAGTTTTTAGTCAGTGAACTGATAGAGAAATAGTTCACTCTGATTCGTGGCAGCAGAAGTCCCTAATCCCAGCTGCTCAGCTGCTATTAATACCAGCCTTTCAGTTACATTCACTAACATTTTTGCTTTAATTCCTCTGAGGGATCTGTCTCTTAGATGCCTGAAGTAGAAGAACAATCTCTGTGTAAGGTGGGCTTTGCTGTTTTGTAGGTTTGATGAGAAAAGCAATTCTTTTTGAGGTGATAAATTAAAGCTGCCTTCTTCCAGGTGTAGATGAATTGGATGGGTAGAGAAAAGTGGCTTTTTAATGCAGAGGCATGTGTTAGCTTAAACAAACAAACAAGAAAAAGAACAACTAAATCTGGGCATGAATTATAGCCTGCTTCAGATTTCAGTGTGTCACGTTTTGAATTGAGCTGGAGTACCTATGGCTTTTTTAAATTGCATTTGAACAAAAGTAAATACAAAGAGAAAGAAACCAGGACAGCAAAAGCCTGCAGGAAATTCCTCTACTGTAAACAAAGTCACCTTATGATTGATGTGAATGTACAGCCCCTTGTAAACATGTCTGTTTACTTGCAGGAAACCAGAAAGAACCCACATTGGGCGCTGCTGATTTTATCTAGCTTTGCTTAAATGCTTTTGGCTTCCAGTAGTCACTCTAGAGGGAGCACAGGAATGATGGCTGCTCCCTGGAAAACTTGGGTCTACTGTACTTTAAAATCTGTGCCAAATGCTGCAGATGGGCAGAGCTTCACAGAAAAGATTGATATTAGCTTTTTGTGGTTGTCCTGAACCTCAGCAGTGAAAGCTTATTAATAGTGCATATGAAGCATTATTTATTTGTGAAGCAGCTCTGGTTTTCAGTGCACCAAATGAGGAAACTTTATACCTCTAAAAAGATAATAATAACCCTGATCCTGTACCATGAGATTCCTTTAGGCTCCTACTGAAAATTCATTGTTCCAATAAAGATTGTCTATGCTGCTGAGATTGATGAGTTTTGTGTTGATGGAAAATGCTGTATTGTTTGCAGGACATGTTGTTTTTCTTTAAATTTTAGTCATATCTGAAAGTGAAATCCTGGCCATGGTGAAGTCCGTGGGAAGCTGGTCATAGCCTTCAGGGGGCTGCAAGTCAAGACAAGCAAATCTGGATTTTTTTTCTAATGGATATATCAGAGAAATGATGGGGGTTATCAATTGTCTCCTTCTCACACCATTATGAATCTTTGGTAAGGGATCTTCATAAAAGATTGTTTTTTTAAAAAAAAGAATATGTTTAAAGAGTATCAGGTGGCTCATTCTTGCCCGTACACACAGTGAATCCTTCAGAGAGCTCTAAGGGATTGGTGCTATCATTATCACATATTTACAATTAAGTTTATTCCTTAGCATAGTTTCTACTAATTTCCTCAGTACAAATTCTACATACTCAAATTCCAGGATCATCCGTAATTATGTGTTTTAGTGAGTAGACATTTATGATGCCTAAAAATTTAGTCCGACATCTTGATTAAATATGACATTTACTCACTCTTCGTGAAGACAATCAGTCTTCCCCTGCAATTATGTTTTCTATTTTTGCACTTCTGTAAAGTCTCTGAGCGTGTTATAATCAGGGTCATCATCTTGATGGGACAGTTGAGAGAACAGTCCTAATGGTTCCTATGTAGAAGTAGTAATGTTTATGAAGAACAAATTGGGCTTCCAAGTTGCAGCTTTGTAAGGAAAGTCCAATGCCTGAATATTGGTTCTGAGATATCTGCCAGGCATGAGTCACAACAGCCATTTCTAGTTCCCTTCAGGGTAATGCCAAGTGTGAAATCTTTGCACTGCTGAAGTCAGTGATGCCAGTAAGAGTAATGAGGTGAAAGTAAAAGGGGAATTCGGGCTAAATACAGGGGAAATTATGCATGCCACAATTAATGTAAACAGACAGACATATTAGCTGGATAAATAGCTGTCTAGAGGCTGGTACAGATTTCTGTACTTAGAAGGGAGCTGAAGATCTGTAGGTGCAGATAGTGTGGTTTGTGTGCTGAGGCAGAACCAGGCCCCCGAGCAGCAGCACTGGTGTTGTGGCAGTGCTGTTCCAGAGGCAGGATGCTCTCCTGGTCAGGACTGTGCTGTTTTCCCATTGCTGGTGCTGCTGATCAGCTTTTTACGTCTTGAGTCATGTGCTCTTTTGGTTTGTTAAGGTGGAGAGGAAAGAACAAGAGGAGAATTTATGCCAGACTGAGAACAAACATTGCCTCATGTGGGTGGTTTTATACCTTGGAGGCCAGTCCCTCAACTTTCTGACTTGTTTGCCCCTTCTTTATTTCTGATGGGAAAACAACCCAGAAGGATGTAAATCATGATGCAAGTCTCTCAATCCCATGTAAAAGTGAGAAACTGGAGCAAAAGGGGCTGGCCACATGCATGCAAAGAGAGAGACAGCAGAATTAATTTCATCCTAATAAATTTGACAAGGAGACTGGGAGCGTGTTTATAAAACCCTATCGGAGAGTAGAGGAGGGTTTGTATCTTTGTTTTTTTAAAGTGCAAAATCAGGGCTGGTTTATTGGACCCATGGGGTTGGACAGTGTGTAGAAGGCCACCCATCTGGAAACCAGCTGATCACTGCTGAAACTTTCTTCCCAGGCTCTGTCCCTTCTCTGACAGGGTGCTGGGGTTTTATGAGAGGCTGACAGCAAGCCTTTTACAGACCATAACTTCTTGTCTCAACAAAAATTGCTATAAATTAGCTGGAAAAAGGACCTGAGGGGATTGTCCCTGTCTGGCTTAGGGTGCCAAGTACGAAGTCAGCAATTTAAACAGAATAATCTGAGTTTTCAAATCAATTGTGTTTGGAAATTACCTTTATGGGCAAGTGGAAGGTAGGAGACAAGGAGCAACAGGGGGTTATTTCTAGATGTCAAAAGTGTAGACCAAGGCTCTTCTCCCCAAAGACTTTGCAGGGTTTATAAAGGAAAACAGCTAGTCTTTGGTTCCCTGGGAGTTCATGTTTCCTTCAAGCTGAAGGCAGCTTCTATATAAAACTTGGACTTGAGCTTTCAACCTGGGTATCCAAAGTTTTATAAGCATTCAGAAACTAAGCTTGCATGTGACTTTCACAGTGGATTCCATTTTCACAATAACCTAAACCTAGTGCATCTTGGAATACTCCATTCCCATCTGAAAGATGTGGCAAAAAAACCCTTCTTATCAAAATAACCAATCTGATACTAGGCTTGTATCCCAGAGTGGTTCCACCGTAAACAGATTGGTTTAGGATGGAAAGAGATGATCTTGAATTACACACTGAACACAGCTGAGCATTGTGTCTGGTCCTGTCAGCTCTTTATGAAGTGTGCAACTTGTGGGGTGATGCTACATCAGAGAAAGAAACTGAGGAAGCTTTTCAAAAGAAGGAAGTTAAGTACAAGCTAAAATTGTAATAAGTACTAAAAAGCTTTGTTCAGGAAATAAAGTATTTTGATGCACCATAGAAAAGTAGTTACCTTATTAAATCCCCAAGCAGTGTTTCCAGGCAAGTAGAATGAGTATTTTCTGATGAAAGCTATTTATGCCTACATTTTTTTGAAGCTTTTGGAAATGTCAATGAAATAGAAGAAAAAAATGCCATTAAAAAGGATCAGAGAGCAATTTGTTTGGGCTGAACATAAGAATTGTCAGAGCAACCTTTTGTGGTGTTCTTTCGCATCTTGGGGCAAACAAATTGGCTGTTCTGTTGTGCACAGGTCTCATGATCTTGGTTTTTGCTTTCTACAGTGGCTGAGTGAACCGAGCAGTTGAAGAAAAGGATGGAAACCCCTTGGACTTCTCATCTTGGAGGGAGGAGGACATCTCTGAGCAAATCAGGAAAATACTGATTGTAAGCAGGGATAACTGCAAGAAGCATTTGTAAGCTGGAGGACAGAAGAAGAGGAACACCTGGCATCTTGCCTGGATGTTCACAGCAATTAGCGGCCATGCCCTGTTCGGAAACGAGAGCAGCTCAGCAAAACGCTGTAAGCAAGAAAGCCCTTTTGGATCCCTCTCTACCAGAAGACGGCACCAGGTAGGCTGGAGAGGCCTTTGGGTGGGGACACTGATGACCTATGACTTTGAAGATGATCTGTGAAGTTTTCTCAGTAGTTTCACATTGTCTTTGTCTGAGCTCAGCATGGTTTATGGAGTGGTGGGGTCAGGCTGTTGTGAGCTCTGGCATTTGGCATTTGGCTGTGCTTGTGCTGGGCTTTGGCATGGAATGAATCAGTAGTAACTAAGGCATGTAGTGGGTGTGGGTTTAAGATGCTTCTCTTCCCAGTCATAGCAGTAATGTCCCTTCTGCCTTTAGCTGGAATGTGTTTCACTTGTGGCTCAAAATGCTGCTTGAACTGCAATAATTAATTATGACAACATTTAAAATCAAGTCTGTTTTATATGGGACTGTTGACAAGGATCCATGCCCTAGCTAGAGCACAAGCCAGAAGGGCAAAATGTTCAGTTAGTACTGTCGTTGTATGGCCTTTTGGGTGTAAATCGGTGTATCTGCCTTTTGTGTGTGCTAGTGTACAGGGCTGTGTGACTGTGCATCCTCTTCCACAGGGTACAGCTGAAGAAAAGGCATGGATAACAACTCGGTGCAGAGTTTTGGATTTGCAGAAACTGCAGCAATTTGAATTTGAAATAAATTTCTGGGGCTATTTGCAGGAACACTTGGAGGCTCTCAAAAATGTCAGAGAAAATACACACTTCCAGTGTGTGAAATGTCCTGGCAGAAAGCTTAGCACAAAATAAACCAAAACTTTCACCAACTTCCACCAGCTGGAGCTGTTACTGTAGCTGCCAGCCTGCCTTGGTTCAGAAATTGCCTGCTGCTGCTTGATCTGTAGCGCTGCTGGGGTTGAAAGACACAGTGAAAGGGAGCTCTTTAAGTTCTCAAAATGTATTATGTGTGAAAACATCCAAATATACACTTAATTTCAAACAAAACTGTTGAGAATCAGGGTTTTTTGCTGTTTGCAGACATGCCAAGAACTCTGCTCTCTCCTGCAATAGCTAATTCTATAACTTAGTCTGACTGGGGCTGTTCTAACTTCTATTAAAAGCAGTGGAAAACTGCTGGTGGAAGGTGGATTGGGCTCATTTGGTACCCTGTTGAAATTTGTGGTGATATACCAAAACAGAACAAAGATAACAGTCTCAGACTGTAAATTCGTTGAGGCAGGGACTCTCTGTTTGTGTGCGTTGTGTAGTGTTGAAGACATTTGTCGACACTTCAGAAATAATGAATAATGCCAGTGTGAGGAGGAAATCTCTCCACTCAACCCTAGGTGTTTCTGCTGCTGAGTGTTGAAAGAGAAACACAGAGCCCTGAACTTTGAAGACTTGGCAGGTAAGGAGAAGGAAAAATCTTTTCACTTTCCATTTAAATTTAAGCTTAATCTGCATTTGTTTGGTCTGGTAGAAATATTTGAGCTTTTAATTTAATGTTGTTGGTTTTGGGAAAACTTCTTGGGATGCATGGCATGAAAAGACCTTAGATATGAGGCAAGGTTTTGATTTAATTTCTTCTTTCATCTGTTTTCCATTACAAACCAGACTAATTGCAGTAAGATTCTCTGTGGTAAAAAGTACTAGGGGAAGTGTGAATTTGGAAGTTCTCTCACTTTACAGTAACTATAAAAACAGTCAGCAAACAGGTTTCAAAATGATTTAGTATGGAAGGGAGCAAGGTCTGGTTGTCTTCATAGCAGCAGGATTTCACTGGCACTATCAAGTTTTCAAAGCTCTCAAATTCAGTCTATTCATATTTATATAAAAGCTTCCTTGCACACTTGAGTTGCATTTATTCATATTTTAGAGACTTGTAAAATTGAAGCACAAGCTGATGTGGCCCTGGTATTTGAAGTGCCCATGTTAATTGTCCACAGTTCACTGTTAATGGCTGATAGATAGGTGTGCTCATGACAGAAAACTGCTTGTTTAAAAAAAGAAAAAAAAAGTAAAAAATAAGGGCGGTGGGCTTTAAGCAGTGCTTATGGAGCAGGACTGAAGGGACCCTGGGTATGGTTTTCCACTTGTGCTATAAATCTGGTCATTGAATGATCCTGATTTTAAAACAACACTCTGGGAGTAGGCTGAAGCAGGGAAAGGCAAGGATATCTCCACTACAAAAGATACTGTGTCAGGAGTTTATTGCTTTGGTGATACTTTTCTTTGGCTACAGACTTGTCACAATTTTTATTTTGTTTCAGATAGTGTCTTAGAGGGCAATCACAGGATTTTAAGCTGCCATAATACGAAACTGGCATAAAGTGCCTTTACCACAAAAAATAACATTGGGTTTGTATTTGTGCCTTTGTTTTGTTTTGTTTTGTTAGAGAAATATTTGAATCAACTTTTGCACTGAAAAAGATGAAGTAACTACAAAACAAGAAACCTCTGAAGAACACCATATGTTGTTGTGTTTTATCCTAGGATAGATTTGTAGGGAAAGTCTTCATAGGACTGTGATAAGCTATCATTACACATTAATTTGGTAGTGTATGCCATTAAGAAACTCTGGCTTGAAGTGTAAATGTCACACGATGTGTATTTGGTGTGGTGAGCTGGGCTGTGGTCCTGCTCCTTCTCTCAGGCGTAGCAGAAGGTAAAAGCCCTGGTGACTGTGACGACTGAGACACAGCTGTGGGACAGCTCAGTTTTCTCTTTGAGACAGCTCTGCTCTACCTAGCTTAACATTCTGTTTTGCAAGATCCATCTGCATCAGTGCTTAACAACGCCCAGGACCTTCAACATGAACAGAGCAATAAATTCCGGCTCCTTTATTTCCATGAGAAATAGTGATTCTATACATTTTTTAATGCATACAAGTCTCTTTTTGGGGATCACCCTGTGACACAGGCTGCTGTGCACTTTTTACTTATCAGCTCATGATACACTATTGTTCTGTATGTGTTGACATTATTTGTGTAGCTGTTGAGAGAAGCAGGAAGGGAGCTGAAATGCCAAGTGAATTTCAAAGTCGTTATCATGTGGAAGAGGGACAGTTGTCATGTGAAAAGTAACAGAATTGACAGGACAGGATCTTGTGGCTTGGTACTTCTGAAACACCAAGTAAACAGCAAGCAAATAGTTACAGAAGTGAGGAGAAAAGGGGTGTCACATTTGCTGTCTTCAGGAATCCAGGCTCCCAGGATCCCAATGGATGCTGCTGATTCTTTTAAAAAATCTTTTCTGAATTGTTTGTATGGAAACATGCTGCTCCTTCTGCAGTCTCTGTGTTTGTGTGGCTGGTTGGTTTTAATATTTATGTGTTAAAAAACCCCAATTACTGGTCCTTATGTAGTGGAAAGTTGTGTCTGCACTGTGAAGTGTGAATACATGTGTGGGCATTTCCAAGATCTAGGATTCTGTAATTAGGAGGTTTTGGTCTGGGCCTGTCTCTAACTGTAGCTGCGCAAAAACCTCGCCACTGTAAACTTCCTTTTGCAATAGAATACAAAAACCCCAAAGCACATAAACCATAAAAAAACCTCCCAGGTGACCTAACGAGTTGTCATCGGGAGGTGATTCTCCACCCTCAGAGAATCTTGTATGAATCTTAAGCTCTGCCAGAAAGTATTCTTTCTGGTAGTATTTCCTGTATCCAGAAGGGCAGAGCCTCTCCTTGTGCTGGATGTTACACCCTGTCTTTTCCCAAAGAGCAGTCCTCATACAAAGAGCATAATGCTGGTCTGGCAGTGAGCTACATCAGCTGAAGGAGTAAGTCCTTCCTGTAGAGAATCTGTGATGCTGCTGTGCTGGAATGTGTAGAAGGAGCCAAGAAACAGTTATGGGAGAGTAAAATTGCAGTGTTTGTTCTGGAGACAGGCAAGAAGGAAAAAACACATACAACGTGATCTATGTATACATGTATATGACATAGCAGAATACTTTTTAGGCACATGACACATTTGATTACATTAAAAATCCTTTTGTTTCCTTTTCTTCCCTTGCTTTTTATGTTGGGTAGTGCTCTTGCTTGAGGGATGAAGGATGGAGATGGAATGTTGGATCTTCAAGCCTTCTCCAGACCTGAGTGAGTTGATCAGCTTCTTTTTCATTTGTTTCTAGGACTGCAAAATTTAAACAAACAAACAAACAAACAAACAAACAAAAACCCTTTTTTTTTTCTGTATGAGGTATAGGATTATCTTTGGGATAGGGGGCTCCAGTGACCTGATGAAGCCAGGCACTCTGAGAAAGACATGAAGACTAGAACTGTGTAGGAGATAAATGGGGAAGGAAAGTGATATTGCCTCCTTTGCTTTTTTATTGTCCAAGGTCCTCTTGCCTTGATTGTAAGGGATAAGTTATCCATTTCGTTGGCAGATCTTCATCCTCTCCCCTTCAGGGCCCATCCAGAACAGGGAAGTTCCTGCTCCCATCCCAATGCCTATTGGGCCTCCCTGAGAGCTACTTGTTACTAGTTTTGAAATCCCCTGCTGATTGCAGGACCCTCAGAGAGGGGAGATTTGTTCCATAATGCTCTCCTGCTGTGTGTCCTTCTGAGGCTCCACCTGTTGGCACAGAGGATGTGGCAGATTTGCTCCTTTCCACCCTCATGGGAAGAACTGCTTGCAGTGATGATGATTTGCAAGTGTGGTGTTTTGTGGTTACATTATTACTTCCACCCCTAATTTCTCATGCTCTGGCACACAGAGTGTTTAATAACATCCTTGGGTTAACTCCATGATAACAAATTTGCTGAGACTGCACAGACTGCTCATGTCCTCTGGTAAGAAGCTGAGTGGTATGGATTGATTACAGACCTTAGTGCAGGGTTAGGGTTAGGTTAGCCCTTGCTTTACCATGGAGTCAGTGTGTGACACCAGGCATCCTTCAAGGAAAAGCAATAGAAGAATCTGTCCATGCCAAGCAGAAGCCTTCATAGGCATCTCCAGAGCGGGCTGGTGCCCAAGACCTGCCCTGTAAAGCAAGTGGCTGGAATTCCCCCTGCCAGCCCAGGCTGAGAGAGGAATTCAGCCAGGCTCACCCTCTGCCTTCACTCTTACAGTCCGTGGTGGCAGCGCACAATGCAAGGGCTGCTTCTGTCTGTGGAGTTTTCTGAGCAGCCAAGAGCACATCACCCTTCAGCAGCCCAGCCAGAGTCCTTCCTCTCCCGCTGGCAGATTGATAAGGAGGGACTTTCTTCCTCCATGACTAAGTGCTGCTCTGATTTACTGCAGCTCTTCCTCAAGCACTTCCGGAGGTCAGAGGGCTGCAGACATTAGCCCATAATGGAAGACCCGGGGTCATGTGTAACCAATACCAATGGACCTTGGTGCCGTGCAGTGTGGCTGGGAGTAAATAACACTGTCCCCTGACTTGCTTTGTAAAACCTCTCACTAATGTGACACAGAGGAGGATGGAAGAATAATGGATGGCTCTCATCAGAAGAAATATAGTGTCCAGTGGCTTATGAAGTGAGCGTGTTTATCTGTTATTCTTGCGGGATGCTACCCTGTGGTGCAGCTGTGCTCCCTGAGCAGGCTCTGGGGGCTGTGGAGGCTGACGGCTGCACTGCTCCTGCCCAGGCAGCCTTTCCTTAGCCCACCTTGCTCCAACCTTGTTATTTACCATTTGTAATGGAAACTTAGAACATTTTAAATTAGATAACTACATTTTAGTTCCAAGAGCACTGTAAAAATCGTTTACTGCAGTAACACTAATCTGTATTTGATGACCTGGGATCATTCACAATCAGTACAAATTAACCCAAGTTAGGTTGGCTGTGTTAAAATTGCTGATGGTTCTTGCTCCAGTAATATTTGGAAGCTGCCCAGCTGCAATGACTGCTGATAGAAGGAATTAAAACTGTGGGTGTCCTGCGCGCAGAAGTCCTTTTGGTTGTAACTGAAGGACTGAGCACCATGTGCAGGGAAGTGGACCCAGACAGCATGCACTACTGTATGTGCAAATGAAGGGGCTAATCCTAAAGGCAACAAGATTTTCTGCATTTCAGTGCAGTAAATCCCACGAAAATCCATGTCAGGGCTCTCAGAGGCTGGCTCTGAGGCTCGGCAGCTGCACACCACTATCCCTGAGTGGCTGAGCAGCTGTGGGCTAGGCTGCAGCAGGCTTCTGAGCAGGAGGCCTAAGAATCAGCCACTCTTGTGCTGCAGCCATGAGCAGCATGGGGAAAGTGCCTAGGATAGGGGGGAGAAGAGCTCAAATAGTGATGGAGGTACCATTAAGGATACTGGTTATGACTGCAGTGCTGGATGCCTGTGCTTGGTGGTGCACTGTCTCGGAGTCAACACCATCTAGGAGATCTGGGAAATCCCATCTTTAATGCTGTGTTCAGTATTGGTTGACCCACACTCAGAAGAGGCAGATTGATATTGGAGGGGGTACAGAGAAGACCTCCTAAAACAATCAGGAAAATGTACTGTTTGTGGATTTTATATACAAAGTTTGGCTTATTTTGTCTAGCAGAATAAATAACAGGGGGCTGTGCTCTGCCAGTACACTGGGAGTAAATTCACGGGAAGCAGGTGATTCATTAACACTGAAAGATAGTGCTCTGTATTTCAGTGAAAGTCTTCTTAAGGACACATAAGTGAGCTGGAGACAGACCCTTGGATGGATTATTTTTTTACCCTCTTGGGCACTTTTATAAAAATCTGGCACATCCACAGGTTGTTCCCAATTACACACCCACCCACACTCAATCTGCAGAAAATTTACAAAATTGAGTTACGCAGGATGTCTTTCCCTAGGCGTGGAGCCTGTGTTGTGTGTGTAATTGGAACAGTGGTTGAAAAATCCCATGCAAATATATTGGGCTTTTTTGGGCAGAATTTTTACATCTTAAAATGGGAGCTCAAAAGATGGGAAGCAGTCTTTTTGAATCTTACTTGGAAACAATGGCCATGCTTAGCACCTCCATTCATCCAATAGTCCCACAACAGGACCTGTCATCAAGTGGTACTCAGACCTGCTCGTGTCTGCTCCAGCTTCATTACTGGATATTAGGTCTATTTATACTGCTTTGAATGCTCCACACAATTCAAGTCCCACGGAGAAAGACAAGCTCAATGGTCTGCACAGCATTTGTTTGCCTGGTGTTATCACTATCAGCAGAGGAAGCAATTTTCACAAACAGCGGAGCAGGGAGCCCCTCCCGGCGTGGCTGTTGATCCTGCAGTGGCTGCACCTCGAGCACCCACGGACTGCGTGCACCTGAAGCCGCCCTGGCAGCACGGAGGTGATGACAATAGGACTGTAAGGTAAACAAAACAACTGAATAAAAGGTGCTGAAAGCCAGCAGCAGGTGAACTGCTAAGAACAAACTCACATGCCCATCACCCCACCTTCAAGACAGGCTGAGCTGTGGCTGGGCAATGCTTATCAGTTTAGTTAACACACAGTCCTTTCCCCCCCTCCTGCTCCAACACCTCGCTTCCCAACTTTCAACAGTTGTTTGATTACTTGTGCGGTACAGCTACAGAGAAGAAATTATTAGCTGCCCCCCTTCCTCTTTCACAACAAAACAGGAAGCAGCTCCTCTGGGGCTTTGTACAGTAGCCAGGTGCTGTTGGGTGGTTGGTTACTGCTCTCTTCAGCAAGGTAAATATTGGGCTAGAGGTGATTACAGGTGTGTTCAGAGGAGCAGCACATGGTCTGCAGCTTTCACGCCCTCACAGGAACCCCAGCATGCATTTGCATGTCTCCCACTGAACCAGCTCTTGTTGGTGTGTCTTCAGCAGTAATTGGCTAGAGCCTCGAGTAAACATTTGGCTCTGACAGTTGGAGAGATGGTGCACACATGAAGGTGCTCTTTGCAGGAGCTGAAGTGGTGTTTAACTTTTGCTCCAGCCTGGTTAAAGGCAGCTGTGTTAGGAATAGAGCATACAATGCAGCTGAGATGACCTGCTCCAAAGACTGCTGGTGTCACTAGTCTGTGTCTCTGGAGCATATTCCTCTCCTGCCACATGCTGTCAAGTGCTTCCTTTACTTCAGTTATGTTTTCAAGGAAGATGAGTGGAATGAGAGAAACTCTGGAAGGTTTCCCTGTGGCAATACGCTTCCTGAAGCACCTGTCATCTAAAAGGCAACAGCACCTGGCTGCAGAGGTGCTGGGTTTCAGAAGAAGGTGAGGTGGAAGCAGTAATTCTTAGAGATAGGTGGCATCAATTGTCAGTATTTGTGCATCATTTGGTCTGTGTTTGTGGATGATGGTAGTGTCTGTACTTGTTTTTATCAGATTTCACTGCTGTGGAAAAAAATCCCTTGCTCCATGGTAAAGAGTTGTGCAGAACCTGGTTAGCAAGTGTTAATATTACGGTATCAGCCCCTGCCTATCATCTGTACAAGGCTGCAGCAGACAAACCCAGCACAGGGCAAACAGTGAGGCCAGATAAAGTACTGCAAAGGGGGCAGAGGCACAAAGAGGTGGAGTAACAGCGTCAAGGTCACACAGCAGGTCAGAGCTGGGCTGAGTCCCGTGGGTCCCAGGCTGATGCACTGCCCAGTGCGGCTGGCCGCCTCACACACTCCCTTCTGCAGCAAAGACAGACACGCTCTGGGAAACAGTTTGCTGTTTTAACAGCTGCAAGCTTTGCACAGGGTAGATTCAGGTTATGTGATGTGTTCTTCCAGCTTCTTAGTAGGAAAATCCAGGCAGCACAGTGGAAACTCAGGATCTTTTTGGAATAGCTTAAGCATGGTGTTAAATCAGGTTTGTATTTGAGCAGCACTGTTCATGCAGTCCAGAGTTTCATGAATTGGAAAAAGCAGGGCCACTTCATTGCAGCTTCTGTAGCAGCAGGGAGAAGAGAGTAAATCTGGGATACGCAGATTTTTAGAGCTTCTGTCAATCCAAATGGTTCTTGGGGATGGCAAGGCAGGGAAACCTTTTTATGTTGTGTCCCTGCCAGATATCTGGGTGGTATTGCCCAGTGATAAAGGGAATAGAAAGGGACCCATTTATCATCTCTTCTATTTTTTCTTTTTATTTACTTTCCTTTTAAAAACACATTAAAAAAATTAATTCAGTGCTGGGGAAAGGTGACAGATTAACAACCCCAGAGATTTCAGCCCTCTGTTTATCCTCTGAGTAGTGAGCTCTGAGCATTCCCAGTGCTGCTCTGGCACTGTGCCCCAGCCCTGACCTTAGGGAGCAGCTCCCGAGAGAGCAGCTACCTCATCCCTCCAGCCCCTCCGACCTACTGGAGCTGCATCGCCTCGAATGGAGCAAGGGGTGCTGCTGGCAGTATGAGTCTGTGCCAGGGACTCCTGCGAGTGAGGACATGGATGATGACCCACACCTACACTGCTCAGCAACAAGTTGTGTTTGTGCAGGGCAGCTCTGCAGGGGTGTTGCTCCAAGTCCTCCAGACCACACTTTGATGTCTCGGTCCTCTTTCCAATCTGTAGTCTTCTCCCTCCGAGGAGGGAAAAAAGCTAATCCTGTGAGGGCACAATAAAAAAGGTCTTTGGGATGCCCAGGTATCTGTGGATGGTGCTTTTCATCTCACTGAAGTGTGGCTTTGACAGAGCTTGGACATTTGCAGCTCCTGCCAGCTTTTGGAGAATTTTTAGATGCGCTATAATCATATGGTTTTATTTAGGGAATAAACATGCTACATGGATCCTAGCACTAGGTTGCTGACTTTGAAAAGGTAAAATTCATTCCCCATCCCTCCAGCCTTTTTTGCTGTCATACTTGGTTAGAATTTGTTTGATAATTCTCACTATGGGTCATTTCAATTTCCCATCATCATGGCCTTGTGTAGCTACCTTTTCATCAGCTCTGGTGTTTGGAATAACCTTTTGCAAACTAGGTATTTCCCTCTGCCATAAAGCTGGAGTGTTTGGGAGAGGAGAGCATCCTTCACAAACTAGTCACCATGGCACTGTGGGGGGTAATGCTTCGCAGTGCACACATGCAATACCTCCTTGCAATTAGTAATGCTGCCACTGCCCCCTCCCCTCACTCAAGAAGTGACATTCCAAGACATGCATTTGGTGTTTGAACTACCCTGTCTCCTGGACCCAAGGGACAGGGGCTGGGACAACTCTGTGGGAGGCCCTGGTGTTGAATCCATTTGGCTGGTGTGCCCAAGGGGCCTTCCGTCATCACCTGCCCCCGTCGGAGCGGGGGCATCCGCTGCACCAGGTGGTACTCAGGAATTTTATCCAGTATGAGTTACTCTGGAAAGAAATCCCTCCTTTGCTTTTCTGCCTGTGGTATCAGACGATTGACCCCATTCCCCCTTTTTGCTGAAGGGGCAGAAATTTGATAATGGCCTTAATTATGCTGAACATTAAACAAATGCTCTGGATCATCACTGCTGTATCCACTTGTCCATAATTACCAGGACTGGACATGGTGGCTTCAAAGGCCACCCAGTTATCATTTATGTTTACTATAAACACAGCAGCTGTTTTGGGTTACGAGGGTGGTCATTTTCCTGGAATTTGATGAGCCAGACCCTGAAATCCTCACCTGACACCAGTTCTCTCCCTTCTCTCCTTTCCTTCATGAAGAAAATTCAGTATAGGAGTGCTCTATGCCACTTAAAGAGGGAGAATGGATGGGCTATGCCTTGTATACCTTTGGGTTTTGCAGTTTCTCCAAACTCCTTCTGAATTCCAGTGAACTGCTCTGTGTTTGTGGAACTGTTCCATGTTTGTTCATTTGGCAAGTCAACAACTACTACAGAAAAACTGGGATTGGATCAAACTTAACTAAAGTGTTAAAAACTTCTGCTTTTTTGATTCACTTTGCAAAACAGGTGAAAATCCAGTTTGCAATCATGCAAATTGATGTGTGAGCTCATAAACCTCACAGTGCTCTGTGCACAGGGGAGCGCTGGGTTTCAGAGTGTGGCTGGTGCTGCTCTGGACTGTGCTTCCTTAAGAGGGGACATTCACTATAGCTTTACCTGTGCCACTAGGAATGAGACTGTCGTGTCTCAACTCAATGCACAGGACATTCAAAAAAATGTTCTGTCTGTTGTTAGCATGGTCTGAAGCAAACAACAAACCCTGCTGTAAGGTCAGGAATAGCAGAACGCTCAGACAATTATAAAGCTTTGGAGTTTTTAAGAGCTCAGGACAGCTTGATGTTGCCCATGGCTTTGGTGTAATCTCTACAGAATTACAAATTGGTAACTCATGATGGCAGCAGCAGAGTGTAATTTATGAACTGCCTCTTACTGCCTTTCGTGTCGGTGCAATGGAACTTAGCTGCTCATAGTTCAGCCAGAAGACATGGGACTTTTCCAAGTTTTTCTCTTAGCTGAAAGTTTTCCATCTGGCACAGTTTAAGAAATGCCATCAGAGTGGGTTTTTAAACTAGTTTGTTGCTGGCGTGTAATCCTTCCTGGTTTTTGTTCTTACTGTTTTTTACCAGAGGAAACTCAAGTTCAGTGATTACAGAATGGACCACAGATGGACTGAAAGGGAATGAGAGGATGGCAGCATATTTTGTTGCTGTGATAGCACCATTTTATGAGAATTGAATTATAACGTGGGGAATTTTCACACCACTGCTGGGGAGTAAAGCTGCGCCCATGCATCAGTTTAGAGGCCAAACACAGACTCCTTCAGGAAGAGAGGCACAAAGAAGCCACTGCTGTGCAAGGCTTATGCTTTCTATGAGTGGAAACAGCGCATTCAGCCTTCCCCCTCCCCAGTTTCTGCACAGTCCCTGGGAGCAGTTCACAGAAAGGCAAACACAGCAGGGCAAGGGGGCTGGAGGTGTGCAGCTGCTTGGCACCTGCAGCCTGACTGCAGGTAATGTGGTCTGACTCAGTTATTCGTCACTGAAAAAAGATGGTTCATCTTATCTGTAAAGGAAAGAGCAAATTGGCTGGGTTTTGCAGCAGGTAACACATATCAGGATGATGTATTTATAAGGGGAGGAAAGAACAACACAGTCAGTGCCTGTTTATTTATTTTTTCATGAATTACAAAGGCTAAATAGACTAAACATTCCTTCACTATAGAAAGAAAAGCAGTGCCAGTACATGGAATGGAGAAATTCTGTGAGGTTCAGACCATTACATTGTTCTCCTACCAGTCAATAACTGAGATAAATCATAGCCTCAAACAATAATGTTCATGGAAAAGCTCTGGAGACACAGTTACAAGGCCAGCCTTATGAGAGAAGGCTCTTCTCTAAGACTTACTAAAAGCTACATTAGCTGATGCTGTCATACTATGGCAAGTGTATGTGTTCTGTAGTGTGGCATGTAGATTATCAGGAGTTTGTGTGTTGTCAATATTTGCAAGTGAATGTTTCATGTAAATTGAGAAAGATGTGTTACACGTCTGGAACGCTGCCTCAGGTCTCCTGCACCCTCCAAGGTTTTTTGGCTGTGCACTAGAGCCAGGGACAGTTAGTGTTTTCATGGTCTCAAGGTGAGGGTTTCAGTGAAGTCCCCAGAGGTCCAGAGAGGGATAAATGATGCAGTGCTCTCCTGCACAGACAGAAGTTCAAGGAGAATAAAAAATAGGGAGCTGAAAGGATTAATTTGTAAGGTAAAATGTTAAAAAGGCAAACCAAAAAACTTTGTAGTAATAGTGTACTGAGAAATGAACTTCAAGTAGGAAATAAACATCAGAGGAGAATAGGTTGCATAGCACAACACAGAAGGATACATGAGGGCAACTCTCGAGGAAATTTAAGCCTGCATAGCAGGACATGTTCCATAAAACAAGGTACATGAGACTGGAAATTGGGAAAGTGAAAACTATGCTAGAAAATCTATCAGAGGCACATTCTGCCTTGGCAACATGACAGAATGGGTGCCTAAATATTTGATTTTTTTCATTCTCAGCCTTTGCAACAGCCAAGAGCCAGATCAGACACATGAAACGTTACGCTTGTTCTCAGGACCTGGCCCACCTCTTTAGCCCTCACCCCTCCAGCCCTGTCAAATTGCGAAGGATCAGCTGGAGCAGGTGTCAGAGGAGATGTATCAGTGCAGAGTTTTGCTGGGGTTTCTCAGAGCAAGTGGCAGGATCTCTTTTATCACACTGAGCCTTCTCCTGTCAGCAAAGCAGACGGATGAAATTTCCTTCTCTGGAGACCCCCTCTCTGTTGCTGTGTAGCCAAAGGATTTTGTAGGCTCCTTTACTGTCTTAATTCTCATAAGATTTGCATCATTATTCAGGCCTAGGAAAAAAAACCATAAGGCTGACTTTAAAATAAAAATCTCTCCACAAAGACCACATGAAGGACTTCTGATTTTGACATGTTTGGAAATATTTTGGGATATTTTGCTTCTGAGCATTTGGAAAGTACAGACTGAGCTGTTTTGTACTAACTTTTTCAAATGCTAAACATCTGGCTCTGCTGACATTACTTCAGGTATTCATTCTGAGTCATTCAGTCCAGAGAGTGTTTGAACTCATGAAGAGCAAAGGTGTTTTCTATATTTCAGTAAATGTGCTTAAAATGCCGCAATAGTGCTGTGGGTCCAGATTTGGAACACTCCAGGGAAAACATGAAAATAGAATTTCATTTCAGCCCTCTATAAAAAGCAGTCTACTGGGTACTTTTGAACAATGTTCAAGTTTGGTTTTTAGAGTGCTTTAGTTTTGGGGCATTTTAGTCTGGATTGTCTTTATTTCCTATGCTTTGACACTAGGTCAAAGATTGCTCAAGTGTCAAAATGCACTGAACATGGGAATTAAACCCTTGTCCATAACCTTTGTTCATTCAGGTGGTTTGTAGTTTCAGAATTTACACACCAAAGGTCCACATAGAGGAGGAGTAATGAATTGCAAGCAGAATCTGGCAATCAGCTTTAGAGGGTGAACGAAGACGACTCAAATGCTGCAGCAATGGTCGTTTTCAGGTGCTGCTCTTTCCTTGGGATGGTCTTTTCTGGTTTCTGTCATAAAGCAAAGTAGAGGAGTTTTGCTTATACTTCTGTATAGACATAGTTAAACACTAACAAAAGGCAAGAAAAAGACCACTAAATCAGAAAGTAGAGCATCCTTGGTGCCCTGTGGTGATTGACTAGCAGGACCACTCTGTTTCCAGGCTTTAAAAATGAGAGCATTAGGACTGAGCTGGTGCTCTGCCATACTTTGGGATGCTGATTTCCACAATTGTGTTGCAGTCATTGCTAAAATGTCCAATAAAACACATCAGCTACTTGACAGGACATTAGACCAGGATGAAGAGAGTCTTGAAATGTGGAGCTCCCCTTGCAGGCTGGCCAGGCCTGGCATCCCAGAGGAATGTGCCCAGTGCAAGCACAGCTGCACATTGCTCATGCCTGCCCTCAGCTCGAGCTGTCTGCTGTAGCACCACCAACTCGCAGTGTTTGTCTTGTTTGCAGAGCCATTACAGAGCAGGAATCCCACAGATAAAATATTGTATACATGATTTATCTGGGGTGGAACCAGTCTATACCCTTTGGTTTGGGGAGGTTCAATGGCTCCTGCAAGAAGGAGAACTAGGAGGAAGGCTGGGAACTCAAGTTGACAGCTCCTACCAGGGGCAAAAATTGGCTTATATTCATTTGATTTATTGATTTCTCTTCCATAAACATATGCTAGGAAAATATTGGACTGATTTAAAACAAACTTCCCCTACTGAGTGGGAAGTTCACAATAGCTGAATCTCTGTCCAGAGCTGTTATTCCAGGCAAAGGAATTGGTATTTGTTATATGTAGCTGTTTATTAAACACTTCTGATATTGAAAAGGAAATTGTCAGCAGTTTTTATTGGTAATAAAGAGATGTTGCACCATGAAGCTGTCAACTATCATATAAACGAGCAGTCCCACAGCCCAACTACAAACACCTTTGCAACCAAATGACAGTACGGTCCCTTGAAATGCCAGGGTTAATAATACATGAATTTAATTTGACTTTTTTCATTATAGCTTTTAAAAAACCCTCTTAGATTTCAATAGAGACAGTAAGGTTCGAGGGAAGAAAGCAGTTAGAAAGAATAAAAGAAAATGTTTACCAGGAACACAGGATTGAGGTATGTTTCTTGGGCTGTATGAGACCTGTCCAGCTGGAATCAGCATCAGCAGTCACCCTGATGGGTGCTATTCCCGTGATGTCTCTATTCAGAGGGGATTAGACGCCTGTCTGGCTGCTGGCTGAAAAATCATTATTTTTAGTGCCGTGTCCCTCTAGTCGGTTTTCGTTCCCCTCCTGACAATGTGCAGTTGGGATACATTTTATCTTCCCCCTCCCCTTGTACCAGGTTCTGAACAAATAGAATTCTCTCTGGTTGTTAAGCAGTTCTCCCTGGCCCTTTTTTCTTGTTTCCTACCAGAGGATGATGGATTTGGTCATTTCTAAGGACCTTCCCAGCTGTTTTGGACATGAAGACAAAAACAAGCTTGGAGAGATTCATCAATATTATGGAAGATTAGCCTGGGAGTTTCAGGATTTCTTTCAAAAAGAGTTTTTTTTTTCCAGTTTGACTCTTTCCTGGTGTGCATGACTAAAACACCCATGATATGGGATCAGTGCAAAGACGGAGGGATCTAACCCTCAGCTGCTGTAAACCAGCATTGTCCAGTAAAGTTCAGTACAAGCTGCCCATGTTTACACCTGCTGGCAAACCCCCTGTGACAGAGGCTGTGGGTCTGTCTGGGGCCAGGGAACACACACAGCATGGAACTCCCTTGCTGGTTTTTCATTCAGAGCCAGCAATGAAGAAGGTGGCAATCCCTTCTCTTTGAGCCAGGGGTCCAAGTGTGGCAGCTAATTGGTGGCATTTGGTTTTCCTCTCTCCTCCCCCTCCCCTGCACCTCATGGAGCCAGGCAAGCTCTCCCAGCAGCGCTCGGTCTATGGTTGGAGGGCATAGCTGTCATTCCATTAGGCTTGGCTAGGCCTGTGTTAAAGCGTGTCATACAAATTGAGGGGATCCAGCATATTGACAGACAGATATTTAGCATGTAATTGCACTGAAAGTGCAGCACAAAAGCTTTGGGAGGTAGGAGAGTGGAGGATTTGGATTGCATGAGATCTAGTTGGACTGAGGTTTGGACTTTTTTTCCAAAGTGCATTTGAGCTCTTAACAGGTGTGATGGTAAGGCACGAATACATCATCCCACAGCCATTGTGGCACTGTGGTAGTCCTTCTCCAGCCTGCCCTGTCCCCTTGAAGAAATCCTGTTTGAGGCAGTATCTGTTACAGACCAAGCAAAACAATCCCATGGGCTGGTGCACAGCTCCCACATGCTCATACTCAGATCTATTTCTCAAAGGAAGCTGACCTGCACATCTCTGCCCCTGCCCGCACCCGACAGCAGTGAATCCCAAACACCTCATGCTCTTCAGCTTTCTTATAATGAAGATAGAACATAAATTTAACATGTACTTGGCAGTATAGAAAGGATCACTTTAATGTCTGGGCTTTAGCATTGGTCATTAAGGACTAATTCAGTTCTGCTGAAACTCCTGCTTCCAGATGTGATCAGGTTGTGACAATGCTCCTGGAGCCAGCCTGCACCCATCTGCCCCACTAGGGCTTTTAGGAGCCGAGGCTTTCAGGAAAGTCGTTGGGTCTTAGAATTCAAAATTCACCAGTGACTTTTACAAAGACAACTCATGCTCCCAAGTCCTGTTACTTTAAAAAACTTGGCACTCAGTGGCTGTTGGCTGGTGGCATACCTGAGGTTCTGTGCTGGAGTCAGGACCAGTGATGGAAAACTAAATAGTGCTTTTGGGCTGCTTCTTTGCACCTCACTTCTGCTTATAGACTTAGGTGAACTGTACCCAGCCACCCCTCAGCTGGAGATTGTTAAAGGTAAATTTACAAGAGAAAAACTTTAAAATAGGGTACTAAGATCTGATTCTGAGTTTATTTTCAGCTTTACTGATGTTTGGAATTTTTATATCTATAGTTTCGAACCTAGTTAGAAAGCAGCATGAAAGGGGTGTAAAAGGGTAGGAATACTTCTGTTTGGAGACTTCAGGGACAATGACCAGGCCATGGAAATCTTAATTGAATTTATTAATTTGCACAAAGAGGTTCCTTCTCTTAACTGCTGCCAGCACTGGAGCAGAGACAGCATTCCTTGGTGGTCAGAGCCCAGGACTGGGTCTGGAGGTGTGCATTAGGTGCTGTACACACATGTAAGGGCGGAATGTTCCTGTCACTGTGCAGCCTATGTGGATGATATAATATTGTAAGGAGCTGGGTGGAATGTAGCAACAAGCAGTATGATTGATCATTGATGATAAGCTCTTGTCATGTTCACTTGATTTAGATTGTTTTAAGTGTATCATTTACCGATGTACTATTTATTGTCTCTATGAGAGCGAGGAGATTCCACAATCAAGGGGATTTTTTGTAAAAAATGGTGTTATTTAGTGCATTCATTTTTCAATGCGCAAACCGAGAACATTTAAAGGGATCTGAATTCTACAAATGCCATGTTATCCAAAATAGGAGGACACGCTTGAGGATCTGGATCCACAGATCTCCTTGTTAAAGCATAGCTTTTCTAAAAACTGGTGAAGAACTGTAAGTGAAGTAAGCAGTGCAAATAGCATTTGTCCAAATGGGCACATCCTGGAGAATAGGGAAGGTGTAGGCAATGATGGGATATACTTCTGTCCCAGCTTATGCCAGGTGAGTTTGCAGCAGCTCCATTGACTGGGATGGCAGGACTCAGTTTATTCATGTGTAACTGAGGTCAGAGGGGCACTGGAGGATTTCTCTGGTGCTTCAAAACCATCCAGAAGGAACAGTGCCAGACTTTTATAACATGGACATTACTAGTCCAGGGCTGCTGCTCTGCTGTTTGCAGCTACACCTTCTGTGTACTTCCTCTTTGTACAGCCCGGGCCCAGGTTGCTGTCAGGGAACATGACAAAGGAATAAAGCTGCAAGTGGGATCACGTTTCCCTTCGGTCCTTGTGTGTATGTGTGTGTGTCTTTGTTTTTTCTGTGCTGTAGCTCAGGGGGGCTCGTAAATCTTGGAGACGACTGTGGATTTTTTTTTCTCCCCCTTGTATGACTGATTGTGCGAATTTATGTGTGGTATTTCTCTCCCCCAACCTCACTCTGTTAAAACGAGACAGGAGGCCAGTAAATTTGCAGTGGGAGCTGTGCAGGGTTGTGGGTCCCTCACCCCCTCCTCTTTGCAGCCTGAGGGCTGGCCGTTCCTTAGAAGATAATGATTTTGGTGTTGCTGCTGGGGGTGGGATGCTGTTTGCAGCATTCTAGTTTGCTGAATGAGCATGCTTTGACCCCCAGCTTCAGCACCAGCTGGTGTTGAAGAGAAAGGTGCTTTCAGGGGAAAGTTACACTCTCCCAGGTTAGTATCCAGTGTGGGGAAGGGGAAAGTCTGGAGGTGTGGGTTGGAACAAGGTATCCCAAAGAACACCCTTCACTCAGTGCTGAGACATGTCCAAGAACATGGTCTGTTATCTCTTGCACAATCTGCAATGACTGAGATGAGAAAAAGAGTTTCAGTGTTTCAGAAGTCTGTTGTGTTATAGAAGGAAGCAGGTTTAAAAACTCTTCTAGAATCATGTCATAAAACTATTTGTGTTTACTTCTAATTCCTGAAATATTCTTGAAAGAGACCCTGCCTGTGTCCCTTTTCCTGAGGTGGAAGGATGCCCTGCACCCAAATAATGTTCCTTGCCTTTCCTCTGAGTGGCTTCAGTTCTATTAATCCCACATAGTTCAAACTGTGACTGGGAAATCCAGCCTCAAGTCTGAATGCCACCTTGAATTTGAACTCCAACAGGAATATTTTTCTTGAAAAAGCATTTCCAGGTTTATTCCAGATTTATTTCAGTAATAATTGCTTTAGCAGCAGTAGCAAAATATGGATGTTTTGGTTCCATGTTAGATTTAAGAGGCAAAATAATAATTTAGGTCTCATCTCCACCTGAAGCCAAAGCCAGGTCACATGTCCCAAATTAATCAGTTTAAAATGTCTTAAAACCAATCTGGCTTTAGCTAAGCTTATTAAATGCACTCAATGAACTACATCTGTATCCCTGAGTGATAACACATCTCATGCACATGGACTTCAGAGCTGTTCGGATAATCTGAGCCAATTCCAGCCTGTGCAGGAGCACAACCAGACTTCTGTGCTGCTGTCCGAAGTTCCAGGTAGACTGTCAGGGCTGGGCTCCACCTGGGACAGTGAGGAGCTGGGTACACTGGGTGGGACAGGGGAGCAAGTGGGTGCCTGTGAAGGCTGGGCTGGGATGCTGGTAGCTGTCAGGATTTATAAGGAGGTCGAATAGCACTATGCTGGCCTGTTAATTTCAATTTTGTCTTTCTGATTTAGAAATAACAAGGTTTCAGGGCCAAAATCTAGGACTTCTATCCTGCAGGTTGGTGCCTTGCTCCTTCCATTAGGACACATATCAAAACTGATTAATCAAACATGATATTTTATGTTAAAACCCCAGCGTGAGTCGAAGTGTGGACAGTAGCCTCTCACACCAGTGTCTCTGTGTGAGCCCAGTGTGCTGTGTCTGTAAAGCCCCTAGGTCAGATTCTTGTCTTGGCTCTGCCCTGCATCTGTTTTCAGACTGTTGTGTGTCTCTTAACCCTCTGGTTGACATTTTAAAAGGCACTTAATGGCCAACTGCAACTAAACGTCCAGGGAGAAGTGACTCCCCAGGACACTGGAGGTGCTACCTTGGAAGTGTGCAGGCTATAGTGCTCTCCAGCCAGACCAGACTGAGTGAACACATCTGAGCTCTGTTATCCTTCCAGAGCATGAGGCTCACCTGCCCTGAGCAGTATTTGGTTGCTGGAAGGACCATCCAGACACTCATAAATCTTTGGTGTAACTCTGAAGGAGCTTTGTTGACAATCGGCACCCACCTCTCCCCCTACCTTGCAACATGACTCTCACACTCAGGGCTGCTAAGAGCTATTTCAGGCCCCGTAACAAATTAAATATTCATCTCCCCTTTGCCCTGGCTGTTGCCTACACACCACCTTTTCCCCTTCCTGCTGAGCTGAGTTACTTAGCACAAAACCCCTGAGCCAGCAGTGGCAGCTGCAGCGGACGGGAGCAGGCTGGGTGAGTGCTGCTCTCCAGCCCCTCAGTGCCACTGGCCAGGCACCCTTCCTCTCCATGTCCCACTGCAACTTCACAGCTGCTTCAACCTGGCCAAGAACTTGGCTCCAGATTTCCTCTCTCCTTGTCATCCTTCCCATCAACAGACCATTCCTTTTGTATGGCACATGATCCAGAAGTCTCGACTGCTCTTTGTCTCTCTTCCCATCCATGTTTACAAAGAGTTGGGGCATCCAGGGCCTGTCCTGTGGCTTAGGTAAAGGGGACCTAAAGAGCTGTTGGGTGTGAGGTGTGTGTGTAGCAGATGTACAGAGAAAGAAAAGATTTTTTGTGGTTATTGTGCTCCATACCATTGCAAAACATCAACTGCTGCATAGCATGCAGAATAAAGACAGCAGAGACTGACTTGCTTTGAAGCCTTTGCTTTGACTATATTTTTTTTTCCATCTACAGTGCCAAAATGCTCTTAGACACACATCTGCCTTAAAAACAACAATCTCCCCTTCCATTAGCTCAGTTAAAGCTTTTCTGCAAGCTTTTCATTTTGAAAAGACAAGGAAAACCAGAAAAAGAGAATGAGCCCAGGACAATCAGACGTGGTTCTTGTGACAAAAAAAGTAAATTGAATTTTAGTCAAGAAATGTGAGAGATTTAGAACAATTCAGTTAGTACTTAGTGGAATAGCTGCCTGACAAGCAGGTAAAACCAGGGTAATCCTCCATCAGTATGTAAAGCAGACACAGAACAAGAGCAAAGAAAATAGAGAGCAGGCTCTTTGCTTGACAATTTAAATCCTCACGGCACAATAGCTGTATAGAGCAGCATCAAGCACACAGCAATAGCCATGAGTGAGTGTATAATATCTTTCACCATGGGACATGGCTATAACCCCTCTAACACCAGTCAGTGCCACTGTGGATGCAGCCATAAAGCAGACTTCTCTTGCCAGTGTGGCTGTGCACGTTACTGTGCGGCATCAGCTAAAGCTTGGCAGACCTGGGGCAAATTAAGCTTTGCAGAGAGGAACAGCAGCAGGCAGCCTTGTAAGAAGCTAGGAGTGTTATGATATTCACCATTTCTTTCCTTTTTATGGAAGCAAGTGATGATTTGGAAAAACTAAGCAGGCTGCAGCCCCTCCGTACTGCTCCATGTGCTGCTGCAAAACTCCTCTGAAGTTTCATTTTCAGAAGCTACCTGGGACAAGCGTACTGTTCTCACCAGAAGCTATGTGTCAGATGAGACAGCAATATTACTCCAGCCCTATGCAAAAAATACTAGCCCTTTAAAGCCAAAGAGTATTAAAGCATTTCAATCTCAAACAATTGATGATACAATGATGATACAGCCAGCACAAATTTATTTAGCAAAATATGTTTGTTTTTGCAAAAGAAATGCTGCATGTCTGCAATGCTTCTGAAGGCCAGGTTCTCAGAAGGGGAACCCCAAACTCTCTCACAGAATGGTACATAATTGTCTCAGATAGGACAATTTTCTGCACTTGCCAGTCATTTTAAGCCTCACATATGGGTGGCTGCCTTTGTCTTCCAAGTGCCTGCTTGTACAATGAGATTTACCTGTTGTGTTATGACAGACAAGTGATTAACATGAGAAAGACAAGTTGGATCTGGTGTTGAGCTTCCTGCATATCTCCCTTACATGCCCTCACAGACATTTCCTCAGAAGCAAAAGGAACTGTCTGTGCTCCTGGTTGCTCAGAGAAAAACATTTGTGATGGAGCTTGATTCTTCCTGTGTTGCTACAACTGTCTCACCAAAAGACTGAGATGTCTATGAGGGTCACTGTAACACAAGCCCTGACAGGGCGTTGATTGGCTGCTGCCTCCACTCTGTGGCATGTTTGCAACTAGAAAAAAGAGCTTGGCTTTGTGTCTCATTCAAAGGATGTGCTTTGGCACTGTTCCTTCTTCCGTGGAGTTCCCATTCCTGAAGGCCTTGCAGTATCCTATAGGGCAGCAGTTCTCAGTTCAAGCCCAAAACAAAACTCAAGACAGCAACAATCCTGTGAGCGAAGGCACTATTTGTCCCCAGCCCTGCCGTGAAATGTAACTGGAAATACTTTTTTCTTATGAATGAAGTATAATTTGCAAGTCAGAAGATCATTTAAGTACATGCTTAACTTTTTTATACAAGAATTCAGGCTTCTTTTTTGGGTAAGGATACCTTCCTGAACTGGGCATTAAATTGGACTTTTTTGGAAGCTTTTTCAATGACTTTCCCATTCGCATTAGTTTTTAGTGCGACACATGCTTTGATGAGTCCTCCAGTTTTCAAATTGTTCATATGGGTTCATTCTATCTTTCATGATTTACTAGGGGTTTTTTTTCTTTTTGAAGTGATGGTGCCTTACACCTTTTATCCAAGCACCTCCAGTAACTTTCACTTAATTATTTAGTAAGTTAAAAGTCAGCCCTGATGTACCTGATACTACACGTAATTTCTTTTTTAAGAGGCTAGGAAGCAAAGGGAAAGAAATTAAAAAATCGGGTACAAAGCAAAAGAGTCTTGAGGTAAATCTCACGAGGCTGACATCTCATCCCTCCCCGACACTCGCTGCCTGTTGCAGCATTGTCTGAACCCTGCAGTCTCAGCTGCGGTGGCACCTGTGCAGCTCTCCAGCCTGCGCTCCCTGCGCAGCCCACGGCCCTCCCTGGGACCTGTGGGATGCAGTGATGGAGCTGCCATTTACCATTAAAAACAAACAACAGGCTGTGGGAATACAAACAGCTTCCTTTTCCCTCCAGCCCCGTCAGGCCGTTTTGGTGCCGGCCTGCGCTGTGAGGAAGCCTGGAGCAGCCCAGGGCTCCCAGGCATGGTGCTGGCAGCCAAGGAGGATCAGGAAGTTGGGAAGGGGCAAGGTCACCTCTTGACCTCCCATTCGGCAAAGAATGCAACTTGCTGTCAGGCACTAGGGAAGGCTTTTTTTCTTTCTGCAGCTTAAGATCTCTGACGTTTCTGATGGGAAGAATCTTACAGCATAGTTTTTATTTTATTTTCTCAAGTGTTTTTTAAAAGAGGAGATGCCGAAGACATGGTGTAATCACCAGCGAGCTTTGCAGAATGGCTGTTCACTCAATGGGTATGGAAGGGCAAAATGCTGGGATTAATATTTCATTATGCCTTTGGAAACACCAAGGTTCATAACTGATCTTGGCATAACGTGACCGTAATCTTTTAAAATAAAATAACAAAGAGGGAATGTAATCTCTCAAAAAATAAAAATGGTGCTCCATTTTTCCTTTAAATGATGTGATTCCATCGCCATGTGGGTTTTGTACCCATGTAAGTGAGAGCAAAGTCAGGTCCCAGTGGGACCTTGGTTTAGCTCCTACAGTTGGTTTGTGCCATGTTGTCTGTTGTCCTTTGGATTGTCAAACCTGGACCCAGTTTTGCTGCCACTGTAGAATGAAAACAGGGCTGTGTGCTTTGGAAACTTTGCTTTTTCCTTAGTGAATCCATTACCAGTCTTGGCTGGGGAAAAGCTTTGTGGTGAAGCCATTCTTCCTCAGTGTCTGTCTATACCCCATTTCTTCATCTTCACTGTCAAGAAGGTGTGACATAGTCAAAAGGATCTATTTCTATCTCATTTTTCAGCCAAAAAACCTTCCCTCTGGGTCAGTATCTAATAATGTATCACAGCCACAGAACAGCAGGGTCAGACTTGTCTCTCTGAGCACTTTGGAAATGTCAGCCCTTCTGAAAGTCATTCCTTGAAGAAATATCCATGGCCAAGAGGCAAACAACCTGATTTAAATGGAAACCTGCTGAAGAGTAAAGAGAAAGAGCAAGAGTTCCAGCCTGGAAAGTATCTGACTAATATAGCAGTCAACTCCCTGAAAAGAAAGGCATCTGTTTTAGGTATGGTCTGTTTTCCTATGAAACAGTCAGAATCTAAATATGAGGTTTCCGAAGTATATTGTTCCTTATTCTGGTGTGACCCTAGTGCATATTGAACAGGTTCATGGATTTGCTCTGGATTAAATTCAGTGTTACTCTGAACAAGATTTGGCCCTGGTCTAATTTAACTAGAGAGATTTTAAGGGCAGAAGAGACCTGCTTTGTAACTGTAGACCAAAGATCTTCAGCACTGGCAAGATATCCAGCAATATCTAAGGACTTGTAATAACTCTCCTGCTCTACTGCAGAAAGATCTCCTATGCTATATTTTGTCAGTGTGAGTGATGAAGAAGCCCCTTCAGTTCCAGTTGTAAATACCACTCACATTTAGAAATGAAAGTCTTATTTCTCGTGTTAATTGAGCTGCTTGGAGTTTAAATAACCTGAATTTCAGGGTACCTTCTCCTGCAAGAATGAAAAGCTAATCCAACTTGCTGCCAGTATTTTCTGGAAATTTTTTCCAATGCTGGTATTATATTTTCTTCCACACTAATGAAAAAGAATAGTGAAAAGCTTGATGAACTAAAAGCACAAGAATACATCTGTCCAGAATACTTCCAAAAACTTCCCAAATCCCTCCTGCTTAAAAATTCTTTTCATATTTTGTCTTTGAAGTGGTTTCAGGCTATTTAATGCATCCTGTGCACAGATTTTTGTTAGTATTTTCTCTCACAATGTCATGAAGAACTCACTGTAATGTTCCACAGAAATAGAGATTATGATAAGGGGTCCATTGCTAGAGCAATTTGTTGCTCTGCTGTGTCTGCTCCGTGACAGAAAGTGTTGTGTGACATCTGCAAAGGGGTGTGAGTCTCCCTTTACCTGGCACTGCCTGACACCAGCGCTCACATCATTCCTAGCTCAGCTGCAGAAGGGGCCTGTCAGCAATTCTGATTTATTTAGGTTTGCTACCTCCAGGAAAGAGGAGGGGTTCCACATTAAACACTGAGCTAGCCTAAAATTATAATATATTTAATTTGCATCAAAAGGTGTTCCATTGCCTGATTACAAAGTTGGAAGCAAGTTAGTTACAAAAGAAAAGCTTAACTAAGAAAATCCGTTCTTAAAGCATACCTGAGCCCTAGCCATGGCACAGTGAGCTATTGTGTAGCTATCACAGGTGAAGAGCCCAAATCAGCTGAGTTCCACCTCCAGGGTTCTGCACTCTAGAGCAGACCAAGGCTTTGGACTCATTTTTTCATACCAAAGCATTGCTACTAGTGTTGTGTCTAAATGATCCTTCATAGCAGCCACCCCCACCCAGTCATTCCTCTTACTGCTCAATTTAATGACAAATCACTAAACTAGCAGCTTTGGTGAGTGCTGCCCATCTGGGATGGGGGGAAGAGGTCTGTCATTCACAGTAGGCATTTATTCTGCACTGCTAACTGCTGGGGAGAGCTCAGGGCCCCGGTTGGGAGGAGACCCCCTGTATCTTTCTCTTTGATGATTAAGCCCTGTCTGTTGCCTCTTCATTTCATGAGTGCTTGCCCAGGCTGTAAAGGCACTGGGGCTTTACAGCTGGTGGAAATGGCTGGGGACCAGTTCAAGGTCCCAGTGTTGCCATAGCATGTCCCCTCAGGCTTCTCACATGTCCAGGCTCTGTTCTGTCTTCTGCCTACAGCAGCCATGACTATAGTTTTGTGCTAATTTGTAACATTATAAGTGCCAAATTGCTTTTAATGCAGATAGCCCTGAAACCAAACAGCCTCACAGTGCCCTGCACCTTGCTCTGGGCAGTCTCTAAGAACAGGACATTTCTTTCCCCCAGGGAGGGAGGCCTTGAAGATCTGCCCCATCTTTACAGGGAAGACAGAGGTGGCTGAGTCAGATACTCTGTTCCTCATGAGGAGAGAGCTCCTTTAGATGCAATCTCCTGAAGTCCTCAGTTACCCTTTGAATGTCTCAATTTCCCTCTCTGGACTAGTAAGAATGATGGGAATGGTTGGGCTGGGTGGATCTGAAGCTTTGATCCTCAGCTGGAGATTAGGAAACATTGTCCCTCCGCTGGGCTGGGTAAGATGCACAGGTAGGCACAGCCCTGAACTTTGGGAAAGTTCATACCTGAACTTTGCATCCATAACCAACCTGTCCTGTCCAGACAGGAGAGAGTTTGGTCAGTGCCTTTAGGGCTTGGGTGGGGGTAGGGGTGAGGAGCTCTTGAAAAAAATGATGATGATTAATTATTATTTCATAATGAGG
The DNA here is from genome assembly GCA_013400915.1 of Pardalotus punctatus. Taxonomy (NCBI): domain Eukaryota; kingdom Metazoa; phylum Chordata; class Aves; order Passeriformes; family Pardalotidae; genus Pardalotus; species Pardalotus punctatus. Next base: position 76,147 of record VZTX01002208.1, on the reverse strand, counting down.
GATTATCACAGGCTTTACAGCTAAATAACCCAGTACTTAGTGTTTCTGTGCTGTGGCACTGTGCACGTTCAAAGCGTTGTACAAACAGCAAGTAAATTACTAAAATGAAGAGATTATTTAATAACCCATGTCTTTGCATTTCTCAGGGAAGGGTGGGGAGTGTTTAGAAATTTTCCCTCAACATTACCATGCAGTCACATTCCAAGATTGTGGCTCATGTTGCCAGGCCTGTGATGTGCTTGTTTGGCATTTATATTTGGGAGACTGTAGTTATGAAAATAAAACTAACAGGCTTACCAGGTACAAGTGCCTCACAGTCCACCCCCTAACACCCTGCCATAGATGGCTGGGTGAAGAACTCACAGGATGAACTCTTTGGCCCAAGTGACATAAGATATCAGCCTGGTCATGAGGTCTCTGACCCTCCAAACATATTTTTCCCTAGCACACTGTCTTGCAGAAACACCCCATGCTGCTAAGTGATATCAGTTTATCTCCAGTGATAACCTTTGGATCCCAGCTCAGTGTCCCACTGCCTGTTCTCCACAACTCACAGGCTGTTAATTTTTACAGACTATATCTATTTATTATTCACCCTGTGCATGATCAGCCATCTTCCATCGGTACTTTCAGAGGGCTTGGTTTTCTCCTCAGTGCTTCACCTCAGTGAACACTAAGTAAAGTTTTAGTGTCTTCCACAGGGACCAGACTGTGATAGCTGCAGACTGGATGAGTAGAACATATTGTGGGGTTGGGAAAGTTGTTGCATGTAAACCAGCTTGGATTCAGATGCGATCTGGTTGCATTAGTCTGGTAAATCTCAGGCTTTACTAGCTTGTATACAGTGCTTAGCTCACCCAAGCAACCTATCATGGCATTGGAGGTGCTGGTCTGTTCTGAGCCTCAGCTTACAGTTAGTGTCTCTGGTCTCCAGAGTTTGTACCGTGCTCTGTTTCACAGGGCAAACTCACCAGAGGATCCCGGCCGCAGCTTAGATCTGTGCTGTTTCTCTGTAAATGTCCAGTGCCTTGAATTATCTTTTGTTAATTGTATTGCTAAACATGAATTACTTTGGCTTGTGTGGGGAGTTCATCCTTATGCAGCGCCTGCCGTAGCTGCTCACACCATGGTGTGTCTTGCACCTTCACACATTGTATCACTTTGCAGGCAGGATTTTGACACTAGCATAGCTAATGCATTGACACAGAAGTTCAGTTATTAAGATAAAAGCATTGCCATAATTTCCTACTTAATCCTAACAGTAAGAGCTCATAAGAAATTAATTATTTCAATGCCCCTTCTCAGTGGATTTGGTTAGGAATTATGTGGAGGTTTTTATCATCGAATTTTTACACAGCAAAAGGCGCAGTTAAGTTCCAGGAATGCTGAAATCCAGCAAATGGTATTTTTTCCTGTGGGCAAATGTATTTACAAACTAATTTTAAAAAACTTCTGAACTTTGCTGATAAGTAATAGTGTTAATTGCTCTCTAATGAGCCTAATTGCTGTTGTAAGAGCACACAGAGGCACAGCTCCTGATGCCTGCTGGAGCAGGAATAAGATGACAGGTGCTGACAAAAAGGCTGGATAGTTGTCTGAGCTCCTGTGAGGTGTTAGAAAAAGTCCCATAGACGTTTATTTTGGTGGGGCTTCATACATTCATGTCACTCTTGGACTTCTTGGGGGATTTGGCTCTGTTCAAGCTTCAAGGCTGCTGGGGAAGGAAAGGTGAGGTTACACCTTAGCTGATTGCTGCAGCTATGCATTGTTTCAGGTACTGGAGACTTTAGTACTTTGCCAAGCTGGGAAAAACAGTGGAATGTTGCTCTTCCTTCTGTTTTCTAGACTGAACCATGCTGGGTCCTTCAACATTTCTGTACTGAACGTTTCCTTCTAAGCCTCTGCGCTCTGTCCTGTTGGTCCATGTCCCACTGAAGCCCAGCATCTAAAAACTGGGCAGCACTTGGCCAGCAGGGAGGAGAGTTGGTTGTGCTGGCCCTTCCCATTTTCATCCAGCCCAACCCTCTATGCAGGTGTGGGAAACTCCTGTCTCAACCCCACTTGCATTCCTCAACTGCAGCATGGTTGGGGAACACCTCTGAGCCGGGCGCTGTTCTGCATGGGTGGATGTTCTCTGTGCTCAGTGGTCCCAGGTGGAAATGCCCCTGACACTGATCCGGACTCACTGTGCCAGTGAAAGCCACACATCTGCCGGGTGAGATCAGGCAGCTGCCTCCACCCAGCCATCCTGTGAATTTAGGCAAGTCCCTTGTGCCTCAGTTTGCACATCTAGAGAGTATGTGTGCATGTCAATGCCCTTGAGAGTCTTGAGAGTCTCCTTGAGTTTTTTCTTCCCTTTAGGAAGAAAAATCACTTTGTAACTACTCATTATTTATTAAATGCAAGTCAGGAGTAGCACAGGGACCGTGGAAGATTTATGGAGCCATAGGAAAAGACAAGGCATCTTGTTTCCAGGACAGAAATGTACCATTTATAATTCTAAGAGAAAATTTTAAACTTTTTAGTAAACAGTGTAGAGAATTCTCTTGTAGACAAGGTGAGCTTCGGCTTTGGAGTTGGAGATTACTGGTGTATCAATATCTTTAAGAAAATCTGGCTCTTGCTCTTGTGTAGACTTGATAATCTACGAAAAGTAAGAGGAAAATATGAGAAACATAAATGTGGTCCTGTGGCTGGTGATAATTATTATTTTGTTTTGATTTATCGTTCACAGGAATTTTTTTATGAGAGCCTCACAGGCATAATTCTTTCTCGTACATAGTTTATTTTTTGCCAAAACGACAAGAGGACAGGATATTTAGCAGAATATGTATGATGGGTGGGTGGAAAAGAGAGAAGATTTGGACTCGTGCCAAACATCAGGAAGGCAAAAGAATGAGAAGAACCCAGCTTATTGCAATAGTGTGTTGCTCTTTATCTTGGAAAGGGGTATTTGCCTGAAGTGGCACTCCTAAGTCATCATGGGATTTTATTACAGGTATCCCTCTGAACTTCAGCTCAGCCACAGCTTCAGAGGGTTCTTCAGCCATTTGCATAATTGCAAAACCCTCAGTGATCAAAATGTATGCAGCAGGCCAAAAAATCAAGAGTTTAAAAATACGATCTTCCTTTTAGCATCTGAGCCTTTAGGATATGTTTGTTTTGCATTTTTAGGTGTTTCCCAGTAATCATGAAGAGCAGCAAAGCGCTCTGCTGTTCAGGGTCTTCAATCCAGCAGCTGAGCCTTGGGATAGAAATGAGCGGATAACGTGATAGCTGCCAAAAAGTCACCAAGGTTGTTACCCAGGAGTGGGGCATGACAGAAAGTTGCCAGATGTTATTAAATTAGCACAGACGTGAATGGTGATTTCCAGAGGGGCAGTGCCAAGTGTTTTGGAAGGGCTGTTTCTTATTTTGAATATTAAAATGGAAGATTTAACTTTGGGGAGTGCTTTTGAAAATATTCCACTTGCATTTTAGCAGAGTGCCAGCTGTCAAGAGCAGGAACTTATGAATAAGTTGTCCCAATGCCAGGTGAAGACTCAGCTTCCCAACTGTATCATTGTGGCTACAACTTCTCACCTTGAAAAGGTCTTAATCTCGTGTACAAGGTGCACAGGCATTTATGGGATTTACGTATGCAAGAGAATTGCGAGGCCTGCCCTTACTTGCAAAATAAGATGAAAAAGCTTATGTTCAGCTCACCTTGCCCTGATCCCACAGTGCCCTCAAATCACTGGAAAATGGACATGTTAATTAGAATTACTGGTCCATCCTTTCTCCTCGAGTGCACTTTGTGGGTAGGTTTAGGGAAAAATTAAGTAGATTAGAACAAAACAAGGAAACAAAGCATTGACTGAGTGGTTTTATTCCATTTCTGGTTATTTTATTATCCTTATAGTTTTGGTATAAAGAATTTTAGCACTTGATTTTTTTTTCAGGACTACTTTTATCACTTCTTGATGTAGTCCTGAAAACAAAGCTGAAAGAGAGCAAAGGAAACATCTCTTATTCTGTGAAGTTTTATCAGCAATTAATAGTAAGCTCCTGTCACTGGTATGCCAGCAAACCCTTTGCAGGGTTTCCATCTCAAAGCCTGAAGTTGTTGCATTTAGGGAGGTTTCAAGGGGAGTGTGCAGCGCCCAGGGGTTCAGCATGAAGGGGTTCAGCACCCTTCAGACGGAGCCCTGGGGCTGGTCTTCAGAGGTCTCCAACACTGAGCACCTTTGGGTCCTGTACATTTCTGAGAATGTCACTGTTCAAGGGGTATTTATTAATAAAATGCTCTGCAGGAAATTAATTACATTTGAGGCTGTTATTAGCTTCTGTAGAATTTCCTCTGTTGCTCCCATTGGAGACCAGGCCCAGAGTCTTCACAGCTCTTGTACACCTGACCTCAAAGAGAGTTTTTGCCTTCACAAGAATAGTTTTGGAGTGGGAACTGTGTCCTGGGATGGTCTTAGGATTTCCCTCAGGCTCTGAAAAGGAATCAGGATGGAACAGTAAGTAGGGGATTCTGGCACTGGATTACACTAGTGAGACTGATGCTAGGACTTGCTCTGTAGCCCATATTTGGGGTTAGTTCCACACTTTTAAAAAAGGAGGTGAGGGAAGAGCAGGGGACAAGGAGCATCACAAACAATTTTTCAAACTAAACATTGTGAAAAATTTAAACAGCTCAGCTCATCTGTCTTTCCAAAATGAAGTAGGAGAGGTGACTTGGCTATAGTAGATGAGCAACTTTTCAGGAGGAAAATACCAAGAGCTAAAGGCTGTTTAATCTAGAGTGGAAAGGCAGAACAAGAAATTGGCTGAAAGGTGAAGCCAAATAATTATAAAATTATGCACTTCCTCCCCCCCACCCCCTTTCACAGTGAGAATAATTAATCATTAGAACAAGGTTGTGTGTGCATTTTTGTGTTTATTGCATCTTCAAATGGAGAGGAAGTGCTTTAATGGGAGACCAGTGATGAGTGGCCAAACACACGGTATTGAACGCTGTGTAGAAATACCATTGTGACATGCTGGGATAGGCAAGGGTTCTTATTAGAGTCTTTGATTCTTTCAGTTTATTCTCTCTTACTTGTTGCCATCTTCTGAAACATCTCAGTGCTCCACAGCTGTATTTCAAACACAGTGAATGGATTTAAGAAGGAAAGAAATGCTGCTCAACACCACGTGAGAGCGTGGAGCACTGAAATGAAAATGGGCATGGCTCTGCCTCACAGAGATGGGAAGGCACTTGCCCAGCTGTACCACCTCAGAAATTCCTGGTGGTTCTGCAAAGGTCAGTCCTTCACTCAAAAATGTGTTTCTGATTAGATTCTGCCCCCTTGCAGATAACAATGCAGTCAGTGACAAATCTAGGGGCAGAGAGGCTTTTGGAGCAGCTACCATGCATTTGCCTTCCACTGGGCTGACACAGCTCATCTGGTTTAATTTCTGTGTGGCAGCTGGGCGCCAATCAAGCCTGTTGTGGCTTTCCTTGGATAGTGCAGTTTTCCTCAAAAACAGCATGGCTGCTCCACCAGTGAAATGGTCTACTCTTCTCTCAGCAATATGACAATTACTTACAATGACTGATGTCTAGGTCAGGCAAAGAGGAGAGCTCTTTTCCAAACAGCAATGCTTTTCCTCTGCCGCCAAATCACGCACTGTATTGAGCATTACAAAAAAAAAAGGGCTTTATCTCAGAGCCCTCCATCTGAGATTTTATAAACCGTGCCAGAGCCCTCTTAAATGGGGCAGAAAAGCTTGGCAAAGACACTTATGAAAGGCAGCTGGGCCCAATGAGTCTTTTACCTACTTTTCTGGGAAAAAAAGTCTTGTCTTGGACAGCTGTGGATGGAGGAATTGATGATCCTGCAATTAAGACCCTGGTTGAAGAACTGCGTGACCTGGATTCAATAGGTCAGATCTTCTGTCTGGCCCTGGGCTGACTAATGTGATTTGTTATGCCCCTGTTTTCCTGTTGAAAAATGGGAATGGCAGGATTAATTTGTCTGGCAGAGGTACAGGGGATAGGGGATGCAGAGTGCTGGGTTATAAAGTAGAAAAAACTGAAGAACTTTCAGAAAAGCAAAGCTGTAGCCTCTGCTCCAGAAGGCTTTTGAGAGTCCAAAATCCAGCTGACACCGTGAATCAGCTCCATGACAAGGGAGGCTGGAAGGCCCCTGGCAGGGATCTCTGCAGAGCCCTGACAGTGACCCCACTTGTTCCTTGCCAGCACACCTGGGGACAATGCCAAGCCAAGAGGTGGGCACAGCTCAGGTGCTGGGTCTGTGCCTCAGCCGCTGGCCTGGCAGTCAGTAGGTCTAGGCCAGGCTCAGAGCCCAAGGGTGTCTCCATGACTTGTGGCTGTGGGATAGTTTGGCAAGCAGATGTCTGCCAAGATCCAGAGCCTCACTCCCTTCCTGCCTGCATTTCAAAATGTTTTGGTTTTGCACTCAGTCCAAAACATAATATCCAAATCCTCCACGGAGGAGCATTAGCATTCCTGCATTGCTCTTCTAGATCCTGATCAGCTCTCAGATATATAATTTCCACTTTACAACACTCATTCTTTTTTATTTTTTCATTCACAACCAATTTTATCTGAAGTTTAACATCAGAAAGTTGCCAGTTTTGTTCTAATTACAGGTGACTCTGAGCCAAAACCTCAGATATTATCATGTGTGAGCTGGTGGGAAAGGCAGCAGGGAGAGCAGCACACAGGTTCCTAGCCTCAGCATCTCAGCTCAAGCAGGCGTGGGGCCAGGAGGCAGGGGCTGGGGTCTAACCCTTGGTCTCTGCTGCCCTAAACACAATGCTGCAGAGCCAAGCTCCCTGCTCAGTTTTGGGCTATGGTATGTTCACTGTATTTTTATGCCTGTTCCTTGCACCACAGAAACAAAGTTCTTTGAATGGAAGCCCTTAGATAACCCGGGATCAGGTGCAGAGAGAAATTAAAGGGAGAGTGGTATGGGAGAGACTGAGGAAGAGAGACAGGAAGAGTAAAATGGGAGCTGTAGATCACAGGGAATCAGGTCACACAAGCTTTCCATACCGATCAGCCTGAATTCCCTATAGTTATTCTCTGTCCCTTCCCAGCTGTCTCATTTCCTGGTGGATTTAGTTGACATTTTTAAATCTTGTTTTATTTGCTGTATTTCTCTGCTTGAAGATCCTTCCCTCTCTCTGGTCAGGGATGCTCACAGAGTTCTCTGAGCCATCAGTTCCCCAGTCTTTCCCTGCAAAGTGACAGAAGTTTGATGAAAGCATCAGTGTGGTTGATGTTGTTTTATTTTCAGCCTTCATCTTGGAAAAAAAAGAGCATGGAGAAGTGCATGGAGCATGTCTACAGTGGTGACTAATGACTATTAGGCCCTTATTGCTGTCAGGTGAACTAGTAGCCGAGCCTCAGACATGTGGTCATTGTCAAGAGGAATTTTTGACTCCCCTCTTAGGAGCACCTCCTCCTCCACTCCCCAGCCATTAATTACTTCCACCATCCTTCCAAACTGCCAAGGAGTGAGGAGCAGCAGAGCTGGAGATGAAAGGAAGCAGCGGCTGCCCCGGTTTCCAGGTCTTTCAAATAACCAGTCTGTAATAACTTCCACAGCCAAGGGAAATGGGCGAGCTGTGGGAGGAAGGTCAGCGCTGAGGGGAGGAAGGCTCTCGCGTAGCAATGATGTAGTGGCTCCTAATGGAAGAAACCTGTGGAATTAATCAAGCGCTGTGCCTCATTTGTTAATGACAGCATGCCTAAAACATGCACCAGCCTTTCTTGTTGGTGGGTATTTGAGACCCTGGTAGCTCAGGCTGTCAGCATGGGGCCTGGGGTCTCGGCATGATGGTCAAGCTTTGTGGCAGTGGATACTGAGAGTGACGGGGCACTGGGACAGGGCATGGCTGTCCGTGTGCCTCATCTCTCCGAGCCGGCTGCGAGGGAGCTCTGAGTGAGGCTGGTGCTGACCTCCCATGCTTGGCTTCCAGGCTGTCATGCGTGAAGTTGGTCACGCTCAGTTTCCCCCAGATTAGCACGGGGTATTGAGATGACATTGTTCTGGCTTGCTTGCTGCGGAAAGCAGCAGCTCTGTGGAACCAGTTAAGGCAGTTTGGGCCCAGCTTCCATCTCCTCAACCCCCACACACACTCCAAAGTTTGGCCTTGATTTCATGGGCCAGAGATGAGCAAGAATCAAAGTAGAATAATTACTGCTAGTGCACAGGGCAGGTCCCCAGCTCCTCAACCCCAGGCTGCCTCCACAGGCTGAGCACGCAGGCTCAGCAAGCGAGATATTCTAGGAGAGTGGTTCTCCTCACATCCTGGGGCGGAGTGCAAGCAGGCGGAACTCAGCACATCTTCTTGATTTATGGGAGAAATTGCTAACCTGGTTTGGGGGAGTATTTTATATTTGCACCCCCCTAACACTGTCTCTACTTTGCACATGGATATACACATCCTGGGGGGAGCAGAGTTACCCAGAGCTCCTGAAAGTTCCTGTATGTTGGTGTCTCTGTAGCAAACCAGCCCAGGGGATGTGTCTGGGCTACTTTCACCCTCACACTCTGTCCCGTTGCTTGCAGCTGTTCCCTCACCTCTGGCAGTGAATAACTGTCCAAAGTGTTGCTGAGATTCCTGGGAGACTGCTCTGCTCCTGATGAAGGTGGGTAGAGAAAGGGAGAGGGGTCTCTGCATCCTGACCCACCGGTCCTGCCATGCTGCGCTCTGTGCTCCTTGGACAGAGATGAAGCTTTGGCCCTCTGTGTGTCTGATGTAGTTAATGTATTAGGCCTATGTGACTCCACAGAGAATTGCAGATATGAATGGTTAGCACGTAATGAGTCTTCTCAGATATTATAGTCTTCCTATGCATATAAAAAATAACGTACAGTCTTGTTATAGGAAACATATGTGTCCTTACTCCAGAGGCTGGGCAGATTCCTGTTTGAAGAAATGACAGTCTGACCAAAATGCCAAGCCCCTCATAGTATCACATTACACCCAGGAGAAGGGCTGATTTTTCTGAACCTAAGGCTCTATTTAAGCTCCAATCCCCTTCAAAGGAGTGCAGCTGCATAATGCCTGATGGGGAAGTGTCTTCAAAATATCTGTGAGGCCACTGTCTGATCTTGGATTAGCCATTTACTGCCCCATCCATACCTCAACTTCTGTGCTGGTAAAATCACAATGATACTTACTGACCTTTAAGAAGATTTTCAAGATCAATTGCAGAAAATGCTACAAGGCAAAATCACAATGTAAAGAAATGTAAAAGGGTAGATTTTCTGTGCTTGTCATTAGTCCTGATTCCAAGCTTTGAAAAGTCACATGATTGGAAATTATTCCTCTGAAAGACCAGTGCATGTGGGGGCTTCGTCAGAGGCTGTAGTCAGAAGCACCTTAAAACTCACTTATTTGTGAGGTACAAATGTCACAGTGTAAGGATATCACACTTGAAAAGCTGAAAGTGAGATGCAGTGGCTTGGATTCATATTTCCCAGGCACGAGAAATATCGTACAAACATCCCATCTGAGGAGGATGGGAGGTACTGAGCTCTGATCTCCGTGAAAACTTGGCCTTTAAAAGCCAGCCAAATGCCTTGCAGCGTTCCTGTCACTGCAATAATGCTGGGCAGGACTGTCCAGTCCTCAAAGCTGCTGGCCATGTGCCAGTGATGGGGCATCTTCAATCACACACCGCCCTGAAGCAGCAGAGCCTGGGCTTTTGCAGGTGCACCAGGACCCCTCCAGACTCATCCCTCAGCTGCTGCTGCAGCATGAATTGGACAGCCCAGAGGAAGGGCTTTGTCAGCTCAGAAAAGAGTCTTGAGAAAGAGACAAAGGTACCATGTACCTTTTAATACAATGATTTCAAGCTATGCTTATGCTTTAGGCGGGTAACATGGAAATGTGAACAACCACAGATTCCCCCTTGTGCACAGCATGTTCTGATGGATGAACCTGACACCCCAGGATTCTTTCATAATTGGCTGGTGTGTGTATCTGCATCTCAGAGTGAGCCCTAATGCTTTTTTCTTCTTCAGCTTGGTGATAAATTAAAGTCTTTAGTCCCATTAAAGTATTAAATTTTAGCTAAGTCCTTAATTAAGCCCTCCTTGCTTTAATTAAGGCATTAAGATTTAATTAAAAGTTAACACATTGGCAAAATCTCCTTTCACTTCTGCCTTTACTCCACTGGAACAGGTTGTGGCCCCAGATGTGATCTGATGCTATAAAATCAGCAGACCTTCCTGATTCTTTCCCCCACGCACGTGAGCAGGCTGAAGTGCACGCCAGCACTTGCCAGCAGAGCCCTGAGACCAACTCGTGCATCCGGTGTAGCTTTTACAGCACATCAGGAGGGGTGAGGTGTGCTCAGTCTCTCCTCCCAGCTCCTTTCCCCTGGTCTGGGAGGCAGAGCCTGCCTGAGCCCCCACTCTGGGCAGCGTTCCCAAAAGCACTGCAGGGAAAATCCACACATGCAGCTTTGGCCTTTCAGCTGGCCCTGGGCAGCTTTGTGCAGCTCCCACAGAGGTGTATGTGGCAGCCACCCTTGGAGGAAAATCTCACCTTCAGTGTAAAATTAAAATAAAATCAGAAGAATTTTTATCAGGAAAAAAAAATGTAGGAAGTGGCAAGTAGGTGTGAAAATCTGCCTTATAATAAATTCATTGACTGAGAACTACAGTGAGTTGCAAGAGCAGAGATTATCAGCTGGGACATGGCTGGCTCAGTTCCAGGTTGTCCAGCAAGAAGCCCAGTGGGAGAATACGCTGAAGAACTTGTCTGAACAAATGTGCCTTTCTGGACTTGCTGGTACCTTGCTGATATCAAGTAGGATTCTTGACACTTCAGTGCCCACTGCTTTGATTGTTTCAAGGAAAGAGCATGGAAGGCAAAAGCACTGTAAACCAGGTAGTCTTTTAGTAATGTTTCACTCAAATCTTCCATCAAAACCTGCATACTCTGACTTGTCAAAACCAGCTCAACCCAGCTGTCATTGCAAAAGCCCTTTTCCTTGAAGCGGAATAGAATTGGCAAGGAGAAAACTGCATTTTTAATAGGTTGCATTTCTCCAGCACTTCTCTTCCAAGGACCTCCAAGATCTCTGCTATGATAATGACACCCTTGCAGGTCATATATTACTACTTTGTTTTCTAGTCAAGGAAACCAAAGCTCCCAAGTAGAGCAAGCTTCCAACAGTGCCTCAGTGTTAGAAGTGTAGGCTTCCATCCTCTCATTTTCACAGGGACACTCTGCTTTGCTGCAGACATGTACACACAGCCAGTAGGCAGCAAGTAGGCTCTGTCCCTGGCCACATAGTGGGTGGTCACCTCAGTCCTTTTGGGAAAAAAATTGCAGATCCCAGGGGTTTTGGCCAGATGCAGACTGATGAAGTACAAATCTGTGTGGTCTGTTCTCCACAGGAGAACTCCTCAGATGTGATGCAGTGTCCTGCACCATCTCTTTTTGTCAGCGTTAAGAAGGAAAACCACTTTTACATCCTATCTGTGCAGAACAGAAGGCTGTCCCAGGATCATCTGTGTTCTGCGCTCCTACAGCACTGACAGATACTTGAAAACCAACTCTACAGCATCTGCTTTGGCCAGCAGGCTTGACCATCTTCCTGCCCTTGGCCTTCTGTCCAGCTTGCTGTGCTGCTGCTGGGCTTTGGGTGCTCCCACAGGTGATGCATGCACTCGCTCACCCACTGCACTACACAGGGTAACAGCTTCTGCCTTTTGACCTGTTCACAAGAGCTGGTCCCGCACCGCTTGCCTTCGGCCTTGGCCAGGGCCTCTTGGGCCAGCGGCGCTGGACGGGGAGGGGGACTCTGGCACTCTGTGTAGTCACGGGGTTCGCCGCAAGGTGTCTCCGTGCGCTGCGCTACGGGCGCCCGCGCACCGCCGGCGGGGACAGCGCTGGAGCGGGACAGGGCTGGAGCGGGACAGCGCTGGAGCGGGACAGGGCTGGAGCGGGACAGGGCTGGAGCCGGGAAAGAGCTGGAGCCGGCACAGGGCTGGAGCCGGGAAAGCGCAGGAGCGCGGCTGTGCCGTGGACTGCCGCTCTGTACCTGCGGCTCCACTGCTTGAACACGCTCAGGCATCTCTTGTGGAACAGACAGAAATGTTTCCTGTAGAGGAAGTTTGGTAGAACAGGAGTTAAGCAGAGCCCCCATCACTTTAATACTGGGCCTGTCAGCTGTCACCTGTCAGCTGGTGACCTGTGATAACCAGCCCAATAGCTTGTGTTGAGCTTGTATCC